>VZRX01018755.1:0-84920 GCA_013398075.1 Notiomystis cincta
GAAGGGAAGGGAAGGACATATGGCTGACAACCATGGAACACATATCTGAGCAAAAGAGGCACAGAGGAGAGACCTCTGTCAGCAGTTCACAGGCAGAGGATGGAGTTGGCTTCCCAGTCATCACTGAATCATAGAAACACAGGCCCATTATGGTTGGAAAAGACATCTAAGATCATTGAGTCCAACCATTAGCCCAGCACCTTCATGGTCACCACTAAATCATGTCCCCAACATGCACACATTATCCTCTCAGCAGCCCCTGAGGACAGGCCTTGGCTCAATCCTTAGCAGCTTCAGAATCCAACCTTTGCCTTGCTTCTCCCCAGACTGAGTTTCATGACTTGCCAGTATGCACAGCTTTGGCACAAGCCATGTGTGTGTGTGTCTGGACCTACAGGTTGTCCACTCCTTTATTAGCTCTTCCCTCTTCCTCTTCCAGAACTTTGCCACATGTGCTTTTGTATTCTCCCTTGAAGCTCTCCACAGCAGGGCTGCAGGGAAGCCTCAGGAACAACTTCATAAGCACAAGATGTCACACAATAAATGCCAAATGTTATTATCAAACACAACTCCTTGACACATGCAGGATTGGCAGAGGTGCTTAACTTTAGGGAGGGCCCCCAAACTGGCTCTGGACAGGTTTAGCTGCAAGGCTCCAGCACTGCTTCACACAATCCTGGCAAAAACTGTGACACTATCTCCCCTCACTCAGGGAAAGGCAGGTTTCAAGTTAACTGCTTGGGGCTTGCTGTGGGTGTTCATGTGATCCCCAGCCCATCCAGATGTATCTCCATTCATTCCCACTCTACAGATGGCCAGAGCAATCCACTCCCTGTCATGTGTAATGAAGGGCAGGAAGGAGAGAGGATTTTTGACATGTTTAAATATTATCCAAAACAAAGAAATAGCTGAAAAATCAGGGATGCATTTAAATAAAATAAAGCTGCCAGCAAAATCCCATATTTGTTACAGTTCATTCCATTTCATCCTCAGAGCCATTCCTCTGCAAACATGGCAGCTCCAGTAGTTTGGTCTCCAGATGTTCCCTGTCATACACTCTGCACTGCATCAAGAGTTTTTTTCCTGATATGGCTCCTTAAAAAGAATGAACTCTGATTCCAGGACAACGTGAGTGCACTTTTCCATAATGAGGGGCCACTGAAAAAAACATGGTTGTTGACTTGGCTAGTGAAACACGGGCTTTTTTGTTCTTCCCTTCATCTTTTTTAATTCTCCAGCTGGCTGATAATCCAGCATCATCAACATCTTTTTGCATTTTATTCCTTAAGCCATTCATATTATACACATTCCTGTTTTTAAAATACAGATTTTAGAAGTGATTTGATGTGGCTTGGAATAGTGACATGCTTACACATTTATAAAAAATTCATTAAGTTGGGGGGAGGAAAAGAAAAGATTGCATCTTTTATTTTCTTTCCTTCCCTTTTTTCATTTCCAGCATTCGAAATTATTTTTCGGTCATTTGGGAACCGCAATGTCAAAATGTGGTTGCCCCATAGGGAGGAAAAAAGACAGTTCATCTTTGCAGTGTTCAAGTCAGTTGTTAAAAAGTAGCTTTGGCAAAGGCCAAAGCCAAATTGATCCTTGAGCTGCGATGTGTAAAGGCTGTGTTAGCAATTCTGCTCAGTTATTGAGAACACCTCTTCCCACAGTCCTTAAATCTGCCAAATCCTTACCAGAAGATGATGCTCTACAGAGCCTTTGTTCCAGCCTTGTGAAATCCCAGTCTCCAATTGCTCCTGTCTCTAGGCTCAGCCACTCCTGGACCTCTGGTGAGGTCAGCAAAAAAAAGAGCCAATTTGGAACCCTTCTCAGGAACACTGAAATACTTAATTCATGTAACCCACAAGGTGATAACTTGGTGTCCAATTCAGAGAGGGATTCAAGTGGCTCAGCTTTCACTGAACTCAGCTGCAGTTTAGGCACCTAAAGGGGAAATCTGGAGTGTAGAAGAGACTTCAGTGTCCTGCACTCTTATGTAAAAGTTCTGTATCACTTTTAGAGTGTCCTTCCACATCCCTCTGCCAGCCCCCTCCTTGTGCTTTATTGTGCCTTATATGAAAATATGACAAAATTGTAATTAAGGTTGTTGGTGGTTTTTGTTGTTACTGCCAGAACACTTCACAAATTGACCATTATTAAGCTTGAGATGAAAATTAGAAGCCAAAAACATTAGTTCTGTTCAATTTATAATGTATGCAGGCCTCTGGCAAAGATACTCTTCAAATATGGGCCCAGTCTCACTAGTAGTGGGGAAAACCCAATTCCAAGTTGATGGTTCCTATGGAAAAGCTTTTAGCAGTTTATCTTATTACCACTGTATTAAGCCCTATTCTCTCACCACTACATAAAAACTAGAAACTACTCCTCTCCCACAGTAGAGGAAAATTTTTTGATCTTGGAAGCAATGAGTGATTGAATGTTCTGCCAGTTTCTTGATATGAAATATAATTTTCTATTTTCCAGGCTAATTTTGTCTTCTGACAAAAAAAACTAAATTCCAGACTTTGTCTTCTAGAAATATTTGAACCTGACTTGTATTTTTAATTAAGGCTATTTTATTCATTATGACATAATTGCAAATCTCATGTGATATTCATATTTATATCCAGATTTATCCTAAAAGGACAACCCACAGAATAAAAATTAAATGTTATCTGACTTTTCCTGTTATTTAGTCTCTTTTATTGGAATCCTGTTCTAAACTTGTTATGACACTGGATTTAAAGAAGAGTGGTGTAGAAATTTAACCTCAACCCATTTTGATACAGTGCTGCCTACAAGTCAGGTGTACAAGACCATCAGGAAGAATTCTGACTGCTTTGTCTCTGTGACATGAATTTCATACCAACATCAACTTGAAGGCCAGGCAGACCATTTATGAAATATTTAAGCACATGCTTCAGTTGAGACCTCAGGATCTCTGTACTGACCTGATCTTCAAGACTTTAAAGTGCTTTAGTTCTTTAGTAAATGATATAGCATTATAGAGATGTCCCTTTTTCTCCTTCTGGTGCAGCTATCAAAATCAAACCATGAAATATTTCACTGACCTGTAAGATCTGTACCTTTCCAGATTCAGGTCTGAACCAATATTTTGTGTAAAGATTTGATCTCCAGCAGTTTGCCTCTAAAGTGACAGGGATATTGCTTGAAATACAACTTGCATTCAAACAGTATGAAGGCTGAAAAAAAGAATATAAAACAGTCATGAAGTCTTATTTTTCATTCACACACAAGGCAGGGTTTTCAGCAATCAGTTATCACTAAAGTGTATAATTTAATATCCAGTGTGTATAACGATTTCAAGCCAACCTGAAGTAGTGGGATCTGTCATTCACTGGCTTTGAGCCCCTCAGTGAGATGGGGAGAGTCCATTGATTTCCTTCCAGCCAGGGGCTGTGGTTGTCTCACGCCTGTCTTAGACTGTTCACAAGATGACAGTCTAACACCATAAGATATTAATATTTGAAATATCAAAAACTTGGGCCTGTCAGTTTTTGTTCCAGCCTGAAGTTGCCTTTGAGATTTTATTTTTCAGTTCATCCAAAGTCATCCAAAGATGACTTTGAAGATTGCATGAAAGGGACACAGAAAGGACCAGCTTTGATCAGGACAATACAATGAAGTTATTAAGGGCTGAGGACAGGGTGAGTGACCCACATGCCATATAGTAGCAGTAACTAATAAAAACAATTAATAATAATAAAGTCAGAGAGCCAGTCAGTGGCTCAGTGACCTCACACAGGAGCAATCATCAACTGGATTGACATTTTGGGCTGCCTGGAGTATAAAAGCTGAAAGAAGATTATCATTAGATTCTTATAATTGTTTTATGAACCCCCTGGTGAATGCAAACAGGGACTGAAAAAGAGCCTTTCTTACATAAGTTGACAATTAAAGCCTTGGCAGGCCAAACAGTAGTTTCTAGTCTTTCAGCAATGAAGTTTAATGCTCAAAGCAGATCTCTTTTTTTTCCATTATTTGGTCATGTTTTCTCCAGCTGGTAAACATGAGTCAGGAAAGTCTGGGGGAGGGAAGAACTGGCTGCTTAGAAACCAGCTCACTCTAAAATGGGACCTCTTCACACAGATAAATGTCAAGGAAAGCTCAGTCTATGTTAGTTTTGATGTTACCTCTGACTTTTCAGAGCAGCTGGTCCTGGAATGGGATGAAAACCCATCAAGCCAACTCTGACATCTGTCAGGCAACACCCTGAATGGTGACTTCTTCACCTAATTATCTCAGATGCTTGCAGCTACAGAAGCCTGGACTTCATTGTGGACCACACACCTGCAGGAAAGCTACCCCATCCCACTCCACCTGCCTATTTTCCTGTATTTCCAACAAATAGGAACCAGGAATTGCAGTGGGAACTGCATAGACTTCCTTCTTCTTCATCATCTTCCTCCAAAGGGAGCACCTAAACCACCGAGCTTTTCTAAAGTGAAACCTTGTGTGATCTTGTCTTGCCTCATGGCTGACCCAGCTCTGAGCAGATCTATTGAGGTCCCTTCCCACTGCAATTATTCATGCTCCTATGATGTAAAGAAAATCTGACCTGGACAGCCCTTTTCTTTTGTTGTTGACAAGAGAGTGCCAAAGCCACCATGAACTCCTGACTCCTCTGTCTTCCTGTAGTTGTTACACACATTTCTTACATCATCATAAGAGAAATGAGCCCTGAGGCAGCACCTGAAATAGGAGAAGGTGATGTCTGTGTGATACAGCCTTCAGGGTCATCTGCTTGCCAGATAGCTTAACAGAGCTTCCTGGGCTCCCCAGGAGCAGATTCAGGTTTTCTGAAGGTTTCAAAGAAGGAGTTTGGCTTAGGGATGATGTTACAGCCCTTAGAGGAGTTTCTGTTAAGTGTGGAAGCAGTATGGAAAGACCTCTTGGCTGACTTGGGAGACTAAATTTGAATAGGGAAGACATTTGCTGAGCTCCTTTCCCAAAAATGATCTGCAGGAAGGAAGAAGTGCTCACTGGCATGAGTGGGAAAAGGAAAAGAGAAAACATCTGACTAGGAGAGCTGGTGGAGGGAGGCAGTGGAAAAATATGACAAGAAAAAATATGAAGGTATAAAGATAAGAGCCACAAATATGACTCTGATGGCAACGTTTGTTATTTTCTTGAAGTACAGGGAAAGTGTAGGAAAATACCAAAATTTTGTTATTGACTGATCTTGAATTAGCTTAGACTCATGAATGGTGGATTATGCATTGTGAAGGAAATTTCAAGTAAGAGCATAAACACAGGGATGGCTTCCCCTTGCAAGGTGCTTTTAGATAAAGAGGAAATCTGGGGCTCTGCATCTTCTCCTGACCTGGTAAATCTCATGTCTGTACCACTGTGCCTGGACCAGCTCTGTCACAGGGAATGGCCAAGAGGACACCTCATCTTTTGGGTCAACATCTCCTCACAAAGTCCATTGGTGCACAGGAAACATGAGAGGGACTGGGAACAACTCCAGTCTACTGGAACAGAGAGAGGAAGGAAAATCCAGCTACACTGTGAGGAGAGGATTCTAAGAGGGCAGGGCTGACCTCTCCAGAGGGAGAGAAGATGTCTAGCAGAGGACCAAGTCCTGCTCCTGGTGCAGGTGCCAAATTCATAGAAACACATGAAAGACAAAAGAAGTGAGTTTTAAATGCTTGTCCCTCAGACAGCTCTGCCTCCAAAGGGACAGGAGGGTTTGGTGTCTGTTAATTGGGTGGAGGTGCTCTGCTCTTTTACTGGGTTGAAAATGAGATGCATTAAGAGGCTTTTACCTCAGCACGCCCGTGGCACTCTTTGTCCTTCTCAGCAGGGAATGCAAGTGGCTTGCAGGAAATTGGCAGGGAATGAGCATCTTACTTGTCATTATTTTTGTGAGCAGAACTGCAATTGATACAAACTCCCCAAGGGTGAGGCAACCTGGGCAGAGTTACAGGAGGATGGCGAATGCTGAGACCTGCAAGGGAACGTTCCTGCTGCTCATTAATTACAGGAGCTGAAGATACTGAGTTTTTCTCTTCCACTGAATGCCGAGTTACCAAAGCAGACTGAAAAAAACCATTGCAAGGACTTAGCCTGAAGCAAGTGTTGGGGTAGGGAAAGAAGTTACAAAACTAACAAGCAGTTTATGCACCCACCATTTCATCATGTAATGTTCTAACATTAACCATGTACCAAGAACGCCGGTCCTTTGCAGCCTTTCCCCAGCTCTGATCACTCCAAGAAGAGTTCAGTCAGGCTGAGCTGAACAAAACCCTTCATTCATTACAGCCCAGTAGGACGCAAACAACTTCACAACTTGATAATCCCTTTCAGCCCTTATTAAATCAGCAACGCGCTGCAGGTGGGAAGTCAGCCTGGAAAGGAGAGACGGCCCTTTACGCACTTTGCAATAAAGCGTGGTTTTAGTCACCAAAAAAGATTTCCAGGGCTTTCCCTGCCTGCCTCCCCTCCCAGGAGGCAGATTCCCAGTGTCCCGCAGCAGATTACACGAGCATCGTGTTTGCATTACGCGCTGGTGATGATGTGTTTGTTCTTGGCACCGAGGGGCTCTGACTCCGCAGCGCTTGAGCAATGACAGTGGAAATCTTTCAAGCCTCGAGCTGGATTTGCAGCTTCCCCCTCCCCGTCACAAGTCGGGCTCAGAGCGCAGAACACAAGACTCTTTTGTGGAAAAGAAAAAAAATAAAAAGAATCCCACTGAGATTTGTTTTCTGTCAAGAAAGAATGGATTTACAGCCCTCAGGACATGGCCCTGCTTTCCAAACACAGCCCCCAAGCAGTGGTCGGATGCTCATATCAGAAGTTAGGCATGTATAGGCTGACTTTATGTCCACATTTGTAGATTTGATGTTCCATTAATGAGCCCAGCATATGGGAAGGTAGGGAAGGAGCAACCCATGGCTGGTTTTATTGACACTGCAAATTTTCCCCAGTGCAGTGCAGCCCCTGGAGCCACCTACACAGCACTGCTACCCCTGTCAGATGTGGTCACATGTTCTACTCCTTGATCAAAATATGAAAATTATTTTTAATTGAAGATACAATTTTTTTCTTTTGTTTTCCTCTGAAAGGTTTTCTAAGTTGATTCTATTTATTACGTTTCAGTCTTTTCTTCCTTCCCAATTAAAAACTCTCAGAAAAATAAGCAGGTTCTTTTAAAAACTGAAGTGTTAAAGGGAAATATTTAATTTGAAAAAATCTCAACAGGAGTTTTGATCTAAAGCCAGCATTTTTAATAAGAATGTTTCCATGGCTGGTTTTTACTTTTTTTTTTTCCCTAAAATAAACAAAATTTCAGATTGAATTAAAAATTTCCATTCTGGTTGGAAAGCCAGTCCTTTTCTGTTGGAAAAATACTTTGATGCATTAAAAGGAAAAAAAAAAAGCCTTTTGAAAAACACCTGACTTCTATTTAGATGAAAACTAACCAGCTGAAAATCTCAAACCCCCAAAGCATCAGATACTAACTCTATATGCAGTTTGCACTCACACTGGCAGGCAGCAATATCTTTTTCTTCCAAAATGCCTTCAGCTTTCTGTCTGCTTCAGGGTTCCTAATTTATATATATATATACATACATATATACATGTGTCTATGTATATATAAAAGTCACTGTGGCTTCATCCTCAGACTGTACATAACTGTCTCCTCTCTTGTTCCTGACATTGATATTTGGGTCCTATTTTGTATGGGGACATTGAGAAAAGGAGCTGGAACGAATTTGCCATGAAGTGTCTTGGGGCCTACAAACAACTACATATGTTTAAACTTGAATTATTTGTCATCTTGGGTCCAAAGAGGTAGCTCTGTCTGGAACAGAAGCAACTCTGTTTCAGGGTTGAAAAGGCACATTTGCACACCTTGTCGTTAATGTACCATGTTTAGTAAAGTTTATGTTTCGTGAGGTAAATCAGGGAACAATGACATTTCATAATCTAGATCTGAAGAAGGACTCATGTGCCCCAAAGCACTTTTTCTCCCTCCCCAGAACTTTATCAGATGAAATCAGTGAATAGCACACATTACCCTTTCCTGCAAAGTTTGCAGCCATTGAGATTTTAAGGGCATTATGAAAGGATTTGGCTTTCAGGCAATGCTTTAACTTTCTATCACTGTTGTATTCCATTTCTCATAACCTTTAGATGCCATAAAAGAGAAGAAAAAGAGAAAACACTACTCTCTTTTAACTGTGACAATTCAAGGCGAAACAACTCTTGGAAAAATCCTACATCAGTGATCTTTTCTTTCCTTGTCCTAGCAGCACAGGCAGAACACAAATGTCTGTATTCCCAATTTGCCTTTTGCCCTCAGAGTATTTTTTAAATCATCACAGATTAATAGAATGGGTCAGAGTGGAAGGGACCAAGGTGAATCCTCTGGTCTGAACTCCCTGATCAAGCAGGGTCATCCAGGCAGTTCTGGAATATCCCCAGTGAGGGAGACCCTCCCTTGGCAATCTGTTCAGGGCTCGCTCACTGCACAGTAAAGAAGTTCTTCCTCCTGTCCAGGTGGAACTCCCTGGGATCAGTCCCTGCCCGTGGCTCTGGGGCCATTGCTGGGCCCTGGAGCAGAGCCTGGGCCCTGCTCTGAGCCCTCCCTGCACACAGGGACACACAGGGATGAGCTCCTCTTCATGTCCTATGGTTGCGGTTCTTCGTCGTGTCCTTTTGGCATTTGGACCACTCGAGGTGTCATGGTGTGAGAACATCCCCCAATACAAGTGTCAGTCTTGCTGCAGATTCTTCAGAAGCAGAATCCTGGAGTGGGTCAGACCAGATGTTCTTGTTTTATTTGGTTATAACTGGGTGAGGCAAGTTCCAGGCATGGTGGTGATTCACCCAGCGTTGAACCAGAGCAGCGATGACTGGAACCGGAAGATCTTTAAGGTCCCTTCCAACACAAACCATTCTATGATTCTATAATCCAGTGATTCTTACAGATGCTACCCATGGTTGATTTCGGGGTTTTTTTGGCTGCTTAGGAGCTGGTTATAAAATTAATTAATTTCATTTTCATTAACAGTTTGCTGGTTTGTTTCTTTCCTGGAAATTGCACCTCCTCTGTTGTCAGCCAGCACGGGGTTTGTGCAGGTTTCCTCAGAAAGGTTGGAGCTGTCCAGATGGATGCTGAAACAAACCTTTAGTCCTTTCTGTTTGCTCACAGTTGGAAGAGAAGTTACATTGATATTGAGAAAGTTTTGTTAAAAAACACAGAGGCTTGGGGACTTGGGGTAGGGTTTTTTTCACCTGTTTTCTGCCTCTGCTGCCATTCTGAGAATTTTCCCAGGGAGCTTAAGGACATTTTGCCCAGTGAGGTTTGAACTTCTCTTGCTGCTGTTGGGAGCCTCTCAGATGCCACTGCCCCAGGCTCTTTGCTTAGAGCACTGAGTCAAGACATCAGGAAAATGAAAAGCATTTGCTGAATTTTAGGTGAAGATGAGCTGATCTTGAATCTGTATAAAACTTTTCCCCAGAAAAAGATACTTAATTTTTTCATGTTGGGCACCTCTAGTGTTCTTAGCACTGAACTGGGCAGAGGAGCAGAGAGGTTCTTGGAATGTGTTGAGCAAGGCAGATATAAACCAGATGAGGACCTGTCCAGCTTCATTCTCTTCCCCCATACAGACTTCATTGATAGGAGCTAAAATATAGTGATTGGAAAAGGCATTTGCAGGGGGAACTAGAATGCAAAAATTCAAACTGGGGCCAACCAAGGGAGGGAGAAAAAAAAATCACCTGCCAATAAAATTGACACACGATGGGAACAATTGCAAGTCTGGAGTGAAAAAAAAACACATTCCCACTCTGTTCCCCACAGCATGGTATCTTCTTTTAGAGCAGAATGACTGAATTTATTGAGGTCATTCATCCCCTGGTAATTTGGCTACTGTAATATATTTCACAAGTGAGAGGGAAACAGCCTGATGAGACAGCATGTGAGAATCCAGATCACTGGGGGAGGAGGTTTATCCAAATTTATAGCTGCCAGTGAGGATGTGGCTTTATAATTCACAGTTACTCGCTCTTCCTTTAGCATTGAGAAATCTGCTCTGTTAACGGCCTGTGCTTAACAGTGTGGAGCAAATTCAGATCTCAGTGGTGCTGGAGGAAAATCCTTTGAGATTGATGGACTCAGTCTGGAATAAAATCATGTTTTTCTCTATATTTGAAAGCTTTTTTGAATAAGCTTTAGCTTGCACAGTCTGTGATGTTTTCTAAGAAATACCTAGAATAAGAATGAGTGTGGAGTAATCTAATGTGGACGTGAGTAAACTCACGTTTGGATGATTTGCTCCATGTATGATTGAAATTTGGATAATCTGTCCTTCTTCTGACTCTCCCAACACTGCACTGCCCACACCACTTTCTGTATCTTCTTTGTCTTTTGCTTCTCTGAGGGTTCTCAGGTGAATTTCTCTTACCCATTTTACACCTGGAATAAATGGATTATTGTTTTCCTTTTTCTGGCTCCTGACTCAAGGGGTTCTGCCATTCAGCTTCCATGGATGACAGAGTTTATTCTGTTTATTCTTGATTTCTGTGAGGAGCACCTCTCTTACTGCTACATCAGACCTCAAGATACTAAAATATTTCTGAGATTGAGGTGCCACCACTTCTAAAACCCAGGTCAAGGCTAACACAAAAGAAATGAGAAGGGATATCTATAAAAATGTCAGAGACAATAACAGAACTGATGGCACATATATTAATTTTTGCAGTATGTAATGTGAGTTGCAAGAGTTGTTCAGCGTTAAAATAACCAAAATTTTCTTTGCCTCAGATTGAGAATATTCTTTTAAAATTTGGAGTCAATGCCAGAAAAAAAGATGAAGAAAATGGATGCATTAGCCCTGCAGAGCATGCAGTCTTAAGGATTTACAGAACACTTAGAGCAGAAAATGAAAATGAAAGCAAATCAAGTACAGATAAGTTGGATTTTTTGCAAAATAAACCACTAAAATTTTTCTTATTAAAATTATTACCCAAAAATATCACAATACGAATACCTTCCTATTAAATCAATTTTTTTCTTTTTTTCTTTTCAGTTGAAAAGGTCTGTTTCTGGCATCAATTACACAGGAAGCCAGACAAAATTACAGCGGTGCTTTTTAGTCTTAAAATATCTATTTATTAAAGCTTTGATTTCCAGCCTGCACATCCCTCCTGCATGGCAACCTCTGCTTGATAAGATTATAACTATTAATTAAGTCATGCTAATGAGAACAGCAAGGAAGGGTTTTCCCAGCTCTCACACTATATTTCAAGCATTGCCAATGTCAGCTCTCTCCCCTATCTCCCTCCAGCTTTGCTGTCTCCTGCGTTTCTTCGGAGGGGAAAGAGAGTTTAAAGCAGCATGTCATAAATCACCAGACATCCTCGTTGTAACAGGATGATCCCCTGTTAGAAGAGGATTTCCCCTCGCCTTGTGAGTGGGAGTAATTGTTCTGTGGCTCCTGGTTTCCCTTTGAAGCACGTGGGAGAGGAGCATCCTCTTTTGAAGCCCAGCTGTGTGGCAGGAGCAGCAGCGGAGCAGGGAGCTGCTCCGTGGCAATGCCGCTCTGCGCCAGGGAGGCTGCGTGGGAGAGTTCCCACTGTCTGCTCTGCTGCTCCTCTCCTTGGACATCACCACTGGGGGAAAGAAATGTGAAAAGACAGCCTGCTGTCTTCTGGAAAGGGGATTAAATGGAACAAAGAGAATATGAATGCAAGGCAAATATCTTGCCTTGAAACATGTGCCTCGGTTTCCCCAACATTTCTAGGATAACATCATGATCTAATGAGACTGACTGCAGAATCATGCAATCATAAAATCATAGAATCATAGAATCACAGACTGGTTTGGGTTGGAAGGGCTCTTAAAGATCATCCAGTTCAAATCCCACTGCCATGGGCAGGGACACCTTCCACTATTTCAGGTTGCTCCAAGCCCCGTCCAACCTGGCCTTGGACACTTCCAGGGATAGGGCAACCACAGCTCCTCTGTGCCAGTGCCTCACCACCCTCAAAGTAAAGAGTTTCTTCCTAATATCTAATCTAAAACCACCCTCCTACAACTTAAAGCCATCATCTCTTTTCCTATGAAACTAAAAAACACAAGGTCTGGGTTAATCCATTGCCTTCCCTTCATGGTACCCACAAACCCGCTACATTCTCCTGCACTTCTGTCCTGTGTTGCTCCCCTGATCCTGTCTGTTGGGTTTGAGTTTGAGGCTCCTCAGACCAGCCCTCACATTTTTACCAAAGTGTGATGTCAGTGCAGTCCCATCAGGGCCCCAGGTGCTGTCACATTACCAACACACATATACAAATCCCCCCCTTTTGTTTTTTCAGTCAGCCTGGTGGTCTGAGGTTTAATTCATTAATAAAAGAAGCTTGGATGGCAGCAATGGCAGAGCAGCAAGCCCTGGCCCTGTGGCAGGAAGCAACACACGTTTTTCCTTTCAAAAACAAACAAGCAAAACTGCGGAGAAAGTTCCCCTGGGCAGCGGTGGAACATTTGAGCAAGGTCTGTGGAGATTGCTGTCTCCAGCCCCGAGGGGTGGGAATGCTCTGAGGGCTTTCTGCTCTGTTTTTCCCTGTTCTGGCCAACTTCCTATGTATAGGATAAAAATAAGCCCCGAGTCCTCCTCCTTCCGTCCACTTCATTAGAGACATCCCTGTGTGCAATAACAAAACAGGCCCAGAGGAAGCGACACAGACCGAAATACAAGAACGATAATTTTCCTAACACAAATAAGCAGGCAGAGGAACTCATCTAAGGAAACAAGTGAGCGAAGGCAAAGCCACAGATGAGCAAGCAATGGAGCCAAGAGCTATGCTTAGGCAACGCAAGCCTGCCTCCAGCACGTCTCCTGAGCCATCCCCAGCTGGGAAAGGCTGAGCAGTCACCTGGCGTGGCCATCCCTGCAAGGGGCTGACCTTCCCCGAGCCCACACGCCGTGAGCAGCCAGACCTGGAGTGACCCTCACCCCACTTCTGGGCAGCGTGGCAATGGGAAGAGTCTCCTTTCCCTCAGGGTGGATCTGGACTGACCCTTAGCCAGCCCTAACTGCGTCTTTTCCCAAGAAAATCCATGAAACAGAGAGGCACAGGTTAACAGGAGGGATAGCAGTTTTCCAACTCCAGAAAAAAAAGAAAAAAGGCTGGGCTTGGTTCACTCTATTATTTGCCATTTGGAGGCACCGACGCTGCCGTTCTTCAAAATAACCTCAGCCCAAGTGTTTATTTATCTAGAAATTCATCGTGGATGCTTGCTATGTGCTGTAGTTCTGTTTGAAAAGCTTCAATCATCAAATCAAGGACAGGAAAAACAAAAGCAGATCTCTCAGCTGGCTGGTCCCCACTGCAAAAAGGAAGCAAAGAAAACAAACCGGAGGCTGAATGTTTCTTGCTGTAAATGATCAGTGAACGTCTCTGAACGCTAACTCTGTCCAAGGAAGCCAAGATCAGTTTGTGAATGACTTGTTAGGTTAAAAAGAACCATATTCATAATAAATAGTCTTTGAAACCATTCTTTCATGCACGCTCCATTTTCACAAAGTCGTTTTTATAGGTAAACAGCCAAGCCCTCACTACCCAGGAAGTTAATGGCAAAGATAAGGAGACCTGAGGCTGTGTCTCTTTTAGAAAATTAAACGCGGCCTGGACCATTCTCTGGCCTCGAGGCCAACTGGCACAGAAGTGCTTGCATCCATTCATTAAACTCTCCCACTTTCCAAAACAGAGCAGCTGTATCCAAGCTGCCAACTGGGAATGGTCCCTGGCTGTGCTGGTTGACGAACGGTGCCTGGAAACTGTTTGGACGGATGTTAGAGAGCCGAGGCCAAAAGTGAGCAAGGGACCAGTCTGAGGACCAAAATCAAATTAAAGCACCTGGGAATGCGCCTTTGCAACGTGCAAAGTGTGGATGTTGCTCAAGAATTTGATGTCATGCCTTGGAGCAGCATCACTGGACCCGTGTCATTTAGCCAGAAAGCTTTGCTCCTTCATTCATATCTTGACTCCACACATCCACTTTGGGGAGGTGTTGGGAAACCAGCTGGAGCTTGGCAGGTCTGAAGGCTTCAGGGCCTCTTTCACATCTGTATTTTCCTTTACCAGTGGCCCCACTACCAAAAAGGGACACCTGGGACATGAGTGTTTCCAGGTAAGGGTTCAAACCTCACCTCTGCTAGAAAGTAAAATTTATAGTACTTTAAAAACACAAAAAATTTAGGCACTCCTGGGATTTTAAGTCTGATGTCTCATCCTTGTTAGCCAGCATGTCAACAAGCAACAACACTCATACTTCACATTAAGGGTCCTCCTGGGGAACGTCTCAGTGGCACAACCACCTATTAACAGGGGAAAGAATGGGAGGGGACTCCAAATATTTAACAGCTACACAGGATTTCCCACAACCACCATTAAATTAAACCATTGAAAAGCCTCTCTGGGGCTGGCCAGGGCTTTGTGAGATCCCTCGTTTCCTCTGGATTAATGAATTATGCAAGTCAAGAGAGGCTGGATAGAAAGGTGTGAATAAGAAGCTTACTAATTCCCCACAGTAATCACCTGCAAAAGTGTTTAGGAACAACATCTATCAGGCACTAAAAAGTAAGAAAAGGAGTAAAATCTTTTTGGTAAGAGACAAGAGGAGACCTGAGCCAGGGAAGTGTCACCTTAACATGAATCTACTCCGGGTACGGAGCACACAGCAGTCATCAAATTGCTCCTCGTGGTCCCAGGATTTGTTCTGCTCATATGGCAGGCACCTGCACTTAGCTGGAAACTCATTTCCATTCATGTGAGAGTCCCAGCTTCAAAGCAAGCCTTGTGATTTTTGGTTCCTGTGTGTGAGAAGGATATTAATAAATGTTGTATTAATAGATCATCCAGCTTGCACGCTTCCCATCTTAAATAAAGATATTGGACCAACCCCCTTCTCCCAGCACCTCCAGGCTTTTTGGATGCTTGCAGTGTCAGGCAAAGGCAAGACAGCAACAGCAGAAATGAACTTTGAAATCTAAATAAATAAAACCTCAGACCTCAATGTATGGAGAGTTTGAAGACCAGTTCATAACTGAGTTACAGAGCATGGATGGATAATTTCTCTTGAAACTGTCTGAATCCAAGCTCAAAATGCAGTATTCATCATTGCAGTTTATGGAAGCTGGGAATCAGAGCCAAGATCTGTTTCTCTTCTGGGGTTAACACTCCTCCTGAGCCTTTTCATCAGGGAGGGAAACCTTCTTCCCTTCTTATTTTGGTAAAAAGGGCTCTTTCCTCATCATCCTCCACAGGATTTTTCCAGAGGACAGGAGACAAGCAATATCCCAAAGACTGGATCCAGCCATGTCTCCATGGATGATGTTCTCGTCTTACAACAATCTACTGAAAAGCTAGTGATCATCTTTTTCAATATACTCCTTTTTTATCAAGTTTTGTGTGACTAAATAGAATAAAGAGAATATTGGACATTTCATTTCATCATCCAGCTCTTATCTGCAGTGTTTAACTGCTCTTGATGCTATCTTTGCTTTAATGAATTCACAGGACATTGCTGTGAATCATTTTTCATAAATACTAGAGTTGGTTGGAAATGTTTAAATCATTTTTCATAGCAAAAACCCAATTCCTAGTAACCAAAACACTACAGGAAAACATTGGTTTCAGTCAATCTCCTGATTCAACATCTGTTGAACAAGAAATCATTGAAGAGCTGTATTGTGACATTAAAGAAAAATTAAGGAGGTTGTTTTGAGAAAATTAAACTAAATAGAGATAAAAATAATTGAAAAATTCTAAAAATAAAATAAATTATTATTTATAATTAGTGGCATCAAATATTTAATTTAGTGCAAATGAATGTTTAAAATTTTTGTCCAGAGAAGCTGTGGCTGTCCCATGCCTGGAAGTGTTCCAGGTCAGGTTGGAGCAACCTGGGAGAGTGAAAGGTGTCCCAGTATATGGCAGGGAAGCTGGAACTGGATGATCTTTAAGGTCCCTTCCAAGTGAAGCCATTCCATGATTCTATGAAAATATGAGGTTTATTTTCTCAAGGTTTAGGTTTTTTTTCATTAAAATCCTGGGTGTCTGTATCTTTGTTAGGGTGCTGAACTGCAGAATGTCAAATATTGTAACAAAACAGCAAAATTCTTTTCTGCACAGCTGTAATATGGACCTACTCTAGGGCAATGCTACCAGCTCTGCTTATAACTACACCTCAGAGGAAAGCACAGGGAAGGCTTCAAGGGCAAGAAAAAGTGGTCTCAGAGAAAATAAATCTGTTTAGCTGACACTTGGCAGCGCACTCAGTGCCGTCTCACGTTGAGGAAAACTGCAGTTGTCATAGCACGCTGACTTCGGGGGGTGCTTGCTGTGCCTTGCCAGCAGCTTTAGCATCTTTTGAAGTCAGCCAGCTTCCCCTAACGCAGAAAAATTCATCACCAAGCACAGATATGCGTGTCCTGCCAGCACCTTTGATCCTCAGCTTCTCTGTCCATTTTGCTCTCTCTGTTCATTGGTCACAATGAGTTATGGCAGCTGCATCCTACGTATTGTCCAAAGCTCTTTAGCTGTCCAGCACATCATGGAAAGTTCCCAGGAAAGCTCCCTAGCTGAAAAGTAACAACTCTGCAACATAATTCTGAGCACCATGTGCAGCCATTCATCAACACCACCTCCTGCAGGAACCAGCGGGCAGATCGGTTACAGAGCAGAGCTGTAACGTGACCTGCCAGACAGACAGAGATCCCCACGGAGAATTCCCTGACTGCACAGAACAGAACAGAAACTTCCCTGGTGTTTCTGGAGAGAGGAAGAGCTCAGCACTTGGATTAGTCTGGGCTGAGGGTAAGAGAGTCCCTCTCCACTCTGCACCACTCTGTTGCATAACCAGAGCTTCTAGAAATAAATGAGAAACAGAATTAAATAAAATGAGTTTTTAAAAGGAGCTGTTTTCCTCTAGGAATTCCAGTGACATATTAAAAGAGATAATTTACGCCCAGCTTTGGCTGTGCAATCACTCAGTACTGTGCTAATGAGAGGCTGCTTTTTAACAGGAGTGTCCAGCCAGGATACAGCCTGACATCCACTCTCTGAAATAACACCCAAGACCAAACTTTTGTTTTATTTGTGCATTATCTGCCCAGAAATTTTCTCTTCTGAAAAATAAGTGTATTGCAGCACTGCCTATTTTTATTACAATTCTTCATTTTAAAGGGATTTCCTACTTTTCTATTTTTTACTATACTATTTTTACTTTTTAATTTCACACTGTCACATCTCAAATTTTAACAGGTTTAAGCTGTGATGCCCAAGTCTACTTAGCAAGGAGGTGCTTGCACTGACCCCAAAGCCACAAGTAAGAGTGATATTTTGAGAAATGTAGTACTTCTTTCTTATAATTTTATTCTTCTCATAATTTCCCAGCCATGAGGGTGAACCCAGATATTCATAAGGAAGTCATATGACATGCATGCTGGTGAGCATTTTAAAGGAAACAGTGTGATATTAAGATTAGTTAATTCAGTGTATTTACAGTGTATTACAAAAGGCTTAAAAAAGAAACGGAGATCTCATCTTAATAACTGAGTAAAACCAGAACTAAGAGTCAGTTTATGTAATGGAGAGAGGTCACATGAAGTTTCACACAGATGAGTGTTGTTCAACATATTCATAAAATCTGGGAAACAGTGACTCATGAAATAACAGAGGTTGGAGATTATGGGATCTCATTAGGATCTCATGACACTGAGTGATACCCATTGTTGATGAGATATCACAGCACTGAAAGAAATTCAGTGTTGAGAGATGCAAAGTAATGACTATGGGATAAAAATAACCCTAATTATACGTATGTCACAATATTCTTAATTAGCTATGACTGTTCACAGGGAAAATGGGATTTGTGGCTAATACTCTGAAAACATTAACCCAGTGCTCAACAATCATCAAAGAGATTGATAAAGCACAAAGGATTATTAGAAAGAGAACAGAGAACAAACCAGAAAACACCATTATCTCACAGCAGAAATCTGTGTGTATTCCTGTCTGTCCTGACTAAGCATGCCTGCTAGGCAGACTTCCTTGGGGGAGGGCAAAGGACTGGAAATTGTGCAGAGAAAGAACTGAAGCGAGTTCTCTGTCTCACTGCCCTGCTCTGTGTCTCTTGTGCTCTGGATTAACAGGACAAAGGGGCTTCCTGGACACTGGTCTGGACCAAAACCAGAAAAAACAGGAGTTTTTAGGATGCTGACTCTGATTCTCCTCCCCCACACCCCTTGTTACCAGCAACCTTTGCAGGACACATTCCTATTCCAGATAACTTGTGTTAGGATTTCTCTTGTGCTGGGGCCACAACATGCACCAATACTCCATAGGACACAACAGAAAAAGTGACAAAATGTGGACTTCAGAGCCAGAGGGTAGAACTTTGTAATGGGGAGATGTGAGATTTAAAAAGAAAGCTGCAAATGGGGGAAAGCTGCTGAAAAATACTTGCTAGGTGATGGAACTAGAACAAAGCAGATAAAGACTTTCATATAAACAAAAAATTCACAAAGTTGTTTTCTATTTTTCCTATCACCTTCATAGAAATCTTTTTTCCCCATAGATAAAAATCTCCAGATTTGTCAAATTAACATATTTCTTTCATTCTTCTTGCCATGATCTTCCTTTACACTAAATACAGTAGACACAGAGGGCTTGTTAGAGTAAAAATATCTTCAGTCAAGAATTTTGGTGACATTGGGAACAGAGAAATTTTCTCTTAATCCAGTTAATCATGCAGCTCTTGCTTCCAGACAAGGAAGACTGTACACATATGTAAAACTTGCTTCCAGTGAGTTCCTGCTTCCAACAAGTTTTGTGCTAGATTTGCTGCATTTCCAGAGATTTATGGTAAATGCATCATGACTGTGTTAAAATCTAGAAGAGAAAGATGCTGCAAAAAAGGTACATTCCCAAAAAATCTTTAACATATGGTGAGAGAGACAGAGAGTAGGAGAGGGGGAATATATCAGAGCTCTGTATGCAGTAAGGATCGAGCAGAAATGAAAGGATGCTCTCTCAGGGGTGCTTTAATCTCTGCAGGGATGTGTGCCAGGACCAGAATTAACACTTGTGAGATCGTCCTTGGCACTCTGCACTTGATGAAGAAATCTGGAGTAAATCTGGGAATGAGAGGGCTCCTCAGGCCACAACATGCCCAACATCAAGGACAGCTCCCACCGTTCAGGAGCAGCTGCCAGAGTTGTGGCCACACCACACCGGTGGAACTGGTGCCACCAGAGGGTCCCAGTCAGTGTGACCCCTCTGCAGCACCAGGCTGATCCTGGACACAGCCTGGGCTCTGACACAGCCCATCCCACCAGTGCAATCCTACAGCAGGAAGGGACATGTGCTGGGCCATCCATCACCTCCTGCAGGGTCCTCCTTGCAGCTGGCACAGATCACTCCAGAGCAGATGGGACAGGTCTGTGCCTGCATCCTGCAGCTCAGAGCAAGAGAGGAATATTCAGATTAACAGAAAATTTTGCAGTCAACCTTTTTTCCAACACTGATTTTCCTCCAGGGAAGCATGTGGTCCAGTTCAGGGAAACGAGAAAGAGAGCAATTTTTTTTTCTTTAATTTTACATTTCAAGTAATAACAGTTTTCTGGCTTCTTGTGCAGGTCACTAACAATGCTCCCCAGTGAAAAAAGTTAGTAGTTCCCACGTCTCTGACTCACTTGACTGTAATAAAACTTGAAGCAGAAAAGCTCTCAGACCTGATGTGCATTTTACACTACAGCCTTTTTTTGCTTTTTCAGGAGTATGAACTACCTCCTGCAGGCATCAATGTCAGACCTTACATGTTATAAAGGGATGTGAGTGTAAATAAGATCCAGCTTCATCAATGTGTATGTCTCCACTGTGGGGAAGGACAGGAGAATTCTGACTTTGGGTGAGAACTGCAAGACTTTAAAGCAATAGAGGCAGAGAGGAGAATTGGAATTAGGCCGAAATAAATCAGTGCCAAAGCTGAGCTAGGATTTGTGTGCTCCTAAGGGCACAGGACTGAAATCCTGATTTAAGATTAGCACAATGCAGTATCAGTGGACTGTAAAGAGAGTGAGTTTGGGACTGGGTGAGGGGGGTCATTAATGGGAACCCCTCACTCTGTGGGGGGACCCACTGAGGCTCTAGGGGAGGGCTCCAAGTTTGGTACATTCAGCATTTCTGTCCATGAGCTCTGGAAATAAATTTTACATCATTGCTAATAAAATGTGTTCTGATCAGTGAAGGGTGAACTAAGAGACAACAGGAGTATGACCAATAACTCACTTCATAAACCAGGTCAGGTTCAGGGAAAATGTTCAAAATGAGCTGAATGTGAACGCAGAGGTTCAGGAACAAAGAACAGAGACCATGTTTGGAAATGGGGGCTGTCTCCTGTCCCAGGCAAAGGCTGCACTAAGACATTGCCTACAGGAGCTGCAGGTGTTTTGCTCCTGGGCAGGGAGTGATGGTGAATGTCATCATGGCCTCAACTTCACATGTGGTTGGGATGGAAAGAGCTACATGTCACCACTGAGCACCTTCAAAGTCACCCAGTCTGAGGGCCTTTTTCACCTTGGTCTACCACTGACATCAGGAATTAAAGCGTTGGCTCTGCTGAAGTGCCAAGAGTTTCCCCTTTCAGCACAGACCCCCAGGGGAAATGTAAGGCACAACTGCTCAGTTCTGCTCTGGGCAAGCAGCAGCAGAGCAGTGAGAACCTGAGGCCCTTCTCAGCCCAAGGCTTTCAGGAGAATTATCAGTTGAAGGTCCTTGTACAGGAAGGAGGAATGGATAATGGATACAAAGAAATTGTAGGAATTTTCACTTGGAGGAGGGCAACCAGTGAGTGCCATGGAGACATGTGATGGCAACAAATTTCCAAATGATCTTGAAATTAATAGTGAGGTGTTCACATTTGCTGATGACACAGTATTTTGGAACAGAAAAACTTGTCCATGAAGACAAGCAAAAGGAGAGGTTTCTACAGTTGTATAAAATGAATGATGTGAAGACAATGGCAGGATTTATTGTTCCCCGTCTATTCCAATGTAAAAATGATGGAATATCAAAGTTAGCTGTTGGCAAGTCCAAAAGAACGTTTTTTGCTCTGTTTTCCAGAGGACACACAAGCTGTAGGGCTTGCCAAGAGGATGTTGTGGATGCTGAAAATTCACATCAAGGAGAGACTGGACAAATTCATGGAAAAGGAATCCCATCTGCATTACTAAAAAGAAAAAGAGAGCAATCTTTTGAGCCATAAATTGTTCAACTTTGGAAGAGCAACCTGTGGAAGTGTCATTATGTGCTTAGCACAGTCTGCTGTGCTTGCTCTCTGCCAGACCATGCTCCTCTTGTTACTCATTCCAAAGAGGAACATTTATCCTTGAACACCTCCACGGCCCAACCCATCTCCATGACACAGAGATGAGGTTTTGTTCCCTCAGGACATCATCCATGTTTTCCATTTTCATGGTATGTGCTTTGCCCCTTAAAACTGCTGTGCCAAAGGTGGGCACTGATCTCATCTCTAACTATGCTGGCCTTCTCCAGAATTCCCACTGCTGAGGCCTGGCGTGGTGCCACGTGCCAGAACAGGCTCTTCTGAGCATTGTGTGCCTGGAGCTTTGAGGAAACTGAGACAAACCCAGAGATGCCTTCAACATAAGATGCCAAAGAGCCAATTCATTCAGCGTGAATTCCACCCCAAGAGCCCAGGCTGTTCAGCTCAGTGACAAGGAGACTGAAAGAGATGATGAGATTGTAGCCCATTAGTAACTCTGACTGAAGAAATACCAGATACTACAAAGCTTTGTAGTTGAAAATGGGAAAGCACAACAAGACCTGAAAGCCAGGGAAATTCTAATTAGAAATGAGGTACAAATTTCTAACAGGGATTGTGGTTAACCACTGGAACAAACTAGCAAAGGGAAGTGGTGGATTCTCCATCTCTTGTTGTCTTCAAAGCAGAAGAGGATGTCTTCTTGCAGCACTATATATTGTGCCCAGTTCAGGAGATCTGGATGTAATTCAAGGGTTTCATATATTCTAAAACTCAGGTTAAATTATCTTATTTTCCTTTCAGACCTTCATCTTGACCAGCTTTAACTCCTGCAGAAGTCTTTTGTATGCAGTGGATCTACGGAGTGAGTTGAGAGTGAGCAGGTATAGACAGGGCTGGGTTTATTAAGATCTCCTCCTTTATGAAACTCCCCACAAAAACAGCTCAAAGTGAAGCTTTCAAAGACCAGCCTATCATAAAGTAAATGCAATAAAATATGAGAACATCACACTGGAAAATCAGTTTACAGACCCAGAAACACAGTTTATATTTCTCTAGTGCCCACAGCTCTGGAGCCATTTGTCCCCAACACTTTTATAGAGACCCAGAGAACAGCATTTTCATATTGTGTATTAATTTCCAATGCAAATGGGAAAACAGAGATGGTTTATACATGGCTGGGAATCCAAGTCCCACCTCTTCCTTTCAGCCCACCAACAACACAAGCAGCTTCCCTCAAGACAGAGATGTCGCAATTTGCTTCTTCTCTGTCTTTTCACATATTCCACAGCAGTTGGGTTTTCCCACTGCCAATGTCACCTCAAAACATGGACCCACCACCCTTCAAACCACACCAGAGCAGCTCCACCTCTTGTGCTTACCTTAGAGAAGGCTTCATGCTGCTCAGGCTAAAGGATTTAGTGTAATTATATCTAGAGTAAAGATCTGTGATGAATTATGCAGTTCTGGTATCTGCAGATGAATCACACCAATGGAACACAAGGATGTGGTGTCAGAGCCAAGGCTGGAAATGGAAAATGCCTAATCCAGCATTTTAAAGGTTTAATGCAGCCAAGATTTCAGAATTTCAAGTATTTTTTTTTTAATCTTTGTTTAAGCCTAGATTTGGGGAGGAGATTGGTTATGGTATTTAGGTTATTATTTTTGCTGTAACAGGATTATCCTTTTCAGTAACTGTTAAATCACCACAAGCTTGTTGCCTTTTCAGTGCAGGAATCAGTTAAGCATCACAGATAGAGAAATATTATTCTAACCATTTTACAGCCCATTTTGGCCAAGAATGAGACCAAGTATGCTGACTCTCAGTCACCTGCTTTCACAAGTATGCTAATAAATAAGGTAGAAAGGTAATAAATGAAGGCACTGTGTACATTAACTCTCATACAATAGTACTTATCCTGTGCTTGTGTTATATGTAGGAGGTCAGAGGAGATGAACAGAGAAGTCCCTGCTGGCCACAAAGCCAATGAACCTATTTTTAAACATGAGGCAACATTCAATAACCTGCATCAGCTTTGATTAACTGTTCTGCAAGATTGAAAGCAACACAAGCAGAACTAATGTGCACAGTGGGCAAAAAAAGACATCAAAAGCACAGCTCAAAATGGCAAGTTTTTAGTGGAGAAATACTGGATGGGAACCTTGGCTGTGCAGTTCATGCTGACCTTTCTGGAGTAGTTCATCATGTCCCCAAAACATTTTGGTCAAGGCTTTTACAGAAGGGCACTGACAACTGGGCACTGTAGCTTCCTTCAGGTTTCTAGCCAACCCCAGTATCTACCTCTTAAATACATAAATATATATCTATATAAGCAAATAATGTATATGAGCTGCTATGAGGCAACTAACTTTTTTGAACATGCAAACAAGTTTAGTATAAAGTCTATAAAACAGCTCTGCTCTTTTCTGGTATTGATTTTGCTTATTTTGAAGTTAAGCATATCCATAAATATGCTCTATGGTCCCTTGAGGTAAGTCTCATAAGGTATTTAGAAAGGAAAAAAAAGGACAAGGAAGAATTTTTTGGCAGCAATTACCATCTCAGATAACCTGCCTGGGGTTGGGAAAGTGTGCCAGCAATCTGCTCTGAAATAGCTTTCATTTGGGCTGTTTATTTTCATATGCTTTGTCTGACACTTTACTGCTGTGGCTGGGTACTTAACTGTCAGCTTCCATTAAATGCTTTGTCAGTTGTTTCCACTCCAGGCAGAAACCAAAATTATTATCTCCCATTATTCATTAAAGCCAACCCACTGGCAGGAAGCAAGCAAGATGACAAAGGAAATCATCCTTGTGCCAAATGGTGAGATTTCCTCAGGGTCCCTTGCTCCAGTGCTCCTCTAATTCCTTGTCCCTTCCTCCTTTTGACTGCCCCAGTCTCCTGCCTTGTTTCTGTCAAATAAGTGGGGCACTTGGAGCAAGCTGTTCCACTTTAAAGCAAAGCTGAGGGGACTGAGCTCCTCTGCAGCAGCTCAAAAAATTCAGATATTCTGAAAGAGAATGTGTTTCCTTCAAATTAGTTTGGGCTTTCACAGCATAATCATATGGGTGAGTATACCTTCCTATGGCAAGATGGAGTATGAAATATGAATGGGATGTTAATAAAATAGCTTAGGGAGTATCTATTACATGATTTCTTGTTTGTGCTGTTTTAGGGTGTGTGGATTTTTTAAAATAATTTTTAAATTATTTAAACTAAGTTTTCCATGTTCCTATGCATAAAGAAAGGGGGGCTAAGCAATTCCAGAAAAGGCAAAACATGTCATTTCAGGTCAAGCAAAATATTTTAAGATGACCCAGACAGATCCTCCCCCTTCCAAATTTGTTCCTTTCCAACCCAGTGCCATTGTCCCCCCAACACTCTCGTTCACCCTTTGAACCAGAGAATCCATTACATGCATTGCTCTAATTATGGTCTGGTTTCTTTTAATAAGCACATGTGGAACAGTAAAATCGTGGCCCCCAGGCTACTGCAATGGTGGACTCCAGCCTGGACCTGGACCTGGACCTCTCATAAATTTGCCCCGTGCCCTGCCAAGGTCCCAGACACGTGGTGTGTCACACACTCCTGAAGGAGATGCCATGGTTTTCACCACTCTTTTTGGTGTTGTGCACCACCAAGCTGGCCCAGCTCAGGGAGAGCCAGTGCACAGCTCCCTGCTGATTATCCCCGGTAAGAATTAGCAGATCACAGTAAAATCACCCAGTGGGCCTTTATTAAAAATTTAAACCCTTTTGCTCATGATGGCAAAGTGCTCACATCTTGAGAAACAAAAGCTCCACCAAACAAACCCAAACTTTCCTCAACAGAGAATCTCTACTGCTGTCCTTCTTCCCTAAAAAAAAACATTCAGTCTGAACATATTTGCTCCCACTCACGCTCCTGGGGTTTTCAAGGAAAGTCTTGAAGCTGTCCAAGCAGCTCATAAACTGGAATCCCTTTCTGATTCAAGTGTGCCCTCCTGTTCAGATTTTGGGAAATGGGATGATTAATTGATTTCCATCATCAGACTCCACATAAGTCACAAGACAAGCTGCTATTTCAAGTTTCCATTGACAAAGATTTCATTATAAGAAGCCATAATTTTTAACCAGCGCTGTGCAAATTTTTTTTAGTCTTCAGCCTGAATTAGGCCCATATGTTACAGAAAAACACAGTGAGGGCAAGTCGTGGGGGTGAAGTGGTGAGGGGAAGGGAAGGGAGCAACTGGTCTATCTCAGTGGCTGAACAAACTTCCACCCACATCACAGCATAAAGGGGCTCTGAATTGGTCGTCTTAACCCTTATCTAAACAAAATAAATCAAAAATACAATTTCCCGATTGACGCTGAAGGATTTGCTTTCTTAGCCAAGAAGCAATTTTAAACTCCTGAGTAAGCTCTGCCCAGAGACTGAACTCCACTGAGAGCTCCTGGAGTCCAAGGTGGAATCGCTTAATTCGCCTTCTCGTGCTCTGCTGCTGGGACAGAAACGTCCTCAGACAGCACCTGCCACAGGAGGCAGATGAAACCACAGCTGAGTGTTGCATGTAAACCTGGTGGCTGGGAGACCTTCCAGAGGGCTTGACAAGCAGTAGAAAAGGCAGGAAAAATGGGAAAGAGGCAGTGCTGCAGTCCTTATTTCACAGTCAAACGCAAGGTGCATCTAAACAAAGAAAACAGTTCACTGTCAATAAAACATTGAGCTCCAAACCCTGCCAAGATCACCTGCATTGTTTAGGATGATGACATAGTCCGTGGCCATGAGCAAGGCTATGTGAGTAAATCTTGCCATTCCCACCCTGTTGAACTGTCTTCAGCAGGAAAAGGATGGACGTAAGGATGCAAAGCACATTCAACCCAACCTGTTCTATTTAACTGCATAGACAGAGCCTTCAGCAGAGCAGAGGCTTCATCTGCATTGTAGTTCCAATTCAGGAACCTGGAAATAGAGGGATCTGGAGACTGAGAACCCCCCCTTGTATGATAAATTCATCCCAAAATGACCTCTGCTCCATCATCTCGTGTGCTTGAGCTCTTTGGCAATGTCAGATTGTTGTCTAATGGGATGGGAATTCCCTGGGTGATGGGGAAGGGGAATGGCAAGATCACTGTCAGGATGAACCAGAAGTACCAAGGTGGTATTTTAAGGAGTTTACACTAAGCTGAGTGACTGTGTGATCTGGCTAAGCCAAAAACTACTGGATATAGGAACAGATGAGTCTCAGTCTCTCCTCTCTGATTTACAATACAGCCTTGGATAAGTTACTGTCATTTGGTTTTGTCCCCTGCAAAACAGGCATAAATGATATTGACCTGCCCAAAGTATTCTCTGAGAAATGTAAACAGAACCTGATGAACAAGATGAACAAGTGCTGTCTACTAATGCTCTTGTCATCCAGAATGCCAGGGTAGCTTCCTGGCACAGTGCTGTCACACAGGGGGGCTACAGCTCTCAACAGCTTGGGAAAGCCAGCCAGATTTTACATTATTATGATGGCTGCTTCCAGAATGACAGAACTATGGCAACAGCACAAGCCATGTCAGGATCTGGAAGGGCCAGACATTGATTCGAAATTTCCCCAGATACAGAAAAATACTTAGCAGTCATTGAAAACAAACAGCGATTTTTCTTCTCTGCCCCTTGAATGATAAATTTGAACAGAGCTCCAGGTCTTTCCTTATTTTCTTTCTTTCCTTATAGCCTAACCCTGGCTGGAAACCCTAGAACTAGTGCAAATTCCTGTGCTTTGAGGAATTTGCCTCAACTCAGGTTGGATTGGTCAAACAGATGATGTTGCAATAAGGTTGTGGCAGACCAAGAGTAATACCCCGTATCTGACTTGTTTCCTCTCCTTGCTGAAACTGCAGTCTGCTCAAGCAGTTCTTATCCTAGCAGCCAAAAGGTTTTTACCAAAAACACGAGTTTTTCCATGTTTCAATAATTTTTGCCAAAAAAATCTAGTTGTTCTCATTTTGGTTCTGTCCTGATAGCAATATATTTGATGTCACAAAAATGTCATCAGCTTCACTGGCCTCAGTATTTTGGATAAAGTCAGTTAAGTTGGACAACAGATGAGGCAGAGAGTTTTGAGTACTCTCAGAATTTCAGAGACCATGAAGGGTAGAGAAATGGCATCCTTTACATACAGGTTTTGATAAGAAACTTCTGGTTTATATCTCTCAGACTTCAGAAAGAGGAGCAAGTACACACAGTCTAAACCCAGAACGAACTATTTACCTAACACAGATCCTCAAAGATGACCATCCCCTCCTCTTGCTTGTGCCTTGTGCTCAAGCAAATAATTTTTTCAGGATGATACACAGCCTGATTAAAAAGACCAGAAATGAAAAATCCCCCTACTTGCCTCCACAGTTCTGGCTAATTATTAATCACCCCTGTAGTTAAAATGTGGCCCTTGTTTCTAGTCAGGATTTGAGCCCAGGTTCTGCTTTTGCTCCTAACCTTTGTTATGTCTTTGTGTAGTTGACCAGGAGGCCTCTACTACTGCTGTTTATGAAGATGTTTCATCTGGCATGACCAAACCACTTCACAACATTGCTTTTCACCAAAAGAGACCAAGATCTTTTTAAGTCTTCCACTGCAGCACATTTTCTCTGGCCATTAAATTAGTTTTTTGCCACTTTGTACACCTTATAAGAAAAGGTGTGCCTGAAACAGGATCTCTTGTCTCACAGCACGGCACAAGTCAGATCCATCATCTTGGGGATATTCAGCCCAAGATGTCAGCTCACATCCCACCTCATGATTCAGATGTGGATCTGTGCTCTCCAGATCATGCTGACATAGGAATGGTGCATTTCTCCAAATTTCCATCAGGTTTCCCTTGAGTTGTAGTTCACGGGTAGTTTCATCTAAAAGCACATCTGAGCCCAAGGTTCAGCATCCCGACCTCAGCAGACTCTGTGCTGTTGTCTGAGCCCTGGGAATTGCACTCAGTCAGTAGCAAGAGGTGAATTCAGCCAACCCTTTCAGTTCTGGACGTTGGCCTTGCAGGACAAACCTCCGTGGAGCTGTTTTGGCGTCTCCGGTGCTGGCACACGGACACGGAATGTAGGATATGCCCTTCCCTCCGGGACACTCCTCCATGAGTTCATTCCTGGCTTAGCTGGAGGAGCTGGATTTTACATTATTAGGTATTGAGTTGCAACATGAAATTACCAAAATGTAAAACATGGGAAAACATACTGTAAATCACTTATTGGCAGGTCTCTCACCTCTTTACAAGTGCACAACTGGATACATATGAGTCTTTTGGAATTTCCAAATTAGAGCCCAGAAGACTTTCCCAAAGAAAGGTATTTTCTACTGGCACCAAAACAATTTTATCTGAGCTAAACAACAGAGTTAATGTTTTAGCATTCACACAGCCATTTGCAGGCTACAAATCCAGACTTAATTTCACCTCCTTCTTGTACTGTAGCTCTATTATTATTGCCTTTTTTTTTTTTTAATGAACATTATTTTTCTTGTAACTCTCCTGGTTTGGCTTTTCAAAGGACTTATATAGAGACCCAAGGGACTGACAGTGAGAATGCAGAACCTTTCACTTTCAGGTGAAAACATTAATATCTTGAATGGTCTTATCAAGAAGCGAATTTACCTAAATGTTATATTCTTATTCCTGTGACTTCAAGCTCTTCTGTCCCCACCACTTATGACCCTCAGCTCGTGGTGACAAAGGATGCTCAGATGTGAGGAAGGAGTGATTTTGCAGTTAAGGCACTAAACTGGGAATCAGACATTTGTGATTTATTCCAGGCCCTGCCATAGTCTGCCTGTATGCAAGTCACTTAATCCTTCTCTGCCTCAGTTTCCCATCTGATGGAATAAGTAAAAATATTTAATTTTTTAGTTCCTTGCCATTCTTGTCTCTGGGGAAAGAAAGATACCCATTCCTGGAAGTGTTCAAGGCCAGGCTGTTCACATAAGCACCAGAGCCAGCAGTTCATATGAACACAATACACCCTAAGGCAAAATTCTTCCTTCTGCACCCCCAGTTCACAGGGCTGGTCACAGCAGGACACACTGCACCTTTATCTGAGATAAAGAGTGAAGGCATCCCCAGGAAAGGTTCCCAAAAGCCAGAGCATGGTTTATCCTTTCCTGTGCAATGGCTGCAGCTCAGAACAGAGAAGACAGAATGGGTTTGTCAAATGCAAGTTCTGCCATGTGTGGCAGCAGGGACTGACCCCCCTACCTGGCACCCAGCACTGCAAATGTCTGTGTTGGTAGGGGCACTCCATAGCCTGTGGAAAGGACATGAACTGGAGCCTCCCATATCTTCATTCAGCTCAACACCTGTTTAATTTTTTCTCTGCTTGTTTTACTCTTAGATTCTGGGGAGTTGGTGGCATGGAACCTGAGCCTCAGTTCTCACACTCCTGGCTTCTGCTCTCTGTGTTTCAAAGATCCCTCCTGAGCACTCTTCTGTAGGAAGAACTGGCTCACACAGCATCTAAAGATATCCATTATCACAAGCTGTATCTCTCAATTCTGATCATCCTCAACTTTTTAAAAGAAAAGAGGTGATTTAAAATAAAAGGAGTGACTAAGTACTTGCACAGAGCTGGTTGCTTTCTTGCTGCTGCTACAACCAGTTATTTTCTCCCTAAGGGAGAGAGACACATCTGCTGGCCTTGCAGAGAGCACATCAGATCCCCTGGATTAGCAGGTCTTTGCATGGATAACTTGACGTGAGGCTGGCGTCCCCCAGGAGCTCCCAGATCACAGCACTCATTATGGAGAACACTACACTTTAGTGCTCAACTTGGATGATGTTTTGAGAGATAAAATACAAAGTTATCCATAAACCATCAAATGTTTCAGGCCTTTCAGAATACTATTTGCTGATTCCCTCGGAAATTTATTAGCTCTACCAATATTTTCTTTCTTAGTTTTGTAAAGCAAGCTCCAAGTCAGCTAGTACTGACTATGCAGAGCCCTGAAACCACATGTTTATTTTCCTAAGTTATAAAAAGTTTATAAGGGTAGCTGGTATCCTTATGGGCCACTGTACAGTGATTTGCTACTGCATTCCACACTGATACAGAAGAGCTCTGTGTTTTATACCAGAGGGAAATCCTTGTGATACAGCTGTCCAGCAGCCAACAAGAGTGCAGACACCTTCAAAAATATAACCCTGATAAAAATAATAATAAAAAAAGAGAATAGCTGAAAAGGCAGAAAACATCTCTTCTGAGAAAAATCAGTTTGAACAATATGATGACCTTGGGCACCATAAGATCTGTGCTGTGATACCCCAGTGAACATCAACAAGGTCCTTTCATCACAGATTTCTTTTTTTTTTTAACTAGATCACCATTTCTACCTGAGAATGTTGTATGGTCACAAGAATTTTCAGAAGTACGATGCAGTGGCTACTTTTCCTTTCTCCAGCTCACATTTAGCCCCAGGCTTTCAGTTTTCACAACTTTATGTTGCTTCACTGACATGAGGAGGCTTTGGTCAATTTACACTGGAGAACGGAGAGACTGTTCTTCATTTATCTCTTAAAATAGTGAGTACACAGCTGCACAACCTGAAGAATTAGGTCAGTACGTTGCTATGTCTGTCCTGGAATGAGAAATTCAGAGCAAACAAGGTAGATTTCAGGAGAGAGCCTGGAATGTGTGAAGAGTTAGCAAAACTGACACAGATTCAATAGCAAAAATAAGTAATTTTGCAAATCCCTAAACCACAATGGTTGGATTAGGGCCCTTGTCATACAATTCTTGGGCATGTGAACAATCCCTTTTTCACTTGAGTTCATTTCATTAGCTTCTCTCAGCTACATAAATACTCATACTCTCAATGGGACTACTCACATCAATAAAGTTCCTCAAGCGAGCAGGGATTGCAACCCAATTTTAGTGGAACAAACCCAACCTCTGATTTTGATTGTATCCCTCACTTTTCTAAAAAAACTTTGTTTCCAGCAAGAATGAGCCCACAATCCCTGTGGAGTTTTCTTTCACCACTTCCAAGCACAATCCCAGTTATTTTTCTTGTCAAATACAAAGGCAAAAAGGGCTCTTCTGAACTCCCCAACTTCACTTTCCTTCGTAAAAACACTGCTGGGCCTTGAGCAGGCCAATTTGGATGTCTTTTAGAGCTCCTGGGCTTTGCTGTGCACTGATTGATAGAGCCCCCAAAGGGTTATCCTGCTCACATTGAATCCCCACGTGCCTCAGCCAGCCAGCGACCTCTGAAAGTCAAAATACTGCTCCACTGTAATACCACAAGTAATGACAGTAGTATCAAAGCAGTGATTACTCAGACATAAATTGTTTTCTGATGAAGTTTGTAGTCTTTTTTTTTAAGCCTTTGACACTGTTGGACAGTGTTGACTGTGATTAATTCACTTACACTCAATACAAATGTCAAGGAAAATTGTCCTTTTACCTATCAGTTCCTATCATTATTCTGATGGAGTTCAGTTTAAGGTTTGCTGCAAGGGAGACAGTGCTGGAGTGAGAAGTGCATTGCACTGCTGGAGGAAGCAGCAAAACAGACAACTTTTGCCCCCAGCTGGCAGCAACCACCACAGGGATCCCTAAATCTAAAACCAGCACATATTGAGTTGGACATTTCCAGTATATTTTTCAAGAAGGTTTTTAGTTAGTTCCATTCTGCCAAAACCAGAGGAGGAATTTCTCTTTTGTCTCCAACCCTCCCTGATCATCCAAAAATACACATGAAGGGCTGAACAGAGCAACAAGCAGAATTGAAATCAATAAATCGACTTGCTGGCTTTTGTGTCAGTATTTATCATCTTATCCAAAATAGACAATAAAATCAGGACATCTAAACTCAGCCATTTCCTCTCAGGACTGTGATCTTGAAAACTGCTGACGTGCTTTGCTTCCACAAATACCCACCAGATATGGCACATTTCAGGTAAAGGCTTCAGTGGAAGGCATGAACTCTCCCTTTAGCATCCTCCCTTCCCCTCAAGGTGGAAAAAAAGCAGTGGGAGGAAAATGATGAAGAAGATGAAGCAAAATTAACTCCTTCCCCTCCCTTTCCATTATTACTTCAAAGACTATAAGGTATCTCCAAAAAGGTTTGCAAAGACTGTCATGGAAGATAAACACACAGAGGTGTTTCAGTCCCAGAGTTATCAAACTCAGAGTTACCAGAGTTATAAGTAAATAAACTCTTACTCCACAAAGACAGACAGATGGAGACAGCCATCTCTGAGTGCAGTCATGTTGCACCAAGTACAGGTTGCTGGAAGAAATCTCAAGGTCAGCAAAGAGCAGGGGAAAAAAGACTTGGTAAAGTAGAACAGGCAATGGATTGTTTGGGGACTTTTAAATTGTTTTTAAGTACAAAGACAGGAACATACAGAAATGATTTTATGGAACAAAAGGACAAGGACACCTGGAGTTCTGGAACCCTGACCTACTGATTCCCTCAACAGGACGTGAGTTCAGCATTGCAGCTTTCATTCCAATGAAAAGGACATATTTTATCCAGAGCAAGGAGTCACAGAAACCATCTGCAGGGTAAGAAAATTCTGGTAACATCCAAACCAGCCTGCCCTCCAAGATCCTGGGTGTGTACAGGCTTGTTGTACACGGGTACATGAATGTTAAGATTGTGTTTTCCAGGGAAAGGGAGAAACCTTTTACGTTGTATTATGGATGTAATAAAATGTAATTTAATATTTATAAATGTGGAACTAGTCTCTGCCATGACTTTCTTGCACAGAACAGCATCTTACCACTCATACATTCAGATACATATGCAGCATATATATATTCACATACATAAACATGCTGTATTATTTAAGTTAAAGCATAAACATGTGCTTAAGAGAGACAAGTCTGACAGCCCAGAGACCTAATCTTTCCATTAGCATCCTTCCATCTCTATTACCTTGTCTCACTGGATTTCCTTCTGTGTCCCAGTGAGAATGGCTTTTGCAGCAGAACAAGCAGAAGAACACTCAGATTTACATAAAGACCTTGCTTGATGTTCCAAGATGCAGCCACACCATCAGCCAGGGGATGGTTTCCTCATCCAGGAGGAATCTCAGCTGTAATCATCAGCCTTTCACAACAGATTCCTGGGAGTCTTTTACCTCCTTCACTTGCAATTTGTCCAGCTCAGAGATTTACATGAAAAGGTTGAACTCAATATTGAAGTTCACATGGAAATGCATGATCTGGAATATCACAGGGTATCTCTGGAGTCCAACAATTTTGGACATGGCAAAAAATGAAATCCTTTTCTTCAGCCAAAATGCCATTTACAAGAAGGTCACTTAAGCTGGTTAACACTACAATTTCTTGTTCTTTATCCCATTTACCTCAAGTACCTTCAGGACAATTAATATGAACGGTACTTTTAGCATTTTAGGAAGTGCTATGCTAAGTAATACAAGGGTCCCAGTAGTGGATTCTACTCCACTGAGTTTCACTGTCAGGACTAAAAACTGAATTGCACTTCCAGGGGTGAACTTAGACCATCAGCCTTGACTAGCAGGAGTCAGAAGCTGTCACAGAGCAGAATGAAGTGCCAGCAGCTGTACATTAATAGTCCAGTAATGCAGATATAAAATGAGAGGTGGAAGTGAGATGTGGGTCATCTCAAATGATTAATACTGCAAACAATGAAAATGTTTCTCTTTAGCCACATGAATAAGGAGAGAACAATGATAGAATTGTGGAGTCATAAAGTCATAGAATATCCTGAGTTGGAAGGGACACACAAGGATCACTGGCATCCAACTCTTGCATAGGACAACTCCAAAAATCCCAACATGTGCTTGAGAGCATTTTCCTTCTTAAACTCTGGATAGATGAAATAGAGAAAATATGAGGTACAGACAGACAGAGAATGACTGAAGATTATTAGGATTGATAGGATATTAAGATTTTCCTTTTGTTTTCAGTGGTGATGATGCAGAACATTCTTGGACCCCACGGCAGCAGAAGCCTCCCAGGCAAAAGCACATCCACTGTGGGTGACACCAAAGCTTCACTTGGGCCTTGCACCTTGCAGCTTGGCCAAAGGCTGGAGACTTCAACAAGTCTGGGCTTCTGTGGGTTTTCCTACAGACTTGCAGTGCACGTTCATCCCTGACACAAAGGTCAGCCTGCTTGCCAGATGTCAAGCCCTTCCTGCAAAGTACAGAGGCCAAAAGAGCCATTCACATAAAGGTTGTCAGATTTTTTTATGCATATTTTTTCTGATTTTGGCTGACATTTTCTACAATGAATTCAGCCCGAGGCACACACTCAGCATGAAGAATTTAAATCCAAATGGTTAAAGCTTGGCAAAGCTCTGAGCAACTGAAAACAGGGTCTGGTAATGGGAAGTGTCAGACAACCTCAACAATGGGGAACCAGGCCCGTCTGCAGCGTGCATTGTAACACGCTGGTGATGGATGATATCAGACTGGAAATTTCACAGTTAAGTAGCTGCAGCACCATTAATTCCTCCCTGGCAAGGGTCAGTGTTACAGCCCATCTGGTCTGTGTGTGCAACATCAGACTATGCCCATCACAACAAAATGAATTAAGGATGGAATTCAACTTTCCTGTTAAAGTAAGGAGTGAAATTTGGGCACTAGTGATTGCCTTGACATCACAAGCTTTGGTTCAATGACAAGTATGAGGTGTGGCAGCTCCCACATATATAAGTTGCTGAGTTTGGGATTTTTTTATTTTTTATTTTTTTATTATTAAGTGAACATTTCTCATGACTTTTTTTTTATAAGGAACTGGGTTCAGCTTCCATCTGGACATTCCTGAATTTTAGAGGCCTAAACAGGCAAGGGTTGAATTGAGGCAACATTTCAGGGTTGAATGGAAGAGCAGGGAGAGAAACAGAACCTTAAATATGTGCACCTGGATACTTGTACTGGAAGACACTGCAGCAATATTTCAATGAAATAGACATGAAAAGCACCATGTGACTGGCTTGACCAATGCATCTCAAATTTTGTTATTCATGAATAAGCCACAGGGCAAAAAAAAATTCCTAATGATATTTGTCCAAGCAAGTACAGTGTAGGAAACTGCACTTAGCTCAGAGCTATTCCCTCAGCAGGCAAAAGGGCTAAATTTGAATAAATTATTTGTGGTGAATTATTCCATTAACTGTAGTCATCATAATTCCACCCTGATTTTTATGTAGCATACATAAGAAAATTCTTCTTTCCATATTGTATATTCACTTAATTTGCTGTGGCTGGAAACAACAATTAAACATTACTTTTCATGACTATGATTATCTGACAAATGCAGATCTTAGCTAATGTTTGCTCCAGAGATGCTGCAAACAAAAGCAAATCTTATAGTGAAACTGAATAATGAAAAATATTTTTGAAGTTATGCATGAATAGCTCAGTGGGAAAAACCAGAAATACAAGGAATAAACACTTTGCTGAGTGAGGTTCATCATGGTTAGAAGAGTTTTGTGATTTGTTATCTTGTGGAATATAAGAACTTAAAATAGCTTTGGTCTGCAGCAGTTTTCATAGAATCATAGAATATTTTGGGTTAGAAGGGACTTTTAAAGATCATCTCATTCCAGTCCCCACCATGGGCAGGGACACCTTTCAGTAGATCAGGCTGTTTGAAGCCACATCCAGCCTGGCCTTGAACATCTCCAGGGATGGGGCATTTTTTTACTAAACCTTCTTTAAAGAAGGTTTGTGTGAAAGTTTAGACACAAAATGCCTTTGCCTTGTGCTGACACCAGCAATGCTGAGAGAATGCAGGAGCCTTTCTAGAGCTTCTGCCCATGTGTCAGACCAGAATCAAGGCATTGACTGCTACAAAGATCAGAGCAGCAAAAGTGAGGAGAAACAGAGACACAGACAGAGCAGAATGAGACTCAAAAAGAGTCTTCACCTCTGGAGAAGCTGGTTGTGTTCTTCTGTCCAAGTCATTGAAACCTCAAAGTGGGGAACACTTTGATGGCTCACCCAGGAAGCCTTGGCAGCACCTCCAGCCACCCTGGGGCTGGGAACACCTGAGCTGAGGGGAGGGGAGGAGTGGGGAGCTCCCCCAAAGGGCAGGTTCAGCCTGCAGGATCTCATGCAAATCACTGCTTCTGCCTTGGGTTGTGTGGGCTTATCCCCTTATGATTTTTGGTTTCCTGCAAACTCTGTAACTCTCAGCACAACCAAAGCCAATGTGTTCTGCCTGGTTCCAGGTTTTGCACAGTGCTCATCTGTACCCATAACCTGGCCCAGCCACACTCAAATCTTGGCCTACAGCTGTTTAAAAAAAAAAAATATAATTTTTTTCATCACAGCAGACCCAAACCAGATCCCAGTGGGATCACCACAAGGAGAGTAACTGGAAACAGCATGTCCATTTCCTTGGCTTTAAGTAAGTCTGGCACAGTCTTCTAGAGAGACAGGTACAGCAGATTTGTCCCAGACACATGGTTGGATGCAGCTGCAGTTTGGGATAATCTCCATGGTAGAATTGCCCCGTTTCTTCTGCACAAACCTGGATGTAATGGAGGGAGAAATCAATCTGGTGCTGGCCCTTGGTTAATGCCAAGGCTTTACTCTTCCCCCTACTCTTCACTCCCCTATTCATTATTCTTCTTATGACTGTGTTGATAACACTCTGGGGTGAAAAATCCTGCAAATTATAAACTGTGTGCAAATGCATTTCTGTTTGGTAGCATACTGACTTTACAACATTCCCTGTGAGTCAAGGCTCTGAGAAAAACAGTCTTATGAATAGGGGGGATGGAGACATATTTTTTCAGATTTTTTTTCTTTTTTGCTAAATTTTGGCATTAATACCAATAGCACTGCAAACAAGAACAGATGATAAAAGCATGATTGAAAGCCCAGATTTCCTGGTGTGAGTGCCCAGGTAGAATCCTGAGTCAATCTTTACATATGCAAATGAATCACATGTTTATCCAACTGGCTCAATGGCCACTGGTCTCAGACTAAAGAAAAAGGTCAGGTGTCCTTCTCTGGGCTGGATTTAGTCTCATGTGTCTTTATGGGTGTATATGTCAACCACAGAATTAAATTCCAGTCTTCCTGGGCTCCCTCCTGTAGTCAGTAACAGTGCAACTAAGCTGCTTCAGATATTTACCATTATGTGGGATAGATTCCATGCTAAAAGTCTATTTATTTGCTCTGACTGGGAAGAGATTTTACACATCCAGGTTACACCTGGACATGCATCATCTGTCAGATGCATCCCATCATAAATAAGTTTCAGCATGGCTTGAAGGGCGGCATTCATCTGATCAAGAGCAGACAGCTGCAACATTGATAAGTACATTTACTCTCCTTTTGTACTCAGTACAAAGAAACAGGTGTCTTTAGGGTGTAATTCATCTAATATTAGAGCAGACTATTAAAATGGGTCAGATCGATCACTCCCTGCAAGCATCTGATTACACTGTCTGGAAGGGGAGTCTGACAAGGAGCTGAGCTGTGAATGCTGAGTGGGGTGAACTCCACACTAGAAGTTCATATATTCCCTCATTTTGGTTGGGATAAGGAACCAGAAGTAGCCAAAAATTAGAAAGCTAATGACATGACTAAACCTGAGCAATGTGGGACAACGAAACTTTCTGAGATTTCTTGGGAAAACCCAGGTGCATGTGAACTAACTCAGCACAAAGCCCTCCACTTTTGCAGTAATATCATTTTACCTGGGGATCAGTACACAATCATTAGTTAAAGCTAATAAAACAAACTCCTCTGATATTTTGTTAGCCAGGTAAGAATGTGCAGTGGTAGAAGCTGTAATGAGGATAAAATCAGTAATAGCTGATTCTGTATGATATGAATCTGAGGAAATTAATCCAGCTAGAAGTGATTTAAAACAGTAAAGCTCCAAACTCTTGTTGGATCATAGTATTAGGCAATTCCTTAGCAGAGTGCACATCACCCAAAGCTTATGAAAATATTTTTGGAAAGAGCCACAGGAAGTGTTACATCATTGAAGACAGCACTGACTGTGACAAGTCAGGAAACGTGACTCTGAGCCCATCTCAGCCTGGTGCCTGTGCCCTGCCTGCCTGAATCCAGTCAATCTGTCTCCTGTTCCTCTGCCACTCTTTGCTTGCCTTGCCTGTGTGGACTGTGAGCTCCTCTCGTGTTTATCTACAGCTGAGCCCTGTGACAGCACCTCTGGTAAAAAGTGAGGACTGAGGATCAACATGGATTGACAGTCTCTCCTCCTCTGCCAAAAAACCTCAGCACCTCATTATTGTTTTAGGTCTCAAAAGATACTCTGGGGACACACTGGAGTCCTTTCATTCTTACTCCTGTAGGAGATGCAGATTGTGGCAGGCAAACTGGCAGGAAAGTGTAAATAACTACACTCAAATCCTTGCTGGTTTCTCCAATCAGACACATTCTCTGCAATAATAATTTTGCCAAATTTTTTTTTTTTACATAGTTTTGTCTGAACCACAAGTTCCTCCCTGATGTGTTTGAATGCAGGGAAAGGCAGTTGTGTCTCCTTGTTGCAGCTTCATAGGGAGGAGGGAGCCAGATTTAAGACTTCCAGGTCAATCTCTCAAATGTAAAAGTCACTCTAGAGAGTGATATCCCCAGTGAAGAGCCCCAACCAACCTGAATTTGACTCCTCCATAGTAAACACAACCTTGTAATCACACATTCAGTTTCTAAGTCAGACAATACCATTTATGGCCAGTGGTTCACTGTCACAGAGCAGGTTTTTTTCTGTCTCATCCACAGTTTAGACTCAAAAAAACTTCTATTAGGTTTAAAAAAATCAAAGAAACAATAAAAAAAAAAAAATCTACAGAGCCACATAACCGAGGAAGCAATGTATCAGAAAAAACTACAATTTCCCATGTCCTTTTCCAAATCTCCCTATTATTTCTGATTACATCTCTTTAAGCATGGAATCTCCCTGAGTCCTAAGGTGTCCAGATGCATTGTACACTTTGTCATGACAAAGATGTCAAACTGCAGACACAGACTCCTGATTCAGACAAGTATGAATACAATAAAAATCTGGGTTCAACATTTATCATGAAAGAAAACAGGAAAAATTACTCCAGCTTTCAATACTAAGCCTTAACATGTCAGAGCCTCATGACTCTGGGCTTGGTTTAATCACAAAATAAGTATATTTCAATATAACAATAAAAAAGTTGTCCCATGTTTTTATCAAGAAAAATAAATAGGTGGAAATTATATCTACTGAGCTTTGGTGAAACCCTACCTGGAGAAATGTAACATGAAGTTCTAACATTTTAGTTTTGCTCTGTCTGACTGTGGGTAGTGCCCTGACAGCTTGGTAGCAATGGCTATTTCAAGGAATAAGATGTGCTTCAGCCTCAGTCTGCATTACAAACAGGAAAAGTTCTTTTCAGATGCACATTCATGGTACCCAACTAAAGAAATTGAAAACTCTTGAACAAAACAAGCCATGTATTTTTTTCTATTTCTGCTCCTAGTTCTCTGGTGTGAAGAATCTCATGGTCATCAGATTCAATCCTTCTCTTTGAAGTATTTTAAATAACATGACAGTTAAGCCTGTTAAATCTGCCTAGGACTAGGAAGTAGAGTATTTTACTTATTTTAAAAATTGTAAAGAAGCATCTAAATTACAGGCTATATGCACAGAATACTCATGATATTGTGGTAGGGGGACATAAATAATTTATCACTCAAAATTGACAAAATACAGCAGCGGAGGAATGGAGATAAAACACAGTTAAAGGAAGGTGTAAATTGTGTATTGCTGTTTACACTTAGATGATTTATCCAGGCATGAAGAAGTACTTTTTGCAGACCTTACACCAAGATTAAGGTCTCTATAATCCCATACAAAATCATGGAAGGAGGAAGAATCATAGGGCTAGAGTTAAAACTCATTATATTTTGATCAGAGGAAATTTCCACAATTGGTGTCCATCAATGTTAACCTTCATCCACAATAAAACTTTTGTCCACATGTATGTCACCTTTTTTATCCATTTTCCACACCTTGTTCTTTATCTTTTAACCAGCAAAGAGGATCATTCTCTCTCTCCCCTTCCTCCTCTTTGGAATATTTCCTTTCCATCACTTTCATTTCCTTTCAAACCAAGTGTGACACTTACTGCTCCAACATTAATGTTGCTTTTGGCCTGCTCTCCTTCTCCAGTGTCTCTCCCTGTTACAAGAAGGGAGAAACCCTTGTTACTGGATGCAGAAATGAGTCTGCCAGAAGGATCTTCTGCATTTTTCTCTTTCCCTGCAGAGCCTATGGCTAAAGGTTGATGATAAAGATGATGCTTCAGACCTCAAGTCTGCCACAACCCTTGGAGAAACAGCATTAAGGATTCAGTTCTACAAAGCACTGAGCAATTTGTGTCCCTCATTAGAGGACAAATTATCTAATAAACAACAGGATGGAATAAATTCTTTAGAGGAGACAGCTCTGCAGAAAACATGTGTAGAACCTGCACACTGTGACATGGGCCAGCACCCCTGTGAATAGATTTTTTTATCTTCATACACTGAAGAGTCAGACATTTCCAAAGGGAAAATTTATCCCTAGCTCCTTCCACTTACCAACACACAGTTACTTCCATACCAGCATCAGTTCTAAATTCAGACAACTTTAACCATATTTAAAGAATCACTAGTCTTTCTCACTAGGATCCTATAGGATTTGGTTTTCCCCTACTACAGCCTCTCCATAGCCACATTAAAAATAGGCTTGGTAATACTTTTCACATTTGTAGGCTGTCACAAATGGTTAGCAGGGAAGAAGTCATTCAAACACACATGACTTTATAATTAAGGCACCTAACTCTTATAAGCCCCATTTTTCACAGAAGCAGTGACTTTTAATAAAGTGCAGTGGAGCTGTGGGGGATTCTGTGGTTTCTGCGTGCAGGCCTTGTGCGAACGTTTCGACCCTCAGCCCTGACCACAGAGACCACAGTCATCAGGAGGAATATTTATTTCCACTCCAGCACTTGTCTGCTCTGGTGGACAAGCCCCTGAGCTGGGAGACAAGAATGGCACTCATTTCCCTTTGCTGGGCCTCAGTTTCTCCATCTGTCAAATTGGGATGTTGATTTCTTCACCTTTTGAAAGCCGCCTTGAGAGCAAGGGATGAACCGAGCAAGATGGTAATTTTCCAGGTGGGGTTGCTGAGGTGAGCAGAGGGGATGGTAACACTGATGAAATTGGAGAGAGAGTTGGAAAAGAAGTCCAGGAGCCACAAATCCCATTCCCATGTGTGCTGTGAGGGATGGAACTCCTTTTATCCCTGGCTTTCTGAGGAGTAGAGTGCAAGAAATTAAAACCTGGAAATTAAACTGATGAAGCTCTTTTATCTGGATCAGGAGAAAGACCACATGATGAGAGCACTGGCTCTCTCCATGCATGTAGTAACAACACACTCAAAGCTGGAAAGCCCAGATAAAATTAAAAGAGCCATTAGACAATCACTAGAAATTAATTTAACTTCACTGTCAGCAATATTCTTTCCACTTCACCTGCTGGGCAAAGTCAGGGAGAATACCTGATTATCAGCATGATAAAAACAGGTCATTCACAGTGTGAATTAGGAAGTCAGATGCTGTAGGTGTTGCCTGTCAGCATTCACTGACCTGTCACAGGTGTGAAAATGGGAAAATGGGATACTGGAGAGCCACAGCCCACCTCTTGCAGGTCAGGGTGCCCTCCTCCATGACTTCAGCACCTCAGTCCTTCTGTTGCCCAGTTCACCAGCAGCTGAATAACCCTCGCTTTTACCTAATCCTTTGTCAGCTCCTTGACTCTGCACAAAGTGTGACTTTTGGTGGCCATTTGAACCCTTGTTGTGGAACCTCTGTGACAGGTAACAAGCCTCAGGGTGAAGGAAAAGGCAATAGATTCATCATTGGCACTTGCAGCCTTCTGACACTGTCTCATATTCACTTTCCTAATCAGGTGAGGGAAACATGGGTCTAGATAAAGTTGCTGGAGAGCGGGGACAGGGCTGCAGGTATGTGCACCCAGAGAGCAGTTATCAATGGCTCATTGTCAAAACAGAAAGTGGTGCTGGAAAGCCAGAAAGTGCAGCCTGGGAGGACAGATTGATCGAGTTACATTTATTAGCCAAGAGAGAGCCTTGGTGGGATGGAAGTGCCTCTGAGCACAGCAAAGGCTGCTCCAGAGCGCTCTGGTACAATCTGTCCTCACCGTTAGGATAAGGAAAGCCTTTACATCGATGCAAAAAACCAAAAATTCAAACCAGATAGGAAAAAAATTTATGAGGGGCTATAACATCAATAGACTCAAGACTGTGAAATCTCCATCCTTGGGGGTCTTTAAACACAGGCTGGATAAACTTTTGCCAGGAAAAACAGGTTTAAGGGACTCTGCTTAAGATAGGCAGCACTGCTAAGGGCTTTCTGTGTGCATTTGAATGATGCCCTGAGGCTTGATGTGCATCTGGCCAGGCTTTGTGCATCAGCATCCCTTGGGTGTAGGCTGCTGGTAGCTCAGTGCAGCACATAGAGATAATCCACTCTCAAGGTGCCTAAAAAATAGGAGCTTTTTTTTTTATGTCAGGCAAGACTGGGGCTTTTCTAGGAGATACTGTGGTTGTGTGATGCTAGTGAAAGGGCAGGCAGGAAAAAAGCAGCAGTTTAGCCAAGGGCATGAGCCTGGGTCATGTGCAGACATGAGCCTTCCCTCTGTGACTTCCCCAAGGTCATCTCAAACCAGCTCTGGAACAAGAACTTGGATCTAAGTTGTGTGGACACGAGGCACAAAGAACTGGAAAACCACATAGAAAGGCATCAAATAGTGCAACCCACCCTGTGACTGATGTCACAATCCTGACCCAGTCCCTCTGCTTTCATCTTTTGGCAGGTGAGCTGATGTGGATTTCTGCAAAAGAATGATTTTGGCCTTTGCTGAGCTTCATTAAGAATTTATGTTGTGTCTTTGGCTTACTGGGGATGAGTGTAATGCCCAGCTAATAGCATTGGAGAGTGGGAAAGGAAAATGGAAAAATTCCCCCAAGAAACACTCAGAGGGCAAGAAGCACAGAAATCACAGAATCAGAGACTCTTTGAGTGGTTTGTGTTGGAAGGGACTTCAAAGATCATATCATTCCACTCCCTGCCCTGGGCAGAGACACCTTCCACCATCCCAGGGTGCTCCAAGCCCCATCCAACCTGGCCTTGGACACTTCCAGGGATGGAGCAGCCACAGCTTCTCTGGGAAACCTGTGCCAGGGCCTCACCACCTTCATGATTTGGGGGTTTTCATGTGAGTAATCTCAGAGTTTTGGCAACCATATGGGACTGAAATCACTGCGCTGCCTTCACATGCACACAAAACATTTAAGCCTCAGACTGAATGTCCATCTGCTCGGTCCAGTGAGTGACCAGGACCCTTGGGTCTTGCAGAGGCAGAGGGGAGCCCAGTGAGGAGGAACATGAGCCCGTGGCTGCTCATCCCAGCAGTGCTCAGGGCTGGTGCTGCTTTGGGATAAGCCCAGCGGGACACAGAGGAAACATCGTGGGCTCTGCTACAGCTCTTTGGAGTTGTTCAGTCCACTCAACACTGAACTCACTACAAATACAGTCACTGGATTCATTCATCCCACTACAGGCACAACTCACCCCAAATTATAATTGTAATGTAAAATAGATTTCAATATAAAATCGACCCAAAAATGTAGTTCCTTTGGTCTCTGCTTCAGTGACCACATGGTAGCAGCTGACATTTGTGGGGAAGGTGCTCTGCAGGGATTACCAGCCAGATGGGGGTTAACAGGCCACAGCTGTACTGTGATCCCCAACTCCACCCCAAATTAATGATCTTCTGAGGACTTATCCTTAAATTAGAGGAAATGACAGGTTTAAATTGGCATGTGCCACACACAGTGCAGTGGCAAGCCCAACAGTCAGTATAATTTTTAATACGGCCATAGAAAACACCTTTTTATACTAATGGAATAAATCATGTTCTCAACACCTGGAGCTTACACTGGCCAACCTGTAATAACGTATTAATGCAGAGCAGTTGCACATCCTGTTCCAGAGCAGCAATAAAATGGTGACAGACCCCAGGGTCCAGGTATTAGCTGAGGGCACGACTCGCTGGCGGCTGCACATCACCCTCCCAACAGTGCAGCTGCACCTTCTGCACCACACAACAGACCTCAGACTTATTTTCCTTCCTAGATGCCCACAGGCTTTTTTTTCTTTTTTCCTTTTCTTTTCCTGATTACCTAGATTTCAATTCAGGAGAGCTTATTATTATTTTCAATCTTCCTTTAAGAGCATGCTCTAATTAAACCAAATATCAAAACAGTTTCAGGTCAGATGGGTGGCAGGTGCTGCTGCTGGTCCTTGAAAATGCAGCAGTGGTGGCAAATGCCCCATCCTTGGAAATGTCCAAGGCCAGTCTGGACATGGCTTGGAGCACTCTGGGATAGTGGAAGGTGTCCCTGGCCAGGGCAGGGGGTTGGAACTGGATGATCCTTAAGGTCCCTTCCAACCCAAACCATTCCATGATTCTATGACTCTACATGCTTAGAACATAAGGGTACTTCTGAGAAGGCTTCACAGAGAAATAGGTGGAAAAATGCATCACTTTGTTCCCTCAGGGGTGTTCCTCCAAGCTGACAATGGTGTTGGCAGACCTCAGTGAATTGGTTATGCACAGGCCCAAGTGGTGCTCCAAAAGCAGCACCTTCCCTTCTCAAATGAAAGCCTGAGAAATGCTGATTTCAGCCATGAAGCTGCTGCTTCCAGGAGGAGGTTTTTGTACATTTACAAGTATCATCAGTCAAGAAAACTCAAAAATTATCTTATGTGTAGTGCCTTTACTGTTCAGCAAAAAATCACAGATCTGGAGAGATTAAACCAGAGTCTGTTTTGATAATTACAGAAGGTTTACATGACATCACACTTTAATTTTTTTGTTGTCTATTGTGTAGAATATAAGAATTGTTTCCAAACCACAGTGGGAACTCTTCCTGAGGCACTAAAATATTTGGGGTTTCCAATTCAGAAGAAATAAACACAGCTCTTGATAAAGCAGCTGCTATTCTGGATTCATCTCTGTCTGTGCAAGAACAAATCTGATTTTACAAAGCTGTGGGGGTCAGTTTTTCAGCCACAGAGCTACTGCAGCCTCCATACCACTATCTATTCATTTGAATTTGGGACCTACAGCCTTCCTCTTACCATTATTATCATTACTGTTTTAAAAAGACTGGGTCCCACAAATTCATTGATACAACAATAATGAATTGAGGCACTGAGATGTCTGGATGGGAGCCCAGGTCTCCAGAAAACCATTTCAGTGCCTTCACCTTCAGCATGTGTTGGTAAGAGGGGGTGAGGGAAGCACCTGCTTTCCTTAAAAAATGAATGAATTGGTAAATGTGCCAAATCTGGTATGGTGCAAAATCAATATAGTACCAAAGGGAGCAGCAGATCATTAGGAAAAGCAGAAAACCCCTTGTTTCCAGACTCAAAGAGATATCACCTCCTTTGACAAGGAGGTAAACAGGAAAAGCTGGGTTGGCTGGAAGTCTGTAAGAAATGGGGAAGGAAAAGTCCATGTTTACCACATGGAAAAGGACAGACAAAGGCAGCACAGAGCTGAATGTTATTTTCAACATTCCCAAAAGAGGATGAGACAGGAGAGAGGGTAAAGACACAACAACACTTAAAAAAGACTTTAAACAAGTACTTACTAGTGTTTCTTTCTGAATGGATTTAGACTCTGGCTCACTTTGTCTGTAAAAGGCAAGGAAAGAAAGAGCCACCAGATCATGGATGCTGTTGCAGTGGAAATTTTTTGACAGGCTTTGTATTTTTTCTTATCCCTGTTACAAACCTTTACCCAGCCTGAGAGGGGGCTGATCCAGCCTGTGTCCCAAAGACATGTATTTAGGTTTGCTGTCCCCACAACCTGACAGCTTTCCTCCTCTGGAAACACAGTAGGATTGCTCTCCTCAGTTATACAGACAGTCCACTAAATCTGGATGAAAAAAATTGATCAGGAAATGACAGAAAGAGGGACATTTATTGGTTATCTAGGACCTCCTTCTGCAATCAAGATCCACACAAAATTACTGAAATATGATAATAATTCTCTTGACAGGCTGAAGGAATTTGGGTTGTTCAGCCTGGAGAAGAGAAGAGTCCTGGGAGAACTTTGAACCCCTTCCAGTAACTAGAAGGGCTCCAAGAGGGTTGGAGAGGGACTTTTTACAAGTGCATGGAGTGATAGGACAATGAGGAATTCCTTTAAACTAAAAGAGGGCAGAGTTAGATCAGGTATCAGGAAGAAATTTTTCCCTGTGAGGGTGCTGAGGCCCTGGCACAGGTTGCCCAGAGAAACTGTGGCTTCCCCATCCCTGGAAGTGTTTGAGGTCAGGCTGGATGGGGCTTGGAGCAACCTGGGATAGTGGAAGGTGTCCCTGCCCATGGCAGGGGGTTGGAACCAGATGATCTTTAAGGTCCCTTCCAAACCCAGACCATTCTGTGATTCTGTGATGGTTAATGGAACACAAGCAGCAGGGTCCTGCATGGTATCCATGAAAAACAGTCAATATAGAAAAAATAAAGAGCCAATCTAGAGCTTCTGAGCAGAACCTGTGCCTCTTTTAATCTGACTGCCTTAGTTACTTGACCAGAGATTTCCTACACTGTTTTATCTGCTGGTTGTCAGATCAAGCCTGGGGCTGCAAGATGGACTTGGCTGCCACAGCTGGTGCTGCAGAACTGGTGCTGCACATGCACAGCGAGGAGCCAGCTGCCTTCCCAAACAGCATCTGAAACTGTAACCTCAGACTGGGTTTTGTGGGTCCCTCTTGGCAAGGAATCCTTGCTACCACGAGAACAACAATTTACTGACCTGGGTGAGCAGAAAACCAACACTCTGAGCTACAGACTGGAATAAACCATCCCACCAACTTCCAAAAACTCCCCAGCTCTGCACCTGCAGGCTGCCAGTTGCTGATCTGGGAAATGCTCTGTTGGGGCTCACTGCTTTTCCCACCTAAGCCTCAAGAGCTGTCATTTAACTCAGTGAAAACAAGATTTGACCCATAAGTACTTTTTTAAGGGAAAAATCATACCTTTTTTGCTGATAGAAGTTTGTATCACTATAGGAGTCAAAACATATGACATTATTTAAACTTCTTTTTAAAATATATATATATATCTTACATGCAAATTGAGAGACTATCTCTGACCTTCCCAGCCAAGTTGAATAGTAATGGTTTTAGTACCCATAAATTTTTGGGTGTCATTTGCTAGTAAAACATTGGACAGGAAAAACAGGGGGAAATAGCCTATCCATATGAAAACAATAATCATGTAATATTTATTGTCTGGGATTGAAATGTTTCAAATATTCAAAGCAATAAAACGTCAGGAAAAGCTAGACTTCCTGATGTAAAAAGGCCATAAATTTCTTCCCTCATAAGACACAAGGAGAGAGGGAAAATCAATGTGACATTTAAAGCTAGAGAAAGAAAGAGAAAGAGAAAGAATGAGAGATAAAAAAGAAAAAAAAACCCACACCACACTTAAATCTAAGTTAAAGCAGTGGAGAGCCCCCAGAGGGCACAATCCACTTACCTTTGGGAGGCTGCAGGAAGGAAATGGCAGCCAAGAGCACAACTCATGTACTGTGAAATACAAGGACATTTCAGAACAATTTAAGGGAGCAAAGAGGTATCTCTGCCTGGCTCTGGCAGCTCTGTCCCAGCTCTTTGAGATCTCTCCCTCTCAAACCACATTCTACTGGACTTTAAAAACCCCCAACAAACCATTACCAAAGAAAAAAATACCCCAACAATTTGCAGATTCAAAACTGCCTTTTTCATACAGGTCAAAAATGTTTTTTCAAAAACTTCAGGAGGTTTCACAATTTCTTAAAGATTCATAGGATGACATTAAACTTTGTGCAAGAGTAAAATGACAATAAGCAAAGAAACCAAAGGTTACAATCAAATTGCTTCCACAAAGTAAAAATCTTTTATTTTTACAAAGATAAACCACTTTCATTGCAGAGAGAGAGAGGTATCAAAACAGGGATTTAAAAAGCAGAGATGGTTTTTAGAATTCAGTCTTCATTAAAAATATGACTACATATATATTCATATTTATTTAATATATATGCATATAAATTAATACATTTTCTATGCTTCTCCTGCTCATCTATGAATAAAGTTTTAATAACAGGCTCTTTAAGTGCAGCATTAATTTTGCCCTTCCTTCAAGACCACCAAAGAAACCAACTAAGATGCAAAATCCCTTCAGAGCATGCACCACAACTACATACCAAAGTGCAAATAAAACAAGCCTCAACAAAATAAAAATGAATCCAGCATCATCTACAAGCCCAACTTCAACACTGTAAAAAAAGCACCTATAAAAACCAGCCGTGGTAAAAACTGGGAAGGTTTGGACATTGGCCAAAAATTCAAAAGTTTGGCTGCTTGTACAAAATTTTATCTTCACTACCACAACTTTTGGAAAACTGTAACCTGCAAGGGTGGCCAATGGAGCAAGGTGGACTAGTTTAGATGGCTACACTTATTTATTTGGGTACTGTGAATAAAAGCATCCAACTCAGAGCCTGCCCCAAAATACATATGCTCTTAAAATGTGAGAGGTTTTTAATCCACTTGTCAAAAACAACAGCTGCAGGACAGAGCTGTTTACTACTGTATTGGCTCTGAAAGTTGACCACACATGAAAATTAACTATTCTCAACTATTTCACTGCCAGAGTTCTGATCACCAAAGTGTGAAAATAATCATGATGCAATTGTCAAACAGGAAAGTAGAAGAGTATTTTCCCAAGTGAGCTGCTGCTGAGCCCAGTCAGACCGAGGTTATTTTATTCTGCCTTACCTTGCAATATTCAGTGTTGTGGTTCTTGATATTCCAGTGGAAGAATCTGTCATGTTTTTCCTCTTGGGCTTGTGCCTGATTTACACAGTGAGGAGACAAGTGGGATGCTCATGAGTCTGAGGGAGACCTCAAGGTTGACCTCCACTGTTTGTTGTACAAGTTCAAGCCCTACAGGAGCCATCTATCAGCCTGACACCATCCCAGAGAAGATGAATAAAAGCAGCACCTTCCATGGAGAAACTGAATGTCAAAGACCCTTTCCCAGGTGCTCAAAGCACTCCTTCATAATTATTTCCATTTATTTGTGTTCTGTCTACATCAAAACCTGCTGAGCGGTGAAAATTTAAGATTATGTTGATACCATTCCAAAACAGAAGAGTTTAAATTCTTTTAATATTGAAGTAAGGGCGAGCTGAAATGGAGAGCACCAGGCAGATCATGTCTAGTTTGCTAAACTCATTCAGTTGAAGCTACAACAAAATCTGTGCACAAGCAGCAGATTTAGGCACTGCTGATCAGCAGATATACAATGATCTGAGCAAGGGAGCTCAGGGGGAAGCTCAGCTGGAGCCTTTCTCCTCTGAACACCTTCCTTCTCCTTCTGCAGTGATGTTTCAGATTTGTTTTCACCTCAGATTGACACACAGTTGCTGCCATTTCATTTGCAGATCTGAAGAAATCGTGTCAGTACAAGAAGGGCAATAGCTTCTTTGGAGATTTTTTGTTTTGCAGATTAAATACTTATGGAAATGAGAGCTAAACAGAACTGGTTTGAGCCAGTTATTGACTGCTGACTATCTGAATCCTACTACAGCTTCTGGTATCTTACACCTCCTCTGCTTCCAGGTTTAGTTGCAGGATGAGGATCAACCACCACACTTCAGTGGCATTTTGTTGGGTTCAGACCCAGTTCATCTACTAAAAATTAAAATTTTACTTTATCTTTGTCAACACCCATCACAGCTGCTGGCCCGTTTAAAAGAGGGCATTTATGTTTTCTAATTATGTTTCTCCTCTCATTTCTTTGTGCTCTGATGCACTTTGCAAAGACAGGTTGGGAGGAGATGAAGGTAAGAATGCTCTGGCACTGCCAAAATGGGATTTTTGTAATGAGTGCATCCCTCATGGTGATTTCAGAAGTCCAGCATAGTTTGGAGGAAGGAAGTTGTCCTATAGTACATGTTTTGGTGAAAACTTACCATTTGTGTTTCTGCATGGTGCCCATGGCACATCACAGCCAGAAGTTTTCAGGGCCCTGAGCCCTGGATTGGATCCAGATTGAGTGGTTGCATTGTTCCACATCCAGTTCCTCTCGTGGATCCAGGTGGATGCTGCCTTTGCCCCTTTCTCCCCTAACCTGCAGGGCTGGGCTGTGTGTTCTCTGACACACCTCCTGCTTCCACTGCACAGGGAGGATATTTCAGAACTGAGAGCAGCATTATGGGCTTGAGAAATCCAGGTTTCTGAACCATTCCAGGTTTCCCAACATGTGGTCCATCACTCAGCCTTTCCCCAGAAGAAATGGAGATAACCACACATTATTTTAAAGTTGTGCTGTAGGCATAAACACATGGAAACCTGTGAGGCACTCAGGTATTACAGTAATCAAAGTCATACAAGGACCAAAGATTGACAGATCACATCCTCACCAAATCAGTAAGAAAAATCTGCAAAGCATCTGGATGAAGACAAGTCCAAAATTACACAGATAATGATTCTTGTGCCAATATTTCTGTCTGATAGGAATTGAGATGAATTATCAATCAAAAACATTGAAGACAGCTATACAATGTAAAATGAAATTTATTATTATAATTTTAGATCTTTATTTTCCTTATTATCTTTCCATCTCTCTTTACTAATCTATCTTGTTTAACAAAAATAGTATATAAGTATAGTGGAGCTTGATTATTGAGAATGGATATTAATGTAGTGTCTCAGAGCTCTTTAGACAGTTAAAAAGTGTTTAACAGTAAAATATGAAGGTTTCCTTCAAATTTGCAGCCATCTGCCTTCTAAAACTTTGTTTCAGTTGCCAAGATTTCAGCGATTTATAGAAGCCAAAGTATCTGATTTTTGTCTCCCCACAAGAGATGAGAACTATTTTTTCTTATTATTTTGTAAAGGCAACATCATTATCTTAAGAAAAAAGGGAAAAAATGTTGAGCTACATTAAAGATACAGCTTTCAAAATAATTTTTAAGGCATCTGGCCTTATTTAAACCACCAAATTTACATTCAATTCCTTCAGGGATGGCTATGCTGCTTTGTGCTGGCTCCGTGCCCTCTGAATAAACCTGGATTTAATGCATGCCACCACTGCATTTCCCTGGCTGCACTGCTGCCTGGGGTAGATATATAGCAGAGGCATAAAAAGTAGAGGTATAAAAAGCCCAACTTTGGACAAGATGATTCATTCAGGCCGAACTCCCCCCAACCCTGTAACTGTTTAAGTTTCAGCTAGAGTTGGACTTGTGACTAATGTCACTATCTATTTGTTCTGAATTTATGATTAGAAGTGTTTATGTACTATGAAACATTCTCTATGAGCTGGACGGGAAACTATAAACCATTTTATGAGATCTACACAGGGCAGAACCTCAATGGAACACAAAGGTTCATCCACACCCAAGAAATGCCAGAACACATTTTTTGTATTCCCCCTCTCAGTGAGATGGACACTTGACAAAGAGAAGTGTGCCCTGAAAACCCAGGGGGGCACATTTGGGAGGGTCCTGAGTGTCTCTGGAGAAATATGGAGTACTGTCAGCTTCTCCCAATTTCCAGACAAAGAGAAAAGTCTTTTAAAGGGTTTGATTTTCTCAGAGGAAAGACTGATAGAGGATGGGCCAAGAAATGAGATGAAGCCCAGCTAGAAATTTGTGTTGTGGCTCCCTCACCTCTGCAAGTTTTAAGCTGAATTATTATCCCTTTTTTGTGGATGGCTGGAATAGAAACTGGAAAACCAGGTAATACAACCACAGAGCAAGGCAGGCACTGAGCTGAGAGCAAAACTCACATTCCCTTAAATGTTATACAGTGATATTCCTACTGAAACTGAAGTTTCCCTTCTTCAGATACCTAATGTGAAATAATCACCATAACCTGATTCAGGACCCATAAATCCTGGCTAAGAATCGACGTGATTTGCAAGTTGAAATTACAGAAGTTTAAAGCTATTCATATGTAGCCATTAACTGAATCTCAAGCTGAATTTTATATATATAATAAAAAAGTGTAGCACCAGCCTAAACACACATATCTGCCTCTGCAGCATGGGAAGTGGTGCTAAGACACACTCCAAGTGCAGCACAAGTATTACTGGTTGCATTTTCATTTTAAACAGAAGTAAAGAAAACTCTGAAGATGAGAAAAAAAGTGATTACTTCCCAAAATAAGAATAAACTGGGTTAGTCCAAGATAGGGAGACATAAACTACCTTGTTTGACTCTAAATTCAGCTGCCTAACTTGTGCAGAGAAGTGAAAGGTTATTATATGGGTTTACTGGGCAAACCCAGATTTTATAAATAATTGCCTGTCAGGCTGTTCAAGATAGACAAACACACAGCAGACCAACAAAAACATGATCTGTCATATTTCTGAGAGAAATGTATGTTGAGTCTTCATTCTCTGGGACTTTAAGGAGGCCAGTAAAAAATAAGTGCCAGTATTTTTCCTGCTTATGCATATTTTAAAATGTAAAATCAGGGAGAGAGACAGCAACAGAAGGAATTTTGATTCCAGTACCCAGTGCCTGAAATGGTTTCTTCTGTCTGTATCCCTGCAGATCGAAACCAAATACAATAAATGCTGGTGTCCTTTTTAAAAAGTCTGGATGTTTACAGCAAGCATATAATTTTCCATGATTAAGGATGCCAACAAAAATAAAGAGTGATGATAAAAAGAAAGTTTAATCATATATTTCAAGAAGCACAGATGGAACATCAGAAAAACTTCCCCCTGCCCTCGTTTAATACATTGTACACATTACTTTTAGTCCTTCTCATATAGAAAATTTCCAGAAAACAGAAGTGTAAGCAGATAAAAGAGAAAAGCAATTTATGAACGGCAGCAGTATTGGATGTACAAAGTTCACTTTTACAATATTTTGGTAGCAAAGAGACATTTTTCCATTTATTTAAAAAATAGACATATATTTAGGGTTTTTGCAAGCAGGTCCAGGAGAGCAGGACAACAAAACCACCTACAAATGACCACAGGAGCACAGAGCAGGAGTGAAAATTAAGACCTCACATACTAAGCACAAAGGAGGAGGTTGGCTGCACTATATAAAACTAATACTTTGCTGTTCTCCTCTTGATCCCTTGAGTGTTCTGCATTAACCTGAGGCTTAAGTTGGATGCCAAGCCCAAGCTCAGGGCAGCTGAAGAAGACCCCTGCCCTGTGGGTACCACAGGGACACCAGCAGGACGTGCCAGCAGATCCTGGTGATGGCCTGAAGCAGGAGCCCTTTTCTCTGCTCAAGCATCATCGTGGTTAGCTCTATATTTGTACAGTTTTTATGGGAAGAAATGAATGTGTTTGTGAGGCCAGCAAAGTCTGGAGGAGCAGGGGACAGGAACAAGCATAGAGGCAGGGACTGAGATTTAAAAAAAAAAAGAAATCTTGAAAACAAACAACGTTAGCTAAAATATTAAAAAAAAAAGAAAAGGCAAAAAGAGCTGGTTTCTTCTTTAACCAAATCCAACAGTAGTGCTGCCTTTGTCAACAACAGGGACAACATCTGCTTCCTGCAGCAAATGCTGAGCAAGTTCGTAACGCTGAGCCCTTGCCTGGAACCACTGAGACAGACACAGTTATTGAAATACTTTAGAATAGATTTTCCCAAACAGAGGTCCAAGCCAGTGCCAAGTCACTGCAAAGGCTTTCCTTGATTTTGGACAATGATGGATCAAACCTTAGGAGATGCCAAAATTGAAAATTTGGGGGTGAGCACTGAGCCCATCTTTGGGTCTGCAAAAAGCCAAGTCTCTAACTGCTAAAGTTTAGTTTACCTGAACTTTTTCTGAGTATCTTTGCATCCAGACTTGGTATTGCTGTCATCAAAATCCCCTTACTGGATTAAACTGGGTTATACTCTGTGAACACTTATATTAATTGAGAGAAACAAGTGGAAATTAGTAGAAAATAGAGGGAAAGAGTTTTTCATTTTGTAAAAGTTACAAAGAAAACTACATAACCTTTATACAACCTAAATAACCAACACAACCCAGTCTATCTCTGGCCTCTTCCTCCTCCATCCTGCTTTACAAAAAAACATCTTTTGGAGAACATACAGACTTTCAGACTCTTAAATAAAAATGACATGGCAGTCAGAAAGTCCCCTGCAAACTCCAGCATTGTCTGAGCTGCATTCTTGTCCACCTACACCCTATCCCAAACATCCTGCCATTAATAAGCTAAATGTTCCAGCTAGTAAACAAGAATAACGATTGAGGGGGCTGGAAAAAGAGACAGAGACAGCCAGCAGATAGTCACAACAAACCAGCCCACTCACTGGTACATGGAGACATTGGAGCTTGTATTTTTTTTCCTTCCATGGAGGGGAAAAGAAAATCACCTTAATATAACACTGTCTTTCCTGTTGCTGCAGCCACATCCACATCAGCAGGCAAGAAAAGTCATCCCGTTCCTGCGGTAGGCACTCTGTCAGGGAAAGAGAAAATCTGTAGTGAATTATCACATCAGCTTAAACAAGGCAAGGAGGCAGAGAGAAAGGCAAGGCTTTCTTCCTGTTTTGTAGGCTATTCTGGCTGCAATCTAATAGTGTGCTTAATCTGAACATTTCTGGTGGGGAAGCTGTAAGCAACCACTTTGTCTATTAAAAAATCAGTGTGGTTAACAAGTGGTTAGTGACTCTATTTCAGAGTCAGGAGAGCAAGAGATAGGCAAAAATGTAACATCCTACTTTGTTAATTGCCTGTAAAATAGATGAGGCAAAAAATACACCATTATGCTGAATCTTTCCTTTATGAGCACGTATTCTCTATTCACCATGCTCAAGAATCATTTCTAAACTGTCTGAATACTCTATAAATTATTGAATAATTGCAGTTTTCCAAACTTAATTTATAGTCTGAGTCTAAAGTTATATAAACAGACGTTGATATAATCCCCACCACTCCAAATCCAAATTAATCTTAAAGAGTCTCCGGTCAGTAGGAAATAATTTGATATCCCATATATATTGTAACCTGGGATGAAGTGTTTCCAATGGTAAAGAAGCACAGGAGTTAAGTGGCAGTTGAGAAAATAATTTTAAAAGATCCTGTGACACTGTCTCCCTAAAATATCTTTCATGCATTTTTAACAGCTCTTTCTGAATCAATATAGGAAACTATACCTTTTAATGCCATTGGAAACCATATATTGTAAGGAGATATTTGCAGTTTAAAAAACACTCTTTTTTTTAATATATTAACAGTATCTTTAGAAAAGCAAAGGAGTTTAAATAGTTTTGCTTTATTTGGTTCACCTTCAGCAGCCATCCTGTTTTAAAAATGAAAATGTAGCCATCTATTTCATTACAGTTAGTGCTTCGTCAGATTTATTTTGTACCTCTTCAGTCCAAGCACTTAGGAAGTCCCATATATAACCACCATTTTTAGTGGCTCTACCAATTTCCTAATTAATTTCAGCCAGATCAATTTCTCCTCTCTTAAACTAGAATTAGAGTAACATTAGGAGTAAAGGATAACCTCAAACAACTTTGGATATAAATAGCATTTATACTGAACTGTAAAGAAATCATTTCAAAATCAGCAAGGATGTATTCAGAGAGACATTTTACAGACAGTGAATATGCAAAAGGAAATATGTACAAGATGTTCATTACAGCATCCTTTACATTAACACCACACTTCAGTCTAGAGATCTAGCAGCATATGGCATTGAAGTCGAAGAGCAGAACATCAGCTCTGGCATATCCAGCCAAGACATGACAGTATCACCACAAACAAAACACAAACTAAATCCAAAGACTCTATACCCAAACACGAAATGCCCAGAACAGACTAGCCAATAATTTTGAAAGGATCCAATATATCTCCACAACCACAAGCAGAAAGTCCAAGGCAGTTTGGATGTTCAGCTTGCCCAAACCATTATGGCTGGCATTTGGAAGTCGATGTAAAAGTAATGTTTTTAGCTCCTTGACCCCAATAATCACCCTAGTGACAACCTTTAACATAAACAAAATATTCAGGACTACTGTGCAGTTTGCTTGCAAGCAAATGATCCTGAGTACAAAGCTGGATCTACATGAAAGATAAAAGGCTGAATTTTGTGAAAGGAATTTTGGTTGTGAAGCAAAGTTAGGCTTGGCCAGGCTCACCTGGGAAATATTGAAGTTTAACATTTTCCAACACAGGCAGTCTTGTACATCAGTTACATCTCTGCAAAGGTCATTTCAGAAGCCAGCTTCAGGGCAGGCAGGATAACACCTTTGGAGAGTTGGGCACACCCACTGGTCTATATTTAGTGTTATATTATAACAAGTGTGGCTATAGTTAGGATTGAAAACTATTTCCTACTTCACTCCCCCTTTCACATACTTTAAACTTTCTGAAACATTTGCCCTTGGGCTGAAATTTCCTCTGCTTTAATCTCTGCCTGAAGTTCACTTTCTTTGGAAAGGACCAACAAAATTCCTGAAGCCATTTTGAAGTTCAGCAATAATGAAAACAACACATTTTTCCTTCCCAAGCCAGACAAAGTGATTCTGATATATGTATATTTTGTTATGGAATTCTGCCATAAATGGAACCATTTTACCCAGAAACCATCCATACCTTCAACCTCAGCATAAAGGTGACTGTTTTGAAAATCAGTATTTCAGAGGAGGGAGTTTGATTCATCCCATTCCATAACAAGATAACACTTCATTCTCATTTTGATACATTACTAGATAATAAAGGTTAACCTCCAAAATGCTTTTATGCAGAGCAAAACTATTTTACAGACATCCCATCTTTCTGAGTTATACCAGATATCTTTAAGATCTATACAGCTGAATTTGTGATACTGAAAGACAGATCTTTACATGCCAAGAACCGTGAAGAGAAACAGCAAGATGTTTTTCATAAAACTCGCATGTGTATGTGCCCTTGCAAGAGTTTAGATGTATGTGGCAGACATTTAATGTGGTTGGAGATAATTTAGAGGGTTTAGATGACACTTCTGGGTGCTTTATGCCACTTTGGCAGCATCCACATTTTAATTTTTTTTTTAATATGATTATTTGGCTCAGAATTACAGATAGAGGATGATGCAGGCTCTTGATGTGGGATTAAAATAGCTGTATCCATTTTGCTGGATATGTCTTGCTGTCAAGAGATAACATAAGCCCATGGTTCCTCCTGGAGCCCTCTTTGGAAAAGTGTCTACTGCATCCAAATTTTCTGTGTGTTCTCTATTAAAATTTACTACCAGGCTGTGCTTTAACTTTTCCTGCTGTGGGCTGAGTCTCTGCTATGGTTGAAGTTCTGTCAGCCTTTTGCTGTACCCCGTATGTGCAGGGGTGGTCAAGGGACCACCTTTCAGACATGGGGAAACACCTAAATTGGCACAAATTACACAGTTTGCCTTCCCAGAATGGCTTCCATGCTCTGAAAAATTGATCTAACATTATTTGGCTGTTCCAGCTCTCACAGAAACTCTTCCTGCTCCTTGATATCACAAGATTCTTCTTCTTTTTCTCTGACGTCCTTGAAGGTGCAAGGACAGATTGCTGCCAATGAGAGCCAGAGGCTGCACAGGCTGTGACAATGTGAAAGCAGAAACATGACCTTCATCTTGTCCAGGCCTCTCTTACCACTTGCTCCCATCTAGGGGAGAGCTGTGATGATTTTGCTGCTTAGTCCTCTCTTCAGAGTCCTACCCTGGTCCAGTGGGTGGCATCCCTGCCCATGGCAGGGGGCTGGAACCAGATCTTCACCACCTCTTCTAAGCCCAACCATTCTATGATTGTACCCCATGAAGGCGTCTTGTGAAGAACCTTCTCACAGCTGCTCAGGCATTCTCTGTAGAGGAATGGTCTCTTGGAAATGTTGCTCCTTCAAGTTGTCAAAACACATTGGATTCTGAGACAAAATCCTCTCTGGCAGTACTATCATTACTTAATAAATGAAGGCAGGCTTTTTTCCAACAGTCTAAAAATGAGGTACAACGAAGCAGAAAAGATGGGCAGTATTCACTGCTGGCAGTTGTCTAAAAGCAACATCTTGTTTTGTCCTTATTTTAATGAAAGAAGGAAAAACTAAAGCTAGAAAAGTCAGCATGGCACAAAGGACCTTGGCCAAGCAACTCCTCAAATTTCATGAAAAATAAGCAATTTTTTACTCCTTTTTTTATTTATTTTTTTTTTTTTTTGATTTTTGGTCCCATTTCTCTCCTGTAGTGGTAGCCTAAGGCAGTGTCATTATGAAGGACCCAAAAAAAACACTCCAAGGGCAGCAAAACTTCTGCCCTCACAGTAGGTCTCAGGAAGTGGGACAGCTTACTGAAGAGTTCATAGGACAAATTTAGGGACAGATAACTGTTCATTAGCAATTTAAGACTAGGAAAATGGCTTTAAACTGAAAGAGAGTAGGTTTAGATTGGATATTAGGAAGAAATTGTTCCCTGTGAGGGTGGTGAGGGTCTGGCACAGGTTGCCCAGAGAAGCTGTGGTTGCTCCATCTCTGGAAGTGTCCAAGGTTGGACAGAGTTTGGAACAACCTGGGATAAAGGAAGATGTCCCTGCCTATGGCTGGGGATGGGAACTGGATGATTTTTAAGGTCCCTTCAACTTCATTCTGTGATTCCATGATTTACAGAAACAAGACCCAGCCAAAAATGAAGATGTGTGAGTACTCCTCAGTGAGGGAACAGAGTAGATTAGAACACCAAGACTTCTGAACAGGCATCTCAGCTAGAAATGGTTTCCAGTTAACAATTTACACTAGTGTGTAATTTCACAGCTGTAGCATGATGAGAAAGAATAATTTTGGCAGGAGAAAGAAACAGCTGTGATTTTTGAGTGGGCTGATGCTTAACTTTTTATTTGGGATAAAATTTGGAAAGTCTGGGGTAGAACATCTCCAGCGGGCACCCGAGACACCAAAGTTTATTGGGCCAAATCCTCCATTGGTTTAAGTCTGCAGTTCTGCTTGCATTGAAGTTAAACACAATGCCACACTGCAGGGCTGTTGTATCACTTAGAGATTTTAAATCCTGAATTACAGGCCCTGTATAAGGGAGTTACAGAACAGCATTTATAAAACTTGAGTCTCTCTTTCTTGGTGTCCTCTTGTATGTGTGTGGGCAAGTGGTTTAATTCAGTGCATAAAGTGGAATGGCAGACAGAGACATCCAAATCAAAGAGCAAGCCCTGGCTGAACTTCATTAGCAAACATAAATGCAAATAGGCACATTTTGTTTGTGACATGCCACGGTCCTTTCCGCCTTGGGTAATTTTACTCCCTTCTCTGACATTTGCATAAATGTAAATCAAACCATATGACTTGAGCAGGTTTATGATAGGGGAATCATATGCAAAACTTCTTTCCATTAAATAATTCTCTTCATGCAGCCTTACAATGTTACTGTGAAAATCAGGGAGGGTTGGATGTCAGACAGTGAGAGCCTTTATTTAAGAACAGTGGAGGGAGCCCTGCCCTTTAAATAAGAGACATTCTTGGATCAGACACTGGCTGGCAGGATGGAAAAAAGGATGTAGCATTAACTTTCATTCCATTCCAAATAACCTGGAACCCATAAACCACCAAGATTCTCTAATTTTGAATCTGCTCTCTTTTCTCTCTTTCCATTTTATTTGGGGAATGTTAACTTTGAAATTTCATTAGCTTGCCATAATATCAAACAAGTCACCCAGGACAGATTCATAACTCTTTGTACATAAAGACATCTAGATTAAACCCCCTGTGATTAAAAGGTTACTTCTCTAATTTTTCCCAGCCTGAACAGACACACCACATGCAAAGAAGTGTCAGCTTATTTAGAGATTAAAATAATAATTAGTTTAAGAGGCAAAGTATAAGCAACATTGTTTGAAAAGAAAATCCCTGTTGTTTAGAATTAGTTGCTTCTGTTTAAGTTTAAATAAATTTGTGTGGATATAAACTCTCTTTATTAAAAGTGCATCCATGTTACAAAAGAAATATAATGGATAATTCTCCCTCCAATTTAAAACAATAGCACTGAAGGCTCTAATTACACAAACCCATCTTTAATCAGTAGCCAAAGCACAGATGTCTGATATTACTCAAAGGATGAGGGAGTGCTTTATGTACATAATGTCTTGTACATGGTCAGTAATGAATAACACACCCCAAATATGTCTCTATGGACACCCAGGTTTAGCACATTACAGACTTATATGATGCTCTGGCTGATCTGCCCTGCTTTAGCCATGAAATCTCATGGATTTTATTTATGATGAGGCCAGATCAGTGTGCTGAGAGCTACAGCATCCATTTATTATACTGTAACAGTCCCTCTGGAAGCACAACCACATTGGCTCTTATGCTAGATCCCAGGAAACCTCAGTTAGGTGTAAGAAACACCAACAACTGCATTCCTCAGGTCTGTTCCCTGAGTCCTTGGCCTGGTGAGACACCAAGGACAGCAGCAGTGTCCATGCTAAGAGTGCCTGCCTCAGGAAGGGGCCCAAGATCACAAGAACACTTCGTGTAGGCACCCACGAACATCACACACTGATAAAAGCACTACTCCAATAAACTACCCAACAACAAAATGCTTCCCAGCAAAGTCAGCTCTGGGCTTTGGTTGACCTTTTATCTGCCAGTGTCGTAAACTTTTTAAATAGTTATGTAAAACTGGGCTGCTGTGTACAGGCATAGGATATATGCAGGATATACCATCCCAGTCTGCTAAAGAACATAGTCTAGATCTCAAATATTCAACTTTTTTATTGTTGTTCTCTGCTTCTGGGATAAATGACATTCCTAAGGCTGATAGAAATGTAGGATCACTGGAAAACAAGGACCAAATGAATTTCTCAGAGGCCTCGTGCAGTACCACCAGTGGATGGAGAATAAATGTAGGGCTTGTACTGCTGTCCTCCAGTGTGTTTGGCCAAATTTGCAATGCTGCAGTTAACCAGCAAATGCTGTTCTCAGGGCTGGGCTGGTAATGTAAGAAAGAAAAACAAGGCAAAAGGATCATGGCTTCTGTTGCAGCAAGAAGTGGGGTGTGGGAGTGGGGTACCAGCGTCTGCCAAGAGAAAAAAAGAACAAAATTGGTGGGGAGAGAGGGATCATTTTAAGTCTCACAGAGGGTACTGTAAACAGTGGAGAAAGAAGGAAAAAATGGAACTATAAAACAATACTTGGCAGCCAGCTTTGCAAAACAAACATATTTTCACAAAGTCCTTCCCATCACTGCCACCAGCTTTAATGGGCTTTATTTGTCTGAGAGCAAGAAACCCTTTTTAATTGTCAGAGGAAAGGCGAAGCTACTTTGCACACTGGTAGAAATTCCTGTTCTGAGCCCTACTTCAACCACACGCTGCTCTCCATTCACAGCCAGGGAGAGGAATCCCTTCCCCCAGGCTGCAAAATCTGTAGCAGGGCTCCTCCACTGCTCTTCCCCGGACAGCATCAGCTGCTTCTCCCGTGGAGCAGGTCGGAATCCAGCAAGTTCCTCCCGTGGTGGGTCTAATGGCCCATAACTGTCTGCCCAAGACACGCTGCTGGCAAAGCACACAGCCAGGCTCCACGAGGCACCAGACCTTGATGGATGTGACCTGCTGGAATCAAGCATAATTGGGAAAGCTTAATGCCCTCACCAACTGGAAATGCAGTGGTTCCTGAGTGTCCCTGATCTCCTCATGAGCAGTGCAATTAGTTCACTTAAAATTTTACTGTTTCACGTCAAATGGTCAAAACACCTGGAGTTGCTCAAAGGTCAAACTCTCCTCTCCTGATGTGCCCCAACTCGCTGCTTTAACTGCACGGCAGCAATAATGTATATAGGGAACTTTATTATGTCTGAGAATTAAATTAAAACTGGAAGTCTTGAGACTTTAGGTATTGTTGGACCTCTGGTTTATGACTCAGGGCACTGCACAGTCACGGCACTCCCATGTGAAAATATACCACTAACAATAAAAACTGCTTCAGCCTGAGAGCAATTCAGCATCAAACAACCTGGATGGCTCCCTGTCTCCAGAGATGACTTTATTTGACCTTTTAAGGTTTTCTTCTACTGCTGTAGAAGCTCAGGGCTTTTTTCTGTAGGAAGTGACAGAAGAGGTTAAATTCCCCCTCTGTGTCACCATGGCTCATGACCTCAGCATAGGAGCTAAAGAGCAAATTTATTTGGAAACAATATGGTGTGGTACAGTCGTCTGAGTACAAGGGCAGGAGCCAGGGCTGGGCTCTGCTCCCAGCTCTGACACTTACTTGCTGTGTGGCCTCAGACAAACCACTTAATGCCTCTGTGCTTCAATTTCCCCTGCCTTTGAAACAGAAATACTATCACTCACCAAAAACCTTTTTTTGAGGATTGCCTGATTACAGAGCTAATACATGACACTTTGAATACATTGTATACTATGCCATAATTATTATTTTCATTGTATTATATCTTCCATTGTAATGGCTGAAATACCAGATGTACAGAAATAGATGTGGAAATTGGCAGCTATCGCATGGGAGGGGCGGGTATTTGAAATTAAATTAATTGGACAAACCAACAGAGTTCACCTACATTTTTCCCTTTAAACTGTTGAAATTGTAACGAACAGCAGCATCTAATGACATTTTGCAACACACTTCTCCCCCAACTCCTGAAAGCATCCTGCAAATGCTCTCTGCAGAGGGCACGGCATCTCTGCGCTCCCTTTGATTCAAAGGAGCATTTCAGTGGGGAAACGAGAGCCCAACCAACAGCTCAGGTCTGTGAAGAGAGGAATTTTCTCAGGCTCCGAGGCCCTTTGCTGGTGGCAGCGCTGGGGTGTGGCCACTTCTCGCCCTGCTCAGCCCTGACTGATGTGCTCTGTCTGCAGCGGGGCGCCGGCGCACCGGAGCGGTGGGAGGTAAGAGGAATTAAGGTAATGCATCAGTGGTTGCCAGTGAAGGAGATGGGAAGAGGGGGGGAAAAGAAAAAAAAAAAAATAAGAGAAAAAAAAGAGGCAAAAGAAATATACTATTTCAATCAAAGTCTGAAATTTGTAGAAGTGGTTTTGGTCTCAATATAGAAAAAATATTTATCCAAGAAACTCCTACTCGGGTGCGAACATCCTACTTCTAGTGGGATTTTGTTTGGCAAAGTGCTGTGAAAGAGTGGAAGCTAATACAGAACATGTCTATAAACAAATATATTTATTTAGTACAGATTGACACATTCACTAGAGTATTTCAGTGATTACACGTGTAAAACTATTTCCTATAGTGGTTTCCTTTTGTGATTCTGCTAATTTATTCAATCCACCCCGTTTTCATGCATTGAATGTTATGAGCCATTTCAGCCACCCAGACTGAAACACGTTTGGAGACTACATGCCTGTTTTTTCATTTCATCATCTACACATAATTATTTGGTGATATTAGGAATTTGAGCTCAAATGGAAGCCAACCAACATTTTAATAGCTTAAAAATCACACAAAATGAAGTCTGCCCTGAGGTTAATGAATAAGAGCCAAATATTGAGGCTCTTGCTCAGTTTTTACTCACTCTTTATTCAGGCAAAAGTTGAATCAATTGTAGTTGGAGTGATTAAAACCAGAAGAACATATATTTGGACCTTTCTCTCAGGTAAAACTGAATAAATTACCTAGGATTAGGCTGCAGAATGGCATTCAATCGATCTTTCACATGTATTTCTGCAACACGCTGGAGAAAAAAATCCAAGTGCTGAGGTGGTTTAACCAGTTAAACCAATATTTTAGCAGCAGAATAAATTATTATACACTACCAGGTTTTATGACATTTATATTAGAAATAGCCCTGAATCAAAATAGGTTTCCTGGTCCCTCCTGGACTTCTGAAAATCCGGATTAAATCCAAACTTAAAAAATGGTTCACTAAGTATGAAAGACAAATGTCCCCCTTCAAAACAAAGCACCATCCCTAATTTAAACTTTAATCCAGGCATTATTGATACAGGTATTTGAGTTTTGATGAGGGCAAGCATTTATAACCTAGGAAATTAAAGGTTATTCTTTAATTACATTCAAGATGTCTTAGCCCTTATGCAAAGAATGCAATGTGCCTGTAAAAAAATACAAAGCAGAGCATTTAATTCTTCTGAACAGTTAACACTTCACTAGTAATTGGTGATAATCACAGAAGGATGCTTCTCCCTTAAGTCACAACCCATTTAAGTACTGGGCCAGTCTTGGCAAAGTAATGACACATTTATCCCATTCAAGCCAGACTTAAGCATGAGGATTTAGAAAAGAAAGGAGTATGAATGACTGATTTATTCAATATATGTAAAGCAAATAAAAGAAGGAAAAAAATGGATAATAAGAATGAAATGGTCAATGTGTAGATGTGGCACTCGAGGACTGGATTTAGTGCTGAGCTTGGCAGTGCTGGGTTAATGGTTGGATTCAGTGATCTTAGAGGGCTTTTCCAACCCAAATGATTCTATAATTTGTGAAAAATACCAGATCCTGAGTGGGTCTGAGTGATAATGGTCCTGCTCACTATCTCCTGACAGCCTGCAATTAGATCTCAATGTTGAAATATGCTGAGCACATGAAGAGCTGGGTGAGTTGGGACATGCGAAGAAGGCAGTCCCCTCCTGGCCACCACTCCTGCTGCAGGGCCTGGTCCTGCTCTCCCCAGCACTTCCTACCTGCAGGACAAACAAACTCCTTCCTGCATTTAGCAGGGTCTGATGAGCACAAACCATGCCAGTGGCACACTGGCAGTGTGGGAACACTGCCCAAAGCCTTGCAGGCTCCTGAGTTGGGCAGCCTGCACAGAGGAGAGCCCTCGCTGCACTTTCAGAGAGCTGCTGGCAAGTTATGAGCTGCAAGAATGCACGAAAGGATCACAAGGAAGGGCAGGCTCCTTGTTACATTGTAATTTTAAAATGATATTATCCACAATCATGTGTTGGAAAAGTTGGTTCACAAGTGGAGATAGACTTCAAGTCTCTCTAATGTACAGCTCAAGTTATCTTTAATCTTTCTAAATATCTTTCTGTCCATCTGTTTCTTACCTGCCTAACATCTTGCCTACCTGCCAAATGGGTCATACCAGAGACACTGGATGGTTGCTGAGACTAATAGGATTCCAAAATGTCCTTCCTAAAAGTGATTAAAAATTCCTTTCAGTAGTTTCTGACTGATTGGTTGTGGGTGGGGGGTGGGCAAATGATATTTACTTTGTGAAGCAAATGAAATAACTCAGCAGACTCAGAACCTTCATGCTATACCCCATCTCCACAGACCTATTTCACATGTCACTTCCTATGGCATATGTTACTTAAATGAAACTTATTTTGAAATGCAAGGACAGACCAATTCCATCAACAATATCTCAGTGGTCTGACCCATCACATCAAACGCTCTTTTCTTCTTTACCGCATCTCGTCTTTTCCCCTTGTATCCGGTTTAAGAGCAGACACACATTTATATGCACATCTATAAAAGTGATACTCGTCTGAAAACAAACTGGCCAGGCCACGAGATTCTTCTGGCTGATTGCCATTGTTCAGTCACCAAATATGGGTTTAGGAATAGGGAGATGGATTACTCGCTTGTAACCCCACCATGGGCTTTTCATGATATCACAGCCCATATTTTTTTAATAACATTGAGGAATATTTAAATCCTGTATGGAAGTTTTTTCATACGTACTTCTTTGATGTTAGAACATTTTGATTTGTGTGCATGCTGACACCAGAACATCTCGATTACTGCATGTTCATTTATCAGAGAATGCAGGGTCAATCTTGTTTGGATTTGAAATTATTGCATCAAATAGATAACATGGGCTAATCATGCTGACAGCAACATCCCCACTTCCAGAGGCTGGAAATGCAAGAACACTAAGTAATTACTATAAGTGAAGAGTTAGTCAGGTCTCATTAAATGTTATTGTTAACTAAAACAATAAAAGAGTTTATATTTTAAAAAGCCAGAAAGGTGGTAGGGAAGTAACTGAGCCCCAAACCTAGAACACATTGCAGTTCCTGGATTTAAAGCTAATGGGACCCAGTGGATCCAGGCTTCGGCAAAGACAGAGCTGTTGTCTCCATCACATTATTTATTGTAATGGTGTAACTCCCTTTTCCTTTGTTTCTCCTCTTCCCCCCAGAAGAATGGCTGTTGGTAAGATGGGAATGTGAAATCCAGGTTTTTGTCTCTCCAGTAGCTCTGCATTTCCTGGCTTTTGTGGACTGAAATCAGATCCTGAAGTCGCTTATGTGCATTTTGTTTTGGGTAATTGACATTAATTTTTAGGTTGCATCACCGACATCAATCAGCGCTGCTCTCAGAGGACTAGAGTTAAGGGGCCACAATAAAAGGGCATGATATTGTTTCTTTTGTTTTATTTTAGGAGCACTTTGACTACTCTATACTTTTCCAGTGGATGTTACATTCTTTTTGGGTGAGACAGTTTAAAACATTACTGACTGTCTCGTTTAAAAGAATACTTTGGCATTATGGTGAATGCCTGGCTCCAGAGGCTGGGACAGTCAGCGCTGGTAAAAATTCAAGTTGATACCTTTTGTCTACCTAACACTTTGAAGAAACTATGAAATGGTAACACATTTCTTTGTAGAGAGCTCTGCTGCCCATTACAGATGTTTCCCATATGGTGAGGGGAAGGTTGGGGCCTTCCCCCTCCGTTCATCAGTGTTCTCACATCGTAGCAGGAATCTACAAAGACAATACGGCTGTAAATGACATCGCACAGAAGCCTGCAGCAGCACGTTCTGCCAAGGAGGAATCTGATTTTCTCTGTCAGGGCTCTAATACACCCCACTGCAGCCCATTGATGGGGAGCATTGTGACTCTTCAGCTTCCCATTCCACCAGTGCATGGCAAAAATATCCTGGAGTAAGTGGCCAAGAGAAGTCAGACTAGGATTCAGATGCTAAAATGATGAGTTGGAGAAGACAGATTAAATCACTACAGATTACTGAAGATTATCATCCTGTATCAACTGGTGGGCTCAACACCTTATCTCTCAAACCCTCATGGGTGGGAAGAAAAATTCTAACACAAGATCATGATTTTTAGGGAAGACGAATCTGAGGTACTTCAATAGGGCTAAGACCTATTTTTTGGACACTGGTTCATAAATAGGTCTTGAAAATAGAGAGCCATTGGGTAGAGAATTGGCCTGTTGCCCAATATTTTGCCAAGAAGTTCATCACCCTAGGTGTACTCAAGAGGTTCATAAATTCCAATACTTTTTTGGATGCTGGAGCTATTCTAAGACTCAAGTCTTGAATGCAGGTATGATTGTCTAAGAGTTTAATGTGTAATTGAGACATTTTGTCATCTCATCCACTCCTTTCCCAAAACACAAAGTTATCTTATTTCAAAAGTAAACTTCAAAATAAATGAGAACCTGAACATACATGGCGTTTGTGATTAAAAAAAAAAAAAAAATCCTTTTTGCCTATTTCCCTACACTTTTGGTTTTAGACAAGGTATGGGAGTATCGTGTTAGTCTATATTTAATTTATAATGGACCATTGTTTCTTCATGCCAACCAATCTTAGTAATATACATACATACTAGATGGTATATTTTGCCATTGGTTATTATATATTATTGCATTATAGTAATACAGTATCTAACATTTCTACAAAATAAACTCTAATGATGAGATTTTGAAAGCCAGCTACTGATCTTAGGTGGCCATTTCACCAGTAGCTATGGGGCAAAAGCCTTACATAGACTAAGAAATAAACCTTAAATAATATCTACTTAAACATCTCTTCTTTGCTTTTTCATTATTACCTCCTTCTCAGCTTTCTAAATTGTGCACCACTATTAACTCATTTCTTAGAAACGACAAGATATTTTCCAATAAACTGAATAATTTTCTTTTTTTTCTCTCATCACATCTGCCTGTTCACCTTTTTCTGTTCTTCTTAATAGCATTTTTTCCTAATTCTTTATTACTAACTGCACTCTGTTTAACTTTAATTAAATCTATCCTTCTATTTATCTGTCTTTGTCCTCCAGTTCAGCCTATCCACCCCTTGGTTTTCGGCCCATTCTCCCATCTTTCCATCACTCATGATTTCCACTCACTTTTGACCAACCTACCTCTGTCTCTGCTGTTTTTCTTTCCAACCTGATTTCTGCAGGTCCTTGTCTCTTACCAACATCATCTCCTCTGTTAAGTAACAAAGGCCTTCTGTGTCTTAAAATAATTCTATCCAAATTTACTTCATCCTCTCCCAACCACATCAGGGGTCTACAACTATATCTGCAGTTGTTGCAGAAACTGTAGAAAACCAGAGCTACTGCTTGTTGTAGGACAGAAGAGTTTTGGCAATACCAAGGAGGGCACCACCCACACAGGAGAGAAATTCAGTGTTTGTGAATAGGAGCAGGAGAACCATTTTGGAGTTGGTACTCAGGGCACAACAGAGCCCTCAAAGGCTTAGGGGACCTTTCATACTTCCCACAAGCTAAAGTCATATCTTGCATGTTAAATATAAATGAAGCATGTATTTTTCTCCTTTTTTTTTTTTTTCCCAGTTATCCAGTTTGCTTAAGGAGACAAAAGTAAGAAAGAAAGAGAGAAAAAAGGCCATTTGCCACCTTGGTATCCCAGAGAAGCCTGCTGGTGTCCAGTCCATTGAAGAAATTGCTCAGAACCACTTCACCTTTGTGAGAATATTCTCCTGGTGAAAGGCTGGGCTTTCTATCCCAGAAACAGTGACATGAGGTTTGCTGAGACTGGATGAACTTGCAAGCCATCTTTACCACCAAACTTTTATTTATTCTTGATAAATTTGTGTCATTTAGTGTCACTTAACTGCTCCACATTTCTTTCATTTGTCTTTAGCTGGGCATGATTCAACTTAAATGCATGACTGAGTCTCACAGAGCTCTTAGTAAATGAAGAGATATTGCAGCAGAGTGTGTTTTGGGGTGATATTTATTCTTCCAGGGGTGCTGTTGATGGGGTGAATCACTGATCCTGACCCACTACGAACCACTGATCTCTGTTAGGAGAGGGAATTCCCTCATCCTCAAGAAAACAACCCTTTTTTGCTGTGTTCCATGTGGTATTTCCAACAGGTGTTACAGAGAAAAGAGAACAGGGATAAGAAAATATAACAAATAAATAAATTAATAGATAAAAATACAGATGAGTAAAACATCTTGGTTCTGATCTGGAAGAGAAGACAGCTGCAGATTCAGCTTTGGCTTTTGAAATGACTGGGCCAGGGAGACAAATGGGGGAACATTTTTGTCTTGTGGGCAAATTTTATCGGGCATCAGGCAGAGTCAACCAACCACTTACTCACAGGCCACTTGCCCAGTCTGAAAAGGGAACAATTTTCAGTCTTTGACAGATTGGACTTGAACAGGCACCAGAAGTGAAAGCATCTATTGTCCATTATCCATCCCAGCCCCAAGACTTCCAATTTCTCATTTACGGTGTAGCCTGTTCAGAAAAGTTTTGTCAAGCAACAACCTCTCTAAACAAATTACACTGAAATTCCTTATCCTCTGCCACATACTTGACTTGCTGTTCCAAAAAGAGCCACATAATAAGTTTCTAACAAGGACACTGGTTATTAAAGCACTTTCAATTTTCTAGGTCAAAGAGGTGAAAGGCAAAGTCAAAATAATTGAAACAAAATATTCTATAAATCATGGGTGTTTACTTTAAAAAAAAAAAAAAAAAACCAAAAATATATGAAGAGACCTGCTGCTTCACTAACCAAAACTCAGCTAGCTATTTTGAATTACCATGTTCTTGATGAAAGCAAAACTTAAGGCGCCAGAGTTGGCTTTTGGAAATACTCAAACAGTTCAAAACCAAACAGAGCTTAGCAGNCAAGGACACTGGTTATTAAAGCACTTTCAATTTTCTAGGTCAAAGAGGTGAAAGGCAAAGTCAAAATAATTGAAACAAAATATTCTATAAATCATGGGTGTTTACTTTAAAAAAAAAAAAAAAAACCAAAAATATATGAAGAGACCTGCTGCTTCACTAACCAAAACTCAGCTAGCTATTTTGAATTACCATGTTCTTGATGAAAGCAAAACTTAAGGCGCCAGAGTTGGCTTTTGGAAATACTCAAACAGTTCAAAACCAAACAGAGCTTAGCAGCAACAGGATCCTTCTTTTCCCACTTCTTCCTCCAAAATGCTTAAGACAGACATGGCAAAAAAACACACTGGTAAGGCATGCTGTTCCTTTTTTATTCACTTAAATGTGAAAAGTAGATACCTTTTTAATCATCAATGTTTGCTGAGGTAACCCAGGGATTTAAACTGAGAAGTGCAAAAGTTCTTAATGCATTTTGCGAAGAAGAAGTTTTTCAGAATTGCCATCTCTATCTTCTCCTTTTGAGAAACATTAAGATCTGAGCTTTCTGAAAAGAACCTTGCATCATCTCAGTGTATTTTGAGACATTCTTTTCCACAGTGCTGCATACTATATTATATTAGTAGACAAGAAAAATATTTTTTGCTGCAGTTTTCTTCTTTAGGAGACGCCCATTTTTCTTCTTTAGGAGACGCCCGTTAATTACCAACTTCTCTAATGTGTTTGAACCCATATTTACTGTGAAGACTAATGCAGTTTACAAGAATTCCTTACTTTTCAAGGAATGTGTTTTGTCAAGACTACAATTGGAAACATCTCCTATTTCTTAGTTTTCTAAGTTTTTATCTGTAATGATGATTTTGCAGTGGTTGAGTAAAACTCATTGAGAATGCACATGCACTTAGGTAATAAAATCATAGAATCACAGAATGGTTTGGGTTGGGAAGGACCTCAAAGCTCATCTCATTCCAACTCCTTGCCATAGGCAGGGAAACCTTCCACTACACCAAGGTACTTGTTGATTTAACAATTAAAAAAAAAAAAAAAAAAGAAGAGGAAGATTGAGGGTCTAAAAAGAGGACAAAGAAGCTGCAATCTGCCTTCTGATTTGGGGCATGGACCAGCCCAGTACAAGTGGCACAGTGAAATGAGAAGTGGGTAAGAAGAGCCATGCATGCTCCCATCCTATCAAGACTCGGAGCAGTCACTGTTGGTGGGCTCCAGGGACCCCCAGATGTGATCCTGCCCCACCCCACATTTCCTGACCAAAAAAAAAAACAGAAAAAAAGAAAACAGTTGGGGTTGGCTGTGGTACCACTTGCCTTCCTTCTGGGTGACTCCAGAGGAGGAAGGGATCAGGATAAATTATAGGTCCCTGAAAAGCTCTGTGTGTTTCTGTTGACGCCATCTGGAAGCAGTGATAACGCCACTCTTAGTGGAGGCGTTACTACAGAGGGTCTGCCGCCTCTATTAAAACCAGCCATGCTGTGTGCTGGCTCATCAGGCTTGTTTGCTCTCATTTCCTCCCTGACATTTCATTCCTAAAACTGTCAATATCCCGTTAACCTTCCTGGCACTGAAACTCTGAAACCAAGTCCTATTTCAGCTCTGATTCTGAATCTCACTTGTGATAAACAATAGCAAAGGTTAAGTCTGCAATACACCGTTGGCCTAATCTAAATCATGCTATAGGTAGTGGGGTTTTTTTCCTTGCTTATGCACATTATAAAGCAGGATACAACAATGTGATATCCTAAAATTAATTCCTTGATTTGATGGCAGAAAAGCAAATGTTCTTTACTGGTAACTGACAGCTCAATCCTGCAGATTTCAAAGGCCAGAAGTGTCCTGTAATCAGGGGAATTGTTCACATTCAGTTCATACAGTTTAAAGTCAGAAGGGAAAATTAGATCATCTAGTCTGACCTCCTGCATACCACAGACCACAGAATTTCAGCCAGTTGCTCTTATTTTGGGCCAGTAACCAATTTAACAAAAGCATATTTCCAGAAATTCATTTGACCTCCACTTGGAGTCATCAAGAACTAGACAATGCAAAACTTCACTTGGTACTTTGTTCCACTGTTAATTGCCTTGTGCCTTATTTCTAAGTTGAACTTCTCTGGGATTACTTTTCTACATAAATACAAATTACAAGAACAGCAATTACAACTGTCTCCACAATAATGGTGACATTAATGTGAAAAGAGCAGGTCCAAGTGGGATGCTAAGGAGCATTTTGGCCACATACACAGAAATATTTAAGTACCAACTGGTACCAGATGGATCAGCCCATTATTTGATTTACTGTAATGTCTGAGTCAGGTACAGAAGGATCCATCTATGGGAGTATTTTAGTTTGAATCAGGGGTGTGCTTTTGAAACAAACCTCCTATTCATCCTCACTTACTGCATATCATTTTGTACTGTAACATGATTTCAGAGAACAATACCTGGGTTTTTTTTGGGTAAAAGCAAATCAAAAGAGGCACTCCAAACACTCACAGGCATTCAGTCAACAAGGCGAGATTGAACCTTGTGCTAGACTGAAAGCAAACTCCACTGAAATGCTCATTGTGTGCATGGAGGGTGAGCACCAGCTACTTGTCTTCTACAAATCTGCTCCTATTTGTACTGCTGGCAAAAGCATAGAATCCTGGAATCATAGACTAGCTTGGGTTGGAAATGAACTTAAAGTTCCAACCTCTCTGCCATGGACAGGGACACCTTCCACTAGACCAGATCACTCAGTCACAGCTTGATTCCTAAAATTCCTAAAGAAATCACAGCCTAATACCCCTCAACTTTAAGGAACCTCATGCTAACAGCAGTGAAGAATAGAAAATCAAGATTTAGCAAATAATTTCAGAAGAACACTAATAGGTGGAATTGATTTAGTTGAACAATAGTTGGGTATTAATCCATAATCTGAAGAACAATGGCAGTGATCAAAAGGTACTACAGTCAAGAGAGTTCCTTATTATTTTTCCTGTGGGATCCTTACATTTAGAAAATAACAAATATTGTAGACAAATTCACCTGGCTAATCCTGAAAAGATCAAGTCAAAAACTAAGGGGTTCTAGAACTGCCCGGAAAAGATAATGGGAGACACTGACATGGAAAGAGGACAACAAATCTGACCTAATAAATCACAGAATTCATGATTCAGAAATGGCTATTCTACAGTATTTTAGAGATAATGTGGCTAGTTGTTCTAACTCTGTTACCAGTCAGAGACCTTCAATATACTGTCCACGGGAAGAAGAACAAAGTAACATCTTCAGAACTTGCATCCGTTCACCCAGTCCAGAGACACAGGCCAGTTAAGCACTTTGTGCTAAAGGATGCTTCAAATGAGACATGCAATTCCACACAAGACCACTTAAGTTGTTTTTTTGTGGCTACCAGACCAGCAGTGCCATTTTCAGCAGTGTTTCTGCATCATGCAGAAACTACCAAGAAGCAAGAACATGGACAGATCAATGGCCACTTCAAAGTATTTTTTTATTTTTGTTGACGAAACTTCCTGGAGAGTAAAAAAGCCAATGCATGAGTGACCATAGCAAACCAAGATTTATTATGGAGCTCTTGAGGGAAGTGATTGGCACACCAGAAGTAAGTTTTAGTTCACCACAGTTTTCTCCATTTTTCAAATCACAATTCCTGTAAGTATTCCTTTGCAAGAGTTGAAAGGCAGAAGAGGTATCAGATTGGCCAGTATGATCCCTTTTATATCTCGATTCCTAATTATCCCATCTTTTCAAAACACAACAGTAGCATATAACTTTTATAAAGGGAATTAACTGAAATTTCAGCTTGCATTTTCCGAAGAGAATGACCTCTCATCAGTTTTTTTATTAAAAGAGAAAAATCTTCTATTTTCTTCTAATATTTGTAACTTTCCAAATGAACGATCTATTTCTAATTTATTTTATTTTTGGGATTTCTCCTTTCTGGGATGAAGAAATAAAGCACTGAAATATTCCAAAAACAATGAAAGTACTTGTTCCAGCCAGGGCCAAGTACCAAGACAAAACACAGAAAAGCTTTGCTCTCAAGCCTCCCAGCAAAAGTCTGTCAATCCCCAAGTCTAAAATACATTTCAGAAAGAGCAAATAGAGTTCATGCTGATCTAATCAAGAACTTCTTTGGATATCCAGGACAGGAAATAGGTGTTAATTTAAAATGAGATTTTAGGGTTTGGACCATCTGTGAAGGCAATTAATACCTACAACAACTTTTTAAAATATAAACTTGGCCTTTGAATACTGATACAATGGAAAGAAAAAAGAAATTCCCAACAAAATGGGCAATCTGAAAAGAATAACAAGGTGATTTTGAAATCCTTGTAAGGTTCCGAGAAGTCTCTTTGGTCTTTGACTCTTTGGCTGGTGATGCTGGATATATGCAAACAGTAATCAGTTCCAGGCCTGCAGTAGCAGTGCTCACTCATAATAGAATAAAATTATAGCTTACATAGGAACTCAGAATTGAGAGAAATCTCTGACTATTTGGCAAAGAAAAGTATCAGGAAAGCAGAGGGGTGGAAAAGGAAAGGTTGCAAGGAATAAGAAAAGAAAATTACACTGTTCAGACTAATTACACAACACAGACAAGAAGAGGGGCAGAAGGACAGCAGCAGCAGAAGGATTATAAAGAAAGCTCAAGAATAAATGGATGTGGCACAAGTCAAAGAATTTGACAACGGGACATTCAGAGATCCTGGTCCACACATCATTACCCATGGAGAAATGTCCCTGCCACTGCAGTTAGGTTTTCACCAGCAGATCAACACATTGTCTGATGGACTGGCTCACATAATGGCAGTCTTCAAAATGAAATTCAATATACTCCTGTTGCCATTGGAAACCTCACCTTCTTACCCAGTCCCTGCTAATGCAACCAGTTGGCCTGGAAGGATGCCATGTGTGATCATCTCCTGCATTACAGCTTTCTTTGTTAATGCTGGAAATGAAACCTCAGGCATGATAATACCAAGAGTTAACACACACCAGCACATCTATGCCAGCTCAAACCAGTTACATTTTTCTGACTCTGTGGTGGTTTTGAGTTTTCCTTCTCTCCTTCCACCTCCTCTGATCAAGGACACACATGGATACCCAAAAGCAGCAAAGCCTTTCTACCAAAATTACTCTCCTTTAGTAACGAGACCACAAAAGGCTGAAACACACAACACTGTCTGCCACCACCCTATTCTGGCTGATTGTCTTTTAATAGCTACAATAACGTTGTGCAAAGGAATAATATTCCACATCCTCAATTCACTGGTGAAGGCTCTGGAGCACAAGTCTGATGAGGAGCAGCTGAGGGAGCTGGAGGGGCTCAGCCTGGAGGAAAGGAGGCTCAGGGGGGACCTTCTCACTCTCTACAACTCCCTGACAGGAGAGTGGAGCCAGGTGAGCATTGGACTGTTCTCCCAGATAACAAGTGACAGGACAAAAGGAAATGGCCTCGAGCTGCCAGGGGAGATTTAGCTTGGACATTAAGAAACATTTCTTTATGGAAAGCGCAAAGTACCGGATCAGGCTGCCCAGGGCTGTGGTGGAGTCACCATCCCTGGAGGTATTTAAAAAACGTGTAGATGTGGCACTAAGGAACATGGTTCAGTGATGGATTGACAGTGCTGGGCTCCTGGTTGGACTCAATTAGTTTTTGGGTCTTTTCCAACGGAAACGATTCTATGACTCTCCCAGGCAGTACATGGACAATCCCAAAGGAAAGTGTGCCTTAGCTGAATCTGCTACTTTATGACTAAAACAGGAAGTTCAGTCCCCTTTTATCGTACCTTTTTAGTTTTGAAAGGCTGCCCAAACAGTTCCAAGTTGAGTTGAAGCAAAGTTATTGATGTCAAGAAGCCAAGATCTTTCGCCATGCCTTGCTGAATGAGGAAGGAAGAAACTGTTTGTGCTCAGCTGTCCTTTGCCTCTCCAGGCTAGCTTTGAGCCAAAGAAGCAGGAAGAGGAGAAAGATGAATAAGTGAAAAGGGATAATGTTTATCTTTTAACAAAATCACAATGTTCTGCTCCTAGCTCTAGCAGCCAAGACTCACTGTTGCATCTTTAAGACAGATAGTCTCTTCTCTGAGAGACGACAGGCTAATTATAGCCCTCCTGCCAGAGGGAACTCACACATGCAAACCATTATGTAAAATATAATTTTTTTCTTTAAGAATACTCAAGATCATTAGACATGGTTTTTTCAATGCTAGAAAATCAAGCCAAAAATGAAAATAAACAGTTTCAAGTATTCACAACATAATTCCCTCATGCATTTATGGAAATATAGTAAAAAGCGCCTTAAAAATGTGGTTTGACATTTCATGCTGCTCTGTTTTTCTGTTTTTCCAGTTCTCAACATTTGCCCTCTTGTCCTGTATCATTTCTGTTCCATGGCAGTTTGAAAGAGATGATGATGGCAGCCTTTGTCATTTCTACAGTGCTTTTCAGCCTTGTTTCAATGGGTGGGTGACAGGAAACATCCCAAGGACTTGGTGTAGATGACAAAAATGCTTTATAAATTCTGCTCTGCATAACCCAAATGTGAATTCACTGTATGCAAACATGGAAGCACTGTTCAGAAGATAATTACAGGTACAGCATTGCTTCCCTAACAATGTGCTTTGGTGAATTAAGGTTAAAGAGATGATCAACTTAAATTAACAGGGAAGTATCAGCCTTTTTTTTTTTTTTTTTGCTGAGCTGTCCTTCCTCCAGAAGGTTTTCTGAGTACACTATCACCTTCAAGAGCACTTTAAGACAAACACTGAAAAATATGGAAAAAAATCCCCAAGTTTAGCTATGAAAATGTGACATGGCTTCATCTCTTTTTTTATGCAGGGACTACTGAACTCCTGCCTATCTAAACTAGTTGGTATGTTAAAGGTTTTGTCCAATTTATAAAGCACTGGACTATAGACAAACCAAACACCATGGTCTAATGGATTAAGCAAGCAACTTCATGCTACAAATTCCTAAGTTTTAATCCAGACTCTCTTGGTGCTCACCTTCTTGTCCATAAAATTGAGATAATATTTATCCTGTACTTCATGAGGGTGTTGTGAGAGTGAGTAAATGTTTGGACAGCTCTTCAAAAGGTCAAGTCCTAACCAGGCACCTGTATTTTACTGAAGTAAACTGTTTCCTCAGATTCCCATGATATGATCACAGCACCTTCTGCAGAGCTTCTCAGATCACTTCAGAATAACCATCTACATTCATAACCATCCACATGCATAAATCACAGAATGGTTTGGGTTGGAAGGGACCTTAAAGATCATCTCGTTCCAGTCACTCTGCCATGGGTAAGGACAAAGTTCGGCTCTGACTCAGGGCTTCAGAGTGATTTCACCTGTAAACTTGTATATAAACTATCCCCCTGCCACAGGAATAACTCAGAAAAACTACATGCTAAGAAACTTCTAATTCATTACTGAAGCAGAAGTGCCACGTCTCAAGGTGTTGCTAAAGCCGGTTGATTTTAAAATCTTCAGTGTCTGAATTGCATCAAAATATAGAGCGGAAAAATAATTTATTTTTGAGAAATTCTTTTAAGAACCACTTTCCTCTAGATACGTCAGCAACTGATGCTCTGTAAAGGTTTGAAATAAAAGCTTTAAAATCCCCTGCTTTATTAGAAGGGCAATTCCAGAGACTCGACACACTGTATAATCCCATCAGTGGTTAGTTCTCAACAAACAACTCACACATACAGAAAAAATACTTTAGACCTCAAGGCAGGAGGCAAAAAGAGGTTAAATCGGTCACAAGCCAGGTTTTTCCTCAGTTTTAACTCATAAGTGATGACATAAAACCCAGAAAAAAACCAGCTCCAACTTGAAAATGATTTAAATTTGCCAGCTCCAGTCATTTCTGGAAGCCAGCCAGCCTTAATTTGGATGTAGGCTTCTCAAAATTTGCACAGCTCTAACTTTAACCTGCTGCAGCCTAAAAAGTGGACCTGGTGAAGAAACACACAAAAAATATTCCACATAATTCAGCACAAGTGATGGTCTGTTCTCTCCACGTACGCGAGCTCGGGATCGGCTGCTTCGTTCCAGACGGTGCCGTGTCTTTATGAGCAAAACTGTCCACCTTCGAAATTCCTTCTGCACCAATCTAATGCTGCATGAGGATAATGCTCACAAGAGGGAATAGGACTTGTTTTCCAGGAGAGAATATTTTTGGAGTTGAGCTTGTAATTTCTATTTGCAAATCTCCAAATTCAACAATTTCTCAGCCTCTATAAACTCGCAGATGGAAAGATCCTGTATTTGGAATAAATAATGTCTGAGCTTCACCTTCATTACAGGGCATTTTCTGTTAGGAGAGTGCTATATCCTGACTCCTGGAATACACAGGAGCCCTTTGTGGTAAAGCTATCACACTGGGCTGCTCCACGTGTGCAGCTAAGGAGGTTCACATTAGTAGTACCATGGAAGGACTAGGGGGAAAAGAAAAAAGAAAATGTCATGACAAGCATTGATTGAGAATGCTGATAGCTCTCTCAGGATCCTGCCTAAAATTCAAGGTATTTTTTTATTTTAATATGTCAAAATCAACTTTTGTACTTGTTAAAAAAATCTCAACTCTGAAACATAAGTACATTTATCTTTTTACTATTTTTCCAGCCCTTTCTCCCAAATCTGCTGGTTATTAAAACACTGCTGTATAAATGAAAAAGATTCTGCTTCATAATTTTCCTTCTCTTTTCCCTTCTTACACACACAATGAGGTCATTATTTACTCACTATGCTCATTCTCACAGGGACAGGCTTTGATGTCAAATAGCAAGTGCTGTGACTTCATTGTAGGTATCCAGAGCACAGAAGGACTGTGTGAAAACATCACCAGTCCACACAAGAAGTGCCTGGATCAAAAACCAGGCTTTGGAGCAGGTCTGTGACCATCAGGAACATATAACAAATATAGAGACCACACTGGAGCACACAAGAACATCCACTGCAGCCACGGAGTGTTTGATCAGAGGATCTCAAAGCATGGTTTGGCATCAATCCTCCCACTCATGGAATCACTAAATGGTTTGGGTTGGGAGGGACCTTAAAGGTCATTTATTTCCAACCCTCTGCCATGGACAGAGTCACCTTCCACTATACCAAGCTGATCAGGGCCTCATTCAACCTGGCCTTTAATGAAATTAAAGAGGACAAAAGATGTTCTTATAGGAAAGCAAAATGGGAAAAAAAAAAGGTATCATCAACATCTGCAGTTCAGATAACCCTGAGTTATGCAGCCCTGATGTCTGCAGTGCCTACTATTATTAATAAGCATCATGTGGAAATGGACTCAAGTTGTGCCAGGAGAAGTTTAGGTACTAGGAAAACAACTCTTCACAGAAAGGGTTGTTGAACAGGCTGCTCAGGGAAGTTCTGCAGTTACCATCCCTGGAAGTCTTCAAAAAATGTGTGGCTATGGCACTTGAGGACATGGTTTAACGTTACAAATGGTGATGCTGGTAGGTGGACAGTTGGATTTGATGATCTTAAAGCCTTTTCCAACATCAACAATTCTGTGATTCTATATAAGAAGATGTATCAGATACTGAATGCTGTTGAAAAGGATCTGACATGCCAGCTCTTCAAGACAACTGGAATTTCTGTATTTCAGTAGTTAAGGATGATTTATTTATAAAACAGAATTGAGCCCCAGAGCCTCAGAGGCAAAGGTTTTTTTTTTTTTTTTTCATAGCTCAAACAGCACGTGATAACCCCACAAAACCATGTCTGTGGTTGCTCTGAGGGCCAAGGTTTAAGGCTTCAGCTTTAGAGCAGCAGTCAACACATTAAGACTTGAGTTCAAGTTCAAACACTCTCAGGGAATATTCCTGGACTGTCAAAAAAACCCTCTGTAGTTAAACCATTTTACTAGCCCCAGGAATGCTTTTGGCATGGGACAACTACCATTCCCAATGCCAGAGATATTTGGAGGCTAGAAGTTGTTCTCAAAAGGCATTCTGGAGATGGCCACCCTATTTTGGAGAATAATAAAATGGAATAATATGGGCATGGGTCATACCATGCCTGTTAGCCTCAGTGTCAGAGAGCACAGACACAATCTCCTGGTATAGACATAGCTTTATGCAGTCAGCTCCTCTGAAAAACCTCAGCCCAGATAGCTGGAGAAGTGTCTTAATTGAGTAGCTAATAATCACAGTGTCAGTCAGCAGACTTTCTACCTTAAAAGCTATTATTTTAATAGCCATGCTAGAAATATGCTTTGGTGTGGGAGTCAAGCATGAGGCAAAGCAGGTATCTTTGTGTTGCCATGCAGGCTGTGTTTCTATGCTGATAAGGTCTTGTTTCACTAACGATGGGCAAAAAATAGCCTTCACTTCCAGAAAAGCTCAGGGCTTTATCTGACCCAGCCTCCCAGCAAAGCAGTGTCCTTGTGCCTCAGGATGGGCAGCCAGCCAGCTTGGGCTAAACTGCCTACAAGGCAGAAGACATAATATTACAGTTAATATCAGAAAACACTGTAATTTGCTTTTTGCTTGCAATTTTATCTGACAAAAACAAGGCAGTTGAGGAAAAAGAAACAACAGAAGGTGTGCCTGGCTGCTGGCTACTCCTTCGGCCTGTCTAGCGGGGAATGCTCTGCTTGATTCAGAGAGAACTATCACAGGGCTGATAAGGACAGGAACAACAAAAACACTGGGCTAAGATAGCTGTTCATCAGGAGAAGACAGGGAAGAGCCCAGCATGGCAGAGTTTGGAGGGAATAGCACCAAAAGTTAGAGGGAAGCTAAACAGGGATCTACTGTTTCATCTCTCATGTAAGAGAAGACAGGAACACAAATAGATAATGACATTTCACAGAATCACAGAGCTGATAGGGATGGAAGGGACCTCTGGAGATCATCCAGTCCAACACCCCAGCCAAGGCAGGGTCACTTGGAGCAGGTGACACAGGAACTCGTCCAGGTGTGTCTGGAATGTTTCCAAAGGGAGACTCCACAACCTCCCTGGGCAGCTGTCCCAGTGCTCTGCCACCCTCAGTGGGAAGAAGTTCTTCCTCATGCTGGAAATGAAACTTCTTGTGTTTCACTTTACGGCCAGTGCTCCCCATCCTGTTACTGGGCACCACTGAAAAGAGTCTGGGACCATCCTCTGACACCTTCCTTGGAGATGTTTACACAGATTGATGAGATCCCCTCCCAGTCTTCTCTTCTCCAGACCAATCGGGCCCAGCTCCCACAGTCTCTTATAAGAGATGTTCCAGACCCCTCGGATCTGTGTATTAATTATTTAATCCTATCCCTGAGAAAGTTTAACACATGAATACTTAGATCAGTTCTGTTACAGGAAAACTCTTCCTGGGAAGTGTAACTTAGAGAAAAATCACAGTGAGTGTGGTAGAATTTTAGTCATTATTTATTCTTCTATTTTCTCTGTCCAGTCTTGAATGCTATGAGTGAACATATCATTGTGATATTCACATCCCATATTTGAGCATCTCAAAGCATAAGAGGCACTTCTGGGATGCAACACCGTGCAGAATAAGGGAAAAGAGAGAAAAGTCAAAGATCATGATAATAAGATCACTAAACACAGAAGCAAATGGCATTGCAAACTACCAAGGACTTTTTGGAACTATTCTGAATGGGTAGGCAAATTCTCTCTCCAGCTTGTGGAAGAGCATACTGAACTCCCTATTGAGATTTCATTTTTTTCTTTTTAAGCATGCACATCACATAACCTGGTTAAATCATCTATTTTGGGTATATGTGTAATGTACTGAATATTTTGGTTTAAGCTGTAATTCACAGCAGGCTGGGCATTTCTGGACAATTATAACATGTCTCTGGTAGCAGTTTAAGGCATGAAGCCAAAAGGCTAGATGAGCTGAAATACCTGAGATGTGCAATAATCCCTTGGAAATGCTCTGGATTGTCTTACAGCTATTACACAATGTCATACTTACATTATGTGTATAAAACCCAAGACTTTGGCTGTGTATTTAGTAAGTTTTATTCACAGTATTCAGCTACTTTGGATATGGTCAGTTGTATATGGGAACAAACTTTTTATGAGGGCCTGTTGTGATAGGGCAAGTGGTAATACTTTAAAAGAGGGTCTATTTAGATTAGAGAAAAGGCAGAAGCTTTTCACAATGAAGGTGATAAAACAATGTCACAGCTTGTCCAGAAGGATGGTGGATGCTGTATCCCTGTAAACACACAGGGTCAGGCTGGAAAGGGCTCAGAGCAACCTGATCTAGTGGAAGGTGTCACTGCTCATTGCAGGGGGTTTGGACTAGATAACCTTTAAAGGTTCCTTCCCACACAAAACTATTCTATGGTTCTGCACCCTTAAAAGCCCAGCCTCCTTTAGCATCCATGGCTTTATCCTCTCCCTCACTCATCATCCACTTCTCATCATCCCTTTAGGATTTCCCTTTAAAATCTTGTTTCTTCAATCCTTTTCCTACAGTAATTCAGGCTTCTTCTATTTACCTATTTTTAGGTAGTTTCTGTGCTGGCTTTAGCCCATGCCCTGTGTGTCAATGTGCTTATACCTGCCTTCAGCCTGCACACTCCTCTCTCTGCCTGAGCCTCCCTCTCCATCACTGTCCTTGGCAGCTCCAACCAAATATTTCTCCTTTTAACCCACTTCACACACCTAAAATGAGAGTTGCATTCATACTCTGCTCAGCTCAGAGAGGCTTCAGGTTGTAACTAAGGGCCTTGGGGTATGAATTTAACAAACATGATGACAAATGAGAGAATCACCAGCAACACCATGGATTTTCAAATACCACATTTTTCTATATTTGGGTAGTTGCCACGCAAGCAAATATCTGTCTACTCATAACACTGAGTCCAATTCCTATAAAACACACTATCTGTCTACCTAATTTTTATTTATTACTCTGCCTAATTCTTGACACATAACTTATTTGTCTATGTAGAGTTTTCAACAGTTACTATCAACATGAGATGGAAAAGCCCAACAGAAAAAAAACCAGCTTCTACCTAACAGTATTTTTACTAATTACTTTTATAAGTGAGAGATCTCATAATCAAAAGAAAGAAAATATATTCCTGTAATTAACAAAAAGGGATTATAAAATTGGTAAGGAAATGCAGAGCCATAAAGGATACCAAATTCACTTTTCAGATAACTAACAAATGCTGAAATACAAAACAAAAGTAAAAAAATAGTATTCTAAACATAAAACTACTTGAATTTTTAATATTTAGGCTTCATAAAACAAAATTTTTGTACTGTATCTAGCAATCTTATCACTAACACCTTACAGTGCTAACATCACCTTCTATATCAAATAAAAGAAAGACATCCTGAAATCTTTTTCACTTATTTAATGTGCATTGATATAAATTAACTTTTTTTCAGTTTTGACCACAGATATCTCTCGGTCTGAGTTAAATCACACCCCTCCACTTAGAGTCAGTGCTGAGAAATATCTTGTTTAGAAGGATGTGCAGCTCTGAAAGCACCCTCTCCTACATGCCTGCATTTGGCAAGATTTGTCTTGTTCTGGAAAATCTAAACTTCTTTATTTTAACCACATGAAACTCCATAATTTATTTGGTTATAGATGTTATTTGAACCCTGTTAGCCTTATGAAGTTGAGCTTGCTGAAAAAAAGAGTGGCTAATCATGAACAGGTTCCTCAAATGATACATTATTACTGTTTTCCTTTAAATATCAAGCCAGTTGTCAGCAAATCAGACTGGTAATGGAAACTCCTGAAATTGTAGTTCCTATTTTTTCAATGACTGACAGAGGACAGGTTTAGTTTTGGCATTAGACAGAAATTCTTCCCTGTGAGGATGGTGAGGCCCTGGCACAGGGTGCCCAGAGAAACTGTGGCTGCTCCATCCCTGGAAGTGTCCAAGGCCAGGCTGGATGGGGCTTGGAGCAACCTGGATAGTGGAAGGTGTCCCTGCCCATGGCAGGGGGGTGGAATGAGATGATCCTTAAGGTCTCTTCAAAGCCAAACCATTCCATTACTCTGCAATTCTAGACTTTACAAACAGCCCTCCCAGCACCTTAAAGACAGGAGTTCCTCATATGGAAACAAGAGTGCACTGATCTATCTTTACAAACAGGAGGAATTCAGGACCCAGAGTATGAACTGTTCTGATTTTATACTCCTTACAAACCAGAGAGTGAATAGTTCAGAAAAGCAAATACCTTTCATTCATGTAGAATGACAAAAATCATTACATTTATAAAATCTGAGGCTATAATGAGGATTCAGAGAACCATCCTTGGGCCATGCTTAGATGCCATCACCACAGCATATTCAAGTTGAGGCACTGGACTGCATCTCTACAACTGCATCCCACAATAGTCATCAACCCCCAAATACTGTTGTATTTAAAAACATATGTGATATTTAAATGAGCTGTAGCAGTGCCCTCCTACCCCAGGGAGTCATCTGGCACAGCCACTTGAGTCCCTGCTGGGTGACAGCAGCTGGGTGGCCCTGCAGCCTTGGCCCAGTTTGGGACCCTCCTCTCTGCACCACCTGGGGATGTCTCGTGCTTTTGCAGGATAAACAACACACCTTACAGTTAATAAAGTGCCATTTTCAGCATTCTCCTCTGACAGTCCTAGGGCTGGCATTAGTAGAGTGTAAAGGGCAAAAATTAACCTGGCTTTGCAGTGGAGAAAAACAATGCTCAGATAGA
>VZRX01018756.1:0-16562 GCA_013398075.1 Notiomystis cincta
GATGCTATTTCTGTTAAAAAGTGGAAGAGAACAATGCTGTCAGGAGGCTAATCCCCTGATTTCAAGGGCACTTTATTCACATGAATAAGAGCTTCGAGTTGGGGCTAAAGTCTCTTAGATGAATATTACGTATCTCCTACTGTCTATGTATATTTATGTATTTTTTTCTGCAAACTTCTACAGCTGCTTTAACAGAAACAGAAATGCTGGGCCAAGTAGATGTTTGGTCAAACCCATTAAAAGGTAGTAACAACAATTTTTTTGGTTGTTCACAAGGAACACAGAATCACAGAGAAGTGATTTGCTGTAAGTCATCTCCATGTACGCTGGTTTTGGATGGGGTAGAGTTAATTGTCTTCATAATTCAGCTAGTGTAAGGCTGTGTTTTGCATTTCTCCTGAAAACAGAACTAATAACACAGAGATATTTGTTATTGCTGCGTGGAGCTTACACAGAGCCAAGGGCTTTTCTGCTGTTTGTGCTGCCACACCGGCCTGCAAGTTGGGGGTGCAGGGGATGTTGTGGGGAGACACAGCCAGGACAGGTGGCACAAACTGATCAGAAGGATATTCCAGACCATGTGGCACCATGGTCAGGATGTAAAAGGGGGCACAGAAAGAGGAAAGGAGGGGAAATTTGGAGTGATGGCATTTGTCTTCCCAAGTATCCATTCTACTTGATGGGGCCCAGCTCTCCTGGAGATGGCTGAACACCTGCCTGCCATGGTTAGCAGCGAATTAATTCCTTGCTTTGCTTTGTGTAAACTGTCTTCATCTCAACCTATGAGCTTCCTACCTGCTACCTTTTCCACTCTCTCCCTGATCCTGCTGGTGTGGGAATGAGCGTCTGCACAGAGCTTGGTTGCTGGCTGGGCTCAAACCATCCCATACATGAATGAGAAAGGCCAGCATACAAGAGTATTTTTGTGCTTAGCAAGGAAGATACCTATAAACTCATATAGCTTTTTAAATTTTTTGAGCACAAACAATTCAGATGCCAAGTTTCTACATGATGGCGAAACATAAATTAAAGTGGTGTCTTGTCACCTTGTGAAATTTTATTGAAATATACCAATTTATTCTATTTATTGGGATACAAACACCTTTTTCTCCATTGTGTTCAGAAAAACTATGTCATAGTCACTGAATTAGAAATCATGCTAACCAAAAAATTAAGTACCTTTTCAGGCAGAAAATATGAGTATAAAATATTAACAAAATCAAGGTTATATTGATATGCTAAGAAGAAATAAAAAAATATGTAGAATTTATGTAAAATGAAATTGTGATAATTGTGTGCTAAAAAAAATAAATCATGTTAACCCACTTGACTGAGACTGAGACTTAGATGGTTTCTCTACTTAGAGAAAGAACCCTCATAAAACACAGCCCAATTATTTAATTTCCCTTACTAATTATGGAAAGTACTCATTTCTTGGCCTCAAGCACCAGATGATTTATCTCTGAAGGGCAATACAAGATTTATCATAATCTGTGACTCTCTTTATTTAATGAGAATAAAAATAAATACTTCAGTCTAGGTTGAATTTGACTGGTACATTCTCTTATATTAAATATTACAATTCAAAGCATTTTCTTATGTGAGGTAGCTGCAAAGTTTGGGGTATTAATGAAATGCAACAAAGTCCAAATACAGCTAAAGAACAGATTTTTCACTAGCTCCAAAAATAATTTTCAACTCCCCACCATGACCTGGTTTAGTCACAACATGGAGATGTTACCTGTCATGATCCATTTAAATAAAGCATTTAAACACAATTTCATATAATCTCAGATCATCCTGTAAATACATGTAGTTCATCTGGTTTCATGTTCAGTCAATGGATATCCTGAACCAGTGGGTAGGATATGCTTAAAAGGAGATGGACAATGTCCAGAGAGAGCTGAAGAACTGACCTGGCTCATATAAGGTATATTGGGTTCTGCAGCGGGGTTCAGAAGGTTATTTTCCTTCTTGAAAAAAAGAATAATCAATACAAAAGTTTCTTTCTGATAGTAGAAAAAGTAGCCCTTGGAAGATGTTTTTCTACATTCACATCTTACTTTGAGTAATGAGTGAGAGGTGGGATTCACCTGCTAGCACGTATTTCTGCACCAGGGCTGTTTGCACTTGTTTTTTCACAATCACCAGAGAAAGTAATTTTTGTGGCACAACTGATGATCTCAAATCACATATCTAAACTGTATTAATTGAGTCATGTCCTAAATGTGCCTGATCACTTAATTTCTTTCCACTGCTGTAAAAGGAACCTGGACACAGCTGTCTAGAGCTGTAGACAGGAGAAGTTATGTGAGACAAGTCCCATGCAAAACACCCTAGTCTAGCCCAAAATATTTACTTGTAGCAAACAGCATTACTCTCTTTCAACATTGAATGTGAAACAGATAAAAATTATAGGAGATGGCTTAGTATATAAAGGGTAAAAGTCTCTTATTCATTGTGTAAAAGTAGTGACCCAGTCCAAAACAGTGCTGGACTGACAGCCTGCAAATTTTTTCATATATTTTACAAGACAATTTGCAAGCTCTTTTAATAACACTTAATCTGTTTTTCGACACTGTTTTAATCAACTGTTCATTCTGCTCTCATAAATTTTCTTCCTAGGTCTTATCCTACTGTATAGGAAACTGAGAGTATTGTCTGAGGGTTATGTTACAAGAGTGCACTTAAAATCTATTATCATAAACACAGCCATATTTTTTCTGAAGTTCTTTATCCTCTGCTCAGATATAATCATAGCTGTAGTGACTTTTAAAAAAATAAAAGAAACTGACTTATATTCCATCAACAACATAGACTTTCAAAGGAAACTTTAAGCTATTATCAACCTTTTCTGTGAAGAAGCCATGGACATATTTGAGCCTCTGCCTGGAAGAATCTGATCTGATCATTCACTTGTCACATGTTAGTTGGTATTATGCCTTAGTTTCTAGAAAGAGTTGGAAAAATCTGTCAAACTACGAATCAGATGAATGGTAGGACTATTGATAAAGGAAGTGGTTTGGGAGCTTGTGCCTCATGTATAGAGGTATCTTAGTACTATCTAAGGAAAAGACTGGTGGAGAAATTTCAAAAAGTTATTCTTGACACTTGTGAGTCCAGGCAAATTAGAATAAATGAACAAAATCTGTACAAGAATAAGCAGTGTATAATAAAGTTCATACACAACTGTGGAAAGAATAGACAGAGATGCCCAGTGCTGAACACACATTTGAGAAATGGTTTAAATGAAAACAAGCATATGTGGTTCAAAGAGTAAAAAATATGCAAAAAAAGGGTTAAAACAAAGGGAGGACTAACACCAAGAAAAAAGTGATTAAAATAGAGGATATCCTGATCAATGAGCGGTGGACTTAATATATCAGAGAAAAAAATATACTATCCTAAAATGAAATTATATGTTGCCTCTTCTTCTCATTTTAATCTGTTTCAGCATAATCAATGTAATTTCCAAACCCCAACAATGATAAGGAGAAACAAACTACTATTTCCTTATTGAAACAAAATCAAGTCTGAAGAGAACCCAAGGTAATATCAAACATCTGATATGATAAATATTAGATGATAACTGAGTATCTGTCCTAGCAGTAACATATCCAGTAGGAGCATGAAATGAGGTGGGAAAGAGTAACTGTGGTTTTTTTCTCTAACAAAGAAAACTGATCAATAAATAGAAGTCTATTATTCAGGTTTGGTTAGAAAAATATAGTTAATTCCTTGTAGGGCTATAACCTATGCTATTATTTTTTTTGAGAAAAAGAAAGGTTAAGGTAACTCTGGCTGATATGTCTACTGAGATTGTCTACTTGTTGCTACAGCATATTATCATAATACCATACTGGCAAATTCCACCATTCCCTGAAAAGGTGTTTGAAAGCTCGTAACAAATGGTGAATCAGATAAGTAAACAGAGCAAACATATCAACAGTAAATCTGTCTGATTTGGCTGGTAGATTTTCATAAAAATTTAAAAATGTAAGTATGTACCTATTAATTTGTAAATTCATAAATGTAAAAAATTCAAATAATTAAAATAATACATTAAACAGGAGATAGTGTAGAAAGTAAAGAGATATGGCTATCCAGGAGTTAGGAACAAAAATTAATTACTTCAGCTTGTTGGATTTTCAGGGGCTACAAAGAGAAGTAACTTGGCGTCTGGTTTCAGACACTGTAAGTGAAGGCAAACTCAGGACTCAACACTGTCTAAAAAAAAAAAGTATTTTATGAAATATATTAAAATTATAACAAGTAATGCATGATGGTTTTTATGCAACGAGCAAATTAGAAAACAACATAAAATTATCAATTTACACAAGTGCCCCATCAAGGAAAGCACTGATGGGGCATAATCGAGTGGAATAAATGCTCTAGTACTCATTTGTAAAATCTTCCTAAGTGTTTGAGCATCAGAACTCCTGAGTAAGAACAGCATTTAAATAAAATTGTGGAAATACTGCAACACATTAAAAACTGCAAAAATATATGTGTGAAATATATATATATGATGATAGGAGGTGGAATGGTGTTTAGGTCACGACTGCTTCATAATTGATAAAGTTTAGGGGAAAAAAACATGACACAGACATGTTTTATAGCTTAAAAGGCTATTTTTTATAAGGACAAACACCAAATATTAGATTCTCACAGCCTCAGCTGAATGTTTGTTTCACTTGTGTAGATTATTTTGTTTTTCCAAACTCTCCTAGTTCATTTCAATTTTGCTTCCAGGTATCTTCATCCCAGGACTGTATTTATTTTTGGATCCTTGGTTATGTTCAAAGAAAAACTTCCTTTCATTTATGATCACAATTCACTACATCAACACAACTTTTGAAAAGGATCTTTAAATGATGAAGTGTCATATTTTTTAGTGTAATTTTTCCCTTTAAGAATATTCACTAAAATGCTGCGATCATTTAAATAAAAAGAGTTACATATGACATGCTAGAGAACTAAATATCTGGATCAAATGTTGCACTGTTCTCAAAACCAATTTTTTTCTATTCCTTCCCTCAATAAGCAGGTGCAGAAATCAGAAGGGTGAGAACACCTGCATTGAGTCTAGTGTATTTTCTATTTTATTACAAAACCTATTAGTAAAATATCCTGCTTTCCCTTTTGTGAGGGGAGACCCTTCTCTCTGCCTCTTGCTTTTTGTTAGTTTGTTTGCTGCTGTTGAATGATGGTTGGCTGCACAGTGGAAAGGGCATTCCTTTACGACTTTAAAGGCAAAGTAGAAAAAATGACATTAAAAGCCTGGCTTGGATCTGATTGATGCACTCTTATATTTGAAGTTCACTCACAGCTTTGTGCTAGAAAACCAGGGTCACTCCTTTCAGTCCTCTAATGAGACTGTGCATGAACACTTGCAGCTTTGTAGGCCTTGTTTTAATCAGAGATTGAGAAACACTCCTGACTGATAGTCTTCAGGATCAGATCCAGACAGAAAATAACATCCTCAATTTGTCCTCTAAAGGTGAGTTGAGCAAATCTTTGTGATGTATTGGAGTATTTGCTGACTGCAAGCACACGTGGTGTGGTTCCTATTTCTGTCGGCAAATAAAAATTTTTCACTCAGCAGGAATAATCAGAGCTAACTTGAGAGGAGAAATAACAAAAGCTCAACAGCCCTTAGCAACTCAGCATGGCATAGAGGGATTTAAGACTTTAGCATTTTATCTCTATCAGTATGAAAATGTATGAGGAAATTTGAACTTTGGAAGTGCAAATAAACACATTTAACACATTATAAACCACCTATTCTATCAATGACTCTTGGGTCTTTTTCTATTTTTTCCTTTTCTAGCCTCCCTCTCCTGAAAAAATAAAGCTGGTTCATTAATTTGGATTTAAAATAAAATCAATTTGTTTTGACACAGTTATTTTGAAGGTAAGGGAGTGAGTGTTTGCAATATATATTTAGCATTTCTAAAATGATAAGGGAGAAAAAATCATGTTCTACTTTTCGTAATGTTTTTCTCTGCGGCTCCTCTTTACTTGCCAGGAGTTTACTCCTGGCTGAGAGATGAATCCAACCCAGTGCTTGAATTTGCTAAGGACATGATGGCATTAAAAATGTTAGGTATCCTACCTAAATCTAAGCCAGATAGCTGCATTCTGCCAAAGTAAAACTCACTGTAATTTTAACTAAAAGTATTTGCCTTTCTTCCTAGGAAACACTGTGTCAATACATGAGGTTTACAATCACTAATATTTCACTATAGAAATAGACTTCAGAAAAGAAAAGGATTTTTTTAATATGGAATAGTAGACCACTAAAGAAAGGGAAGAAAAATTAATTCACAATCGCATATTAACACTGAAAATCATTTGAAACACTGAAATTTCCATACAGTTCCTCCTTCTGCTTCCATGTCACCCCTGTATTACTATATTTGCTTTCTATATCTCCCTCTTTATTGTTTAATCTACAGCAGTGGCATCTCCTGCACGTGCTGTTACCCAGACCGTGTCAGCTGTGCCTATACAGCAAAGAAAGCTGTACTCCCATCTCCTCTGAGCTGCCTTCTAGGGCTGGACATCATGAGCTACTGCACTTGCTTGTCAGCACAGCAACACATTCTCCTCCCAGGAAAATGTACTAAAAAGTATTTCTTCACAACAGCAAGAGAACAAGAGGGGATGTCCTAGCCAAGTAACGAAATTACAGGAAAAAAAGAAAAAAGAAATAGAAAATGTGTAATCCGCCCTGAATTTAGAATTATTTCTCTGGTTTACTCCAGATTTCTCTTCAATATGCAGTTTTTGATAAAGATGTATCATATAAGCTATGAAGAGACTACTTCTGTGTGGGGCAATTCAGAAACGTAGATTTAGAAATCTACGTGTCATGGGAAATGTACTTAACTCTAAAATGAATCAAGAGCCTGTAATAAACTAGTGAATTCCTTCAAACCAACAGATTTACAATTCCAGAAAAGTACATTTCAACTTCTCTACCCGAATTTGCAAAGGCTTTACTGGTTGGCACTGATTTTGATGTCAAATTCCAGGCTGTTAGAATCACTATTTGTTTTCATTCCTGGTAAGCTTCTTCTCCATTACTTTTCTCATACAAATACAAAAAACTTTTACTGAGTAAATCTAACTGCTAACCACTTACTCAGAGCTGAAAGCAGCAATCTGTTATGAATCATTCTGTGGGTATTAGAAGACAATGAGTTCTTTCACATCTTCTGGTTTAATTCTTTCTCTCTAGATAATATCCCTTATTTCAATTACAGTGTTTATCTTTTGAAGGCAACTTACCCTCCCCCTAATTGCAGTATTCCTAGAAACACCTGGCACATTTTTACTTCATACTTTACAGCTCAGTATGAAAAACAGCATCCTTAAATCTTTTCTATCTCGAGGGCCACAACACCAAAGAAGGTAAATATTTTTGTCTAGATCATAATTTACTGTCCACATCAACCTGACCTGTGACAGATACGGTGTTCCCATTTTTAAGTCCTTTGCGGAGTGTTCAAGATGCTGCATTGTATTTCCTAAAGGCAGATGCTCAATTTGAGTAGCAATCTCCAGCTGCAATGCAAAAATTCTCTAAAATGAGGCAGTTCAATCATCCAGCTGCACTATGGCTGAGTCTTCAGTGAACAGCATATCTGAGGACTTTGCTTGGAGACAGGAAAAGTTCAAACCGAAGGATGAAATCCAAATCAGCCATATCAGGAGCAAAAAGCCTTTTTTCAACCAGGGAGTCTGCAAATATTGAGATCAATGGCATGCTACTTTGATTCTGCAAATAAAGGAAAACTTTTTTTTAATAATCCTTGTGGATTCCTTCAAATCCAGGATATTCTGTGATTCTATAAACACTGTAATTGACTCATTTATATTAGCTTATTCTTTTGGAGAGGATTTCTTGTACTACCCACATCCTCATGGAAATCAGCCTACTGCCATTTGCTTAGAGAGAAAACAGCATTGAGCTTCCTCTTGAATTCCCCTTCTCATGTCAAGAATGAGAATTGCTTCACACAGCTCTGCCCTGGGAGAGTTCTTCTGAGGAAATCTGGGGCAAAGAAAGGAATACTTACCTCTGTTCAACACCAAAATACAACCATTCTTTTGCTTATTTCCCTGAGAAACCAAAACATTTCAGAAATATCAGATCATGTTTCAGTTATTTGGAATTATACTGAACAGGAAAAATTAATTATGATGTTCTTTTTGTTTAGAAAACTGATGTTTGTTTAATGTTTTCCTTTGGAAACAATCATCTTTCCACTCCTCCTCCTTTTTAACATTACCTTAGGGCTTGCTTGATTTCTTGTTGTATTTCCAGTTTTTATGTCTTCTCTAGCCAGACCTCATCCAAAAAGTGCTCTAGTTAGAGCCTTAGTTCACTCAGAGTTGCCATAAATGTAAATATACAAAGCCCAGCATCTGGTGACTCTATAAAATATTTTAAATCTAATATAGTGCTTTACCTTTCATATAATTTTTCTAACTTCAGTTCCACCTACCATACTCAGATATTATTTGGTTAAATATTATTCCTATCTTACATTAAAAAAAAAGTCCTGTAGCAAACATTATTAGCAAAAACATCTGTTTGAGGGCAGTTCAAAACAGCCCTGTACTTTTGAAAAGCCTGTAACTGGTTCAGATACATATATTAGTACACTGAAAATAAAGGATCAGAGAGAATAAAAGGTGAAATCTGGTGAGGCATGGACAGATATTGATTTTAAAAGAGCTCTTATTCCACAGTTACTGACCTCCTGTTTGTCTTCTCCCTCTTCCTAAATTGTATTTACTGCTATATGTGGTCTTTCCTCAAGCATCATGGGGAAGCAATAAATGTACAGATGAAATAATAAAGGATACAAGAGTATTGAAAAGGTCTTGTCTAAAGAGAAGTTAGTGTGCTTGCAAACACAGGGTCAAATTCCCCTATTAATATCAGCTGTGAAGCTTATTGAAAATCATTGCAGGTGTAGTAACAAAACAGAAGAAAATGTGCCCTTGAAAGCTGGCAGGATCCACGTGCTGTGCAATGCATGGACCTGCTTCTGTTTTCAATCCAATCATTTACTTTCTCAAATGAAGCAACTTATGAGGACACACACAGTGCAATTGCAGTAATGTCTGCCTATAGTAATACAACAAAACATATATCCCAAAACTCTTTTCCACACCATCAAAGTACATAATAAATCACACATCACAAATGCTACATTACCCAAATACTTGTTTGGTTGTGCAGGCAGCAAACAGACTGGACCTGTCAATACTTCCATAAGAAGATATATCTAATACAAACAAAAAAAGAATTATTGGTAACATAATTGATAATTTATTTAAACAAGTAGAAATAAAACCCTGCAACTTTAAAAATTATAAACAATTTTTGTGATGCTATTATTACAAAGCTAGTGAAATTATACCATGAATTCACATTTTTTAATGCAGTAAAGGATGAACTTAGGCACGTATGAAGCACAATACATTAAACAGGCACCAAGTTATTAAAACATAGCAAGCAAAGATTAAAAGGAGCGTGCTTTCCATTCTTCGTCAAGCATCAGTTATAAATCTCTTCTCTCCAAACAGAAATGTTTCTTAGTCAAATAACGAAAAAAAGGGGATTAAAAAAAAAAGGAAAAAGCAAAGGTCTAACTGCCATGTATACTCAATTTAAATGTCATGTCTTATTAGAACCCAGTAAGTGGAACGTCTGTTTTCCTCCTTTGGTTGAGCCATCACATTTGTCAAAATTTTATGATAATTCATTCCATCATTCATCAGACATTTAAATGACAGACAGTCATTGGGAAAAAAAAAAATCCCTGTAATCCTACTCTTCATGTTAAACTGCCTCTAGAGAATTTTTTAAAGTACACCACATCATGGTAGCAGCAGAGCCTTAAACTTCTCAATTTCACTTATGATTTGCTGCCTTTTTGGAAAATGACAATAAATTGGTTCTCTACTGTTCTTGACCTCTTGACTTTTGAACTCTGGCTGTCCATGCCTTAACTTTGCTTGTTTAAGTCAGCAGCTATCATATCACTCTGATCCTCTCCCAGAGGGTCTGCAGATTTAAGTTTCCTGAACGGCTAAGCTCCCCCTCTAGTGTTCACTGCTCATCACATTATTCCTCCAAGAAGGGAAGAGACAGGTCACTTCAGTCACTTCATAACTTCTCACAGAGATGGCTTCTGCTCGTTTAGAGTTTAAGAATTTAATGGTAATAGCAGGAAAGGCTAAACAGAAAACTTTAAACATGTTTTTATTTTGCTACTTTCAGCTAATTTTGTAAGAACAAAGAGAAAATACTGATGATGATCTAGTCTGAAATTAGTGTAAAAAAATGCCTGATCTGTCAAAAAAAAAAAAAAAACAACTAGTGGAATGCAGAATACCTGAAATACTCAGGGTTTAGAAGGCAAAAAATAGCATATCATAATCTCTAGGAAAGCATCTATTTGTTCATAGGTGAGTGAGGTAATAACTGAAAAGCAGGTGTGAGAGATCTTTATTTAAGAACTCATTTTTAATGAAATATGGGAAAGGGCTTCTCAATATCTCTTTCCTTACTATATCTTGCTAGTGATCTGCAAAATACATGCTTTTTTGCTTAAGGGTCAACATATTCATGTATATACATGCACATTGATGATTTGGATTTACAGTCGTGAAACAAAATCTACATGAACATCAGTAGTTATAATAATCAAAATCTGGAAATCTGAAAGATTAAAAGTTCTGTGTCATTGTTAAACACATCCTTGTACCTGTATCTAGATATAACCCAGAATTTATTGTACTGTGAAACACCAAAAAGATAAACCCCAGCTTTTCAAATGAGAGTATGTCGCCATATCATCTGTAAATCTGATTTAAAGTTAAAAGCACGGTGTTTTAGTTAAAACAAGAAATGTAAAAGCAGCCCTGCCTTCAAGTCCCTCTTTGGAAATCCAGAACATAAAAAACCCCAAACAAAACAAACTCTTCACAAAATATTATTAAAAATTCAAAGCACAAATGATAATCCATGACAGATAGTATTTTGGTTTTTATTTGCCTGGTTTTAACCAGTATGAACCTGTGATTGAGATATGCAATATTTGTCTTGTAGCAGCCATTGTTTAACTGTACAGAAATAAAAAAAAAAGTTAAACATGTCAGCTAAAACCCCACTGTTTTTGTTTTAGATATGAAAACATCTATTACATGATCTCCAAGAAAAAATTCTGATGGAGCATGTTTCATTGTTCTAATGACTCTCTTGCAAAAAGATGCTCTTTAAATTATGTTCATTGGGGCAAAATTTTCCTTCAGAAGAAAAATAGAAATCATGCTATGTTTGAATACTTCTAGATGGCCTGTTTAACTTTTGCCTTTTCAGTATGGCTTTTCTTCTTTTTCTCTCCTCAATATTAAATATTGCAGCAAGTAAGATTTGAAATAAAAATGTAAAAAGTATCTGAACAAAATCAGCCACTTTAATGGATTTAGTATTTTTTTTTTCTCACTACATTCTTTCATGAACAATTTTGTTATCTGGATTTGTCATTCCAAGTCACTTTGAAAACTTTAACTCCCTGATGTAGTGGACAATTCTGCCCTCTGAGTCCTTCTGTGAGGACATGTTAGCAAATTTGGGGAACTTAAAATGAAAAAAAAAAGTTTCAGAAAATAGAACTGCAAATTTTGCAAGCGTTTGTTTTGTTAGTGTGCAGCAAAGCTGCAATTAGAATATTTTTAGACTGGTTAGATCTGTGAGTTTCAAGTACATACAGATTATGTCTGTGCTGAGGAATTTCTAGCTGAACTGGACAGAAATATAGAAATTCATCTTGGGGTAATTTCTTTACAAAAGTGCAATTCCTAAGGTACTATAGAAATAAGCTGCATAAGTGCAAAGGTAGGGCATAGATTGATTATTTTGGAAGGAAGAGAGGAGTTAGTATGAAAATATGAAGAATCATCTTTAATACCAATGATTCTGGATACAGGGCACTGTTGGACAGAGAGCTAAAATATAATGAGAATTGACTAATGAGGCGTTAAATCATCCATAAAGCAAAGTCTGATGTCTTCCTTATGTGTAGATCACTTGACATTGCATGCAAAAGCAAGTACCTAAATAATACAGACTTCAGTTCCTCAGTGCTGAAGTACCCATCCTGTCCTGCTGTCCTCCAGTGAACATCCCAGATAATTACATGCCATTGAGGCTGAGGAGATTGTCTGGTGTCACATTGGCTGATAGTCCCAAAAATGGGCAGATGATCATCTCTGTTGCAGTAGGGATGGGCCTGATTCACAGACCAAGGGGATAAGTCAAATGAGAAACACAAAAAAGGCAGTATGTAAATAGGGCCCAAACAATAACTCAGCATTTTTGTCAGTTTCTAAATTGTTCTTCTGACAAGAAAGCAGTTGCTGTGTGAAGAGAAGCAGGGTGCAGAGAAGACACTCAAGAAGATGAAAAAATAAAGACACAGATATTCTACCCATCACACAACAATCCCTACACCAAGGGGTCAGAACAGAGTAAGAGACAGAACTTTATAAGAATACTTGGTCCTGAAATCTGGTTCCTTTAACAGTAAAGTCCTAATAGAGATATAAATATAGTTTCAGACATCTAAGAATGAAAGATGGCATGGACTTCAAAATATGTATTAAAAAATGTTATTGATTGGTGGCGTACAGACAAAATGAGTAAGAGATAGGTTAAATATAAAGAAGGAAAAAAAATTAGTCTATCACTTTTCTGGACAAAGAAAATTCTTTAAAAATTTTAAAAGGAGGTAACAATAGAACTAAGGAATTATTTATTAAAATACATATAATTTCTTATTAATCAATCACATTTCTCTTGAAAGATATCATGCCTTCAATGTGTTTAAACTGGCAGTTTAACATACTTCTGAATTAAAGAGAAAACCATAAAAAAATCCCCAACACTTCAGATAATAATAAAGTTGCAGTTATAAGTCCTCAAAATTAGAACAATTAATCACTTAACAATTTACTGGTTTTGCATGTTATCCTGAAATTTCATCCTCATTGAAATAATGTAGATACTGAATATGGGTTAGAACTTTGTTTTCTATGCTACCTCTGTGACTTTTACCTACTTGGAGAACTTGAACTTCCCAAGTTCATTAAATCATTACCCAAAGAAATTATATGTGACTGGACAACACTCTTGCCTTTCAATGAGTAAAACCTGCTAAATATTTGAACAAGCTTCAGTTCTCTTAAATTGTTTTTTCCTTTAACATCTGGAATTATTATGTGATACAGATATCTGTCTATAATCTTTATAGGACTCTTAAAATGTGAAGCCTTCTGTATTTGAAGTTTGTATAAAGGTTCGTTTGGTACCCAGAAAATATTTTCTTCACTAATTTCTCAAGTGTAGCTTGTATAATCGCCTTATGTTGTTGCAAAATCAGGAATAAAACATCGTGTTGTAACTTCAATTAAATAAAAAGTATTTCTGGTTTGTTTATGACAGTGGTGGGATAGAACGCTCATGTTCTTTGAATTCTCACTCTACCTCTTTGAAGTATGACATAGGCTATTGCTTCATTACTATATATCCATCTATCTTCTAATACTTTTTAAAAAAAATTAAGACTACATAGCAAAAGCAATTTACTAATACTTTTATTTCTTTACTTCCTTCCTTGGAGATTATAAGGGAAGTAGTTTGAGTTGCTGACAGGTTTTCTGTTTGTTTGTTTAATTTAGTGAGAGGGTTTATGCCTGTGCATGTTTGTTGTATAAGTATGGGAAGGAATTATTTCTTGAGAGACAATCTCTGAGTCTAACTCTGTGGTCAGTTTTGTGTTCTTTTTCATTTCTTGTGAGAAATAATTCCATAGTCAAGGCTGAGCCTGTGAAGTGGGTAACTAAGCATCCCTCCTGTTAGTCAACAACTGCACTGAATTGCTGCCACAAAAGGTCAGGGAAGGAAAGCTGATCTCTTGGATATCAAGGATCAAACCCTTGGAGGGATTTGGGCAGCAGATCAGAGACCTTGAACCGGACACTTCCATCAGTACAATATGAAAGGGAGACCAGTAAAAGTAGAACTGACTACTAAGCAAACTGATTGATAGACCTTCTGGATGGGGCATATGCACCAACTCCCAACCTGCCTGAGTTATAGCTGGTGCTTTATCTTGGTGTTTTTCATTCTTAGATATATTGAGCAGCAATAACATTATGTTATATTTTTCTTCCTCTTCATTGCAAATAAATGCAGATCTAACCAATACAGATAAGCAGCAAGGTTATCCAATTCTCCTTAGCTTAAATACTCTCAGCAGCAACCACTATCTTTTTAACAGTTCTTTCTCTAGAAGTTCACCTTTTCTGTTTTTCTTGTCTCTTACTATTATTTTTTTTCCTCTTCTGGTGACTCTAATCTATGTTATTCTTCAGGAAATCAATCAAAACTCCTTTTCCTAGTGCAAATCAATCAATCAATCAATCAATTTCTTATGCCTGAAAAGGACTACTACATAATACAGAATCACAAACCACCCATTTATGTTTCTTTAACATGTTTTCCTTCTGTTTGCCACAGAGAGATTGCCAAACTATTTAGAGGACAAATACATGGATATCTATGTTACTAATTCCTGTAAAGGGTCTCACTATTATCTAATTTCTAGTATCAGGCCTGTCTTTAAAAGACCTTGAGATACCACATTTTCTGCACTTTTCCACAACACTATGGCTATTTAAAGCAAAAATTCTCCAGACTCTAGCTTTTACTATCAAGGTGTACCTCACACAGGTAGTGTACAAAGGACAGTTTTCAAGTAATTGCCTTCTCTTCTTTTTGTATCATTGAAAAAGAAAACAGCTTTTTCTGCTTTGCAAGGGTGCCTGGCACCCAGAGGAAGATGGTGAAGAGGAACTGGGATGATGAACTCTCTATGGGCCTTCTTCAGCCTTTGGGTTAGGACAATTGAAGGGAATGGTATGACAAGAGTATAACCTCTGCTTGTGGCTAATTTATTGTGGGCTTTACTCTGACTCTGTTAAGAAGAAAAAAATGTTTTGATTTTCTGAAACTTAATTATTTATTATTAGTTTTAGTGGGCTCTATGCAGTTAAGGCTTATTATTTTCAGATTAAAGAATTTGATGGGTAAAGAGATGTGAGATTTAGAACTTCTCTATAATTCCTTTTGTAGTCTTCTGCTTGTTAAAGTAGAGACAGGTATATAGCATTTGAAAACCTATGCATCTCCAAAATTAGCTCTGGTAGTGTTCTTACATGCAAAGAACATTTCTCCAAATCTGCTAAAGAGCAAAATATACATATACCACTACATATGTTCCTAACTCAAACATACTGCAATTTGGGAAAAAAAAATTCCATTAATGAATATTAATTATTTCATGGATCTGCCCTTTTTTCTTTGTTTTGATCTTTCCATTACCCATCCCTTTAAAGAGATAAAAATGATGCAGCCAATTAAAAATTTAAGTGGGCTTTATTAACAAAAAGCCTCTAAACTTACAAGTCGGGACCCAAGGAATGGCGATNTACCATTAATTATAAATATAATATGTAATAACTTTATAATTTATAATATTATAACTTTAATAATTATAAAAGTTAATAGCAATAACTTTGCTGGGTACTCTGAAAAATGCACAGACAACCCTATTTCCTGTTGATTATGGAACACACTAATGAAGTGTCATGACTTTAGTCAACTAAGTAAGATAGCTGTGCTTTAATATGTGGTTTGAGTGTGATTCTACTTAATACACTGAATGAATTAAAAAGTAATGTTTCCCATGATTGAAATAGATACTTTNCTCCCCCCTGCTTCTACTTCTAGAAGTTTCCTTCAGGCGCCATTTTAACTTTTAACATTAAAATACATATAACTGGATAACAACATATAAAACACATATAACTGAGTAATAATTTGTTCCAGCAGAGCCTCACAACATCCCTGAACTCCCAAACCATCGATGTCTCTGCAAACATGCCACTATATTGACTAATTAACTGTTTTCCTGAACTTTCATAACTAATTAAAGTCCACAACAATTTAACCAAGATTAACAGCTCCTCCCCTGATCAGGATACGAAAACCAATATAATTCTGTTTATAACAAAGAGTTAATAGATAAGGCTGACAAAAATATGGAGGCTCAGTTCAGAGCAGGTGTTTTCCAATCACACATACTGAAGAAATTGCCTTCTAGATTTGTTCCACGTTACTTTTAAATTCTAAAAGAACCATATTTTGCGTCTGTTGAAAGTACTGGATTGACCCCGATTGAGACCTGTTCAGTAGCACAGGCAGTAGAAGTGAAAGTTTTCTTACATCAGTTTTTTGGATGGATTTTAACATTAAGACAGTCCACGTCTGAAAATGGAAGTGTATCCTCTACATTCATTTGGTACTGAAAACTCCTTGTCAAAGTTTATAACTTTAATAGTTATAACTTTAATATAATAACTTCATATTATATATGTATATCTTTAATATATAATATATTATAATTATAGTATTATAT
>VZRX01018756.1:28094-50114 GCA_013398075.1 Notiomystis cincta
TGTCAGCTTGTCACACACAAGTTTACATCTATATTCCTGCACTTATCTGAATCTACAGCCCTTATACACTAAATGCTTTCATAGAGCTGATTTGTAAAAAAAGACCACCTTGCTCTCTCTTCAAGATTAATATTTGTCATAAGGCTTATATGAGATAAGCCAACTACTCATCCAGTTCTCTTGAAGGAATAGACAGCTCTTTCTTTTTCTGCGAAACAATTCCCATGCAGATCTGAGTGTAGTGAACTAGATATGCATATCAAAGAGATTTTTTTTTTAATGTGACTTTGGGCTCCAGGATTTTTGTGGCTGAGGTTGCTTCTAACAGTTTCCTCCTTCTCCTCCTCTTTAAAATCTTAAATATTGTGTATTTGCTCTCATAATGTATTCTGCTTAGGTAAAGTTTCTTAGGTCTGGTGGTATCATGTGAATGAAAATATTACAGATTTCAACTGAAAGTACTATGTTATCAGGAGAAGCCTGTTTTGTGATTATATGAAGACTTTATTTCCAATATATTTGAATAAAAAACCAAAAACCAGAGCAGATAATAGCATGAGAATGAAAAATAAATTCTTCCTACTTTACTAGAACAAAAAAAAAGTTTGTCTGCATCTAGTAATTCTGGAAAATTACTAGTCTTGTGTAAAAAATGGACTGTTCTACAGATATATCTTCCTGCTGGAAGGAACCCCACTGAACCCTCTGAGCAGTGGGAAGAAGATTTGGCTCAGGGGCTTCTATGAGCTCTAGTTAAGAAGTGAGCGATAAAAAGGACGAGTCCATTTTTAGAGTGAACTTGGATATATTCTTCGGAGGTGTAACATTCACATGCCAGAGTAAATATCACAAAGCATCGTTTGCTTCTGAAACTTAACTGCTGTCATAATGACCATCTGTTGGCTGTAGGTTTCTAACATTCCCTGACCTACGACATTTATGACAAATTACGCACCAAAGTGCTAGAGACATCTTGTTAAAATGAAGCCTGAGGCCCGCAAGTTCTAACCCCTTTTGTCTTTAAAAGCATGGGTTAAATGGGAACAAGAAGTAGTTTAGACAGAAAACAGACATGGCCATGGCTAAAAGGAAATGAAATCCTAATCCCCTAACCCTTTGACTTTTGCAGCTTGCTGCACAGCAATGTGCTTTCAACCATTAAACTACCTTAACCTTCTGAAGAGCCAAATCAGTTCAAATTGAGTGAAAATTTGCACATTATCACACAATCTTTGATTGATTCCTGTTTGAAAATTTTATGAAAGACAACCATTTAATGCAGTACTTTTAACTAACAATATATATTTCACAATCACTTCCAATACACATAATATTTAGTCTCATATAAAAACAGTGTAAAGGAACACTTTTCAAAGTCACAACTTAGTTCAGCTGCAAATCCCACTGGTGTCAGTTGGATTTAGACAGATCTCTACAGTTTCTTTAGGGCTAGCTAATATGTACAGGAATTAAAAAAATGTGCTTATTCTTTTTAACTCTTTCTTCGATGCATTCACCGGTTTATCCTGATGTGGTACTTCTGAGATTTTAGCTTAAAGACAGCAGAAATCAATTCTTGTTTCAAAATGTTAACTTTCAAATATAAATATATATAAAAAAATTGAATTATGGACCTTACTTAAAAGAAATAGAACCTATATTAAAGTGAAAAGGGAAAATTGCAATATTTTATCTAATCTCAAGTTCTAGCAAATGATACAAAATAAATACCATAAACCCAACAAAAACCCCCTGTATGCTCACATTATATTTGTAGCATTATGTATTGAAATGTCAAAAGTAGTAAAATGACACATAAGAATGCTTTGAAACAAACACCTGTTGAAGTTTCAAAATAAAATTAATATTTATATTTGTTCTCTTATCTAGAGTCTGAATTGAAATAGTATAAGCCAGCATATTGAAAAAACAGTATCATAAAATTATTATTATTGTAAATTTCTGAAACACATGAAAAAATGTTGTATGGGCCTAAGATATTCAGGACTACATATCTAAAATCTCCATACATTGCCACATGCTATAAAAAAACCTTTTTCTAGTGTATACCATGACCTTTATATTACATAATGATGAGTGAAAACAAAGTAGACATTATATGATAATGTTGTAAGACTGCAGGATGCTGTTTGGTCAAATCACTGTGGCACTTCGGTATTTAAGCAATGACTGCATACACCACCATCTTCATTAGCAGAAAACTCTTGTCATCTAATTTTGCTGCATAAAGTCTACTAATCCTGCATCCCTAAAGGCTTCTGTTACTGGTGTTTCTTTCATCTTGCATCTTCAAAAAGGTGATTTTGTAAATCTGTGATGTTTCTTTCAATTTGCAGGCCACAGTGATTTACTTTGTCTTAGAATATATCTGGCCATTGACTTCTTTCATACTGTAGTGCTGTCCTGAAATGAATGAAAACTGCCAAAATAGATATTGCCGGAAGGAGAGTTTATTTTGACTCCTTTGCCCACCACAGATCAAGTGGGATTGCCGACTAAGCAGGTAAGGAAAGAAAGAAAAAGGTCACGTAATGAAGAGTTGCATGTAAAACAAGAAATCAAAAGAACATGATGGATACATCAGAATCATAATTCAGACAAGAGTTTAAGCAAGTGTGGAAATCACTCATTCTGCATTTCAGATTAAAGGCTTTGTTAAAATTTGTTGTGCTTTTAATTTATTTCTGTTAGAAAAATATCAGATATGATCTTCATCTCCATAAAGGTCCAGTAACCTTAATTTTCTGCCACATTGATTTACATGGAAGGAAATTTAGGAACATACAACTTAACTAATGCCCGGTAAATTATCACCTATAGAGGTAAAATATCTCCAGAGTATTTTCATCTAACTTTGAAAATGCAAAGGATATAGTAAATTATTTTCTTGTGTGACATGGGTATATAAGATTATCTTCAAATTTTTATTTCACAACCACCTAAAAGGCAGTTTGATTGTTTCTTTCTCCTAGAAAGGAAAGGGGAAGAACGGAAAAAGAAAAAGGGGCTGAAAAAAGGATGACAAGTCACTGAACTCAGGGAATATAGGGAACAGAAAATTTGGGTTTTACTCTTGTACAACTATTTTGCACTTTCTAATGTTCTACTCCTCTGATGAAACGATTGTGATGTGGCAGTCAGAAGACTTGAAAAGTACAAACACAAAGCAACAAGCACACAGCACAAGTAAACAACACAAGCACAAGGAGATGGTGATAAACTTAATTCCATAATTACTAATTTCTGAAGATAGAATGGCTGTAACTGCTGAGAGTTAGGCCCAGACCCACTTTGAATCATTGAGGCATGAACCTCAAGCTTGTCTTCCATGTTGTCTAGTGAATGCAACTACCAGTCAATAATCCTGGTTTTGATCATAAAATGTTCATGGATACTGAGAAAATTTTCATATTCAACTTTCTGTGTTCTTACTTTCTGCTTTCTCAGAAGCTTCATTTTGATGATCCATATTTTTTTAAATTACACCTATAAGCCATAAAAATCCCAGTTTAAGCTTATTATTGAATGGAAATAAATGAACATGTTTGATAAATTCTAGGGTGGAGAGACCTCAAGCTCATTTAATTTAACTCTTAGATTCATTACAGAGCTTTTCACATTCTTAGGCAGAACAACAAATCAGTACTGCACACTCACAGATGAAATGCCTCAGCAACCTTGTCACCGACAAAGTGCATCTTATTTGACCTCAGACACTGAGCATAAAAGCCATGAAACTACACCAGAAAGAGCACATCCAGACTCTTGACAGGGCAAGCACAGGTTCATAAGCAATGGATAGTGATGCCTATGCTAGAGCCAATGCCTATGCTATTGGGTCATCTGGTCTTTTGACTCGCCAAGAGCACATTGTATCTAACTTAACACAAACACTCCTTCTAAAATTTTCTGTGTCTCTACAAAACACTTCTTTGATCTTCTTATAGCTTATTCATATAGACTAGGAGTTCTTCTCCTGTATTGCTCAAGAGATATTAAAATATGAATTTTACTATCTTCACTTTCTCTGTCCTCTGAAAGACATATCCAAAGAGGCTTGATGTTGTCAAAAGTTGTGGAACAGTCCTCAAAAAACTTTGTCATTTTGTAAAGCACTGATTGACTACCCCAAATTAGAGTAATTTAAAGGCACTGAAAAATATGGGACATTGATTATGTTTAGAAATTGATTTCTTTATGCATCTACATTTACTCTGCTGTTCTAAATTATTGTCATGAAATGTTTGGAAGTAGAGAAGACATACTACTTTTTTTCTTTGTATGTTTGAAAGACATCTATATCAACAATATTGGCCATATAAACGTAAAGGTATGCAAGTCATGGAAGAAATTATAAAACAGCTTTCCATGTGAGAAATAGTCATGTAGACATAATAGTCACAAAAAGAAATTGTGATTACAGCGTTAATTATGAGTTATGCATACCAGTTCAAACTGCAACAACACATTAAGACATTAAAATACTGTACCAGAGAAAACTACTGGTAGTAAGGATCATGATTCTGCATATATTCCTGTCTGTCAAAAACTATTAATCAAAACAAATTAATACTGTTAAGGAGACTTATTAACAGATATATTTTCTAAACAAGTTAAAGAGCTTCCTCTCTAGAAGTCACAGAATTTTTTTTGGATGCTTGACCAAAAGTTGGGTTTCAGTTTTGCAAACACTACTCTATACTTTATTACAAATGATCTTTGCAAAACAAATCTCATTAAGCTGTCATAGCCCCTTCTCTCACCATGTTTTTTTGTAATCAACTAAATACATCAAAGCAGCCCTGGTGCTACCTACAAATAGTAGTAATAAAGACTCACTTTGCATGCTATGCAGAGGTAACAGATAACAAAAATTCTTCCATACAGGTTTGAAGCTCTTTAATATGATTTATATGAGCACGTTAGCCCTTCCCTCACTCACTATGGTCCGTGACCTCAAAAGACACTCAATACAACCAAAGGCAGGACATGTTACAACAACTGCCTTGGGCTTGTCCCATGTGGAAGATAACAGCCTTATTTTTTAGATTTGTGGGTCAGATACTGCTGCAGGAGAGCACTGAGACCATAAAGCACTTTACAGTTTCCCCCCATTACCCATTTGAGCTCATCTGTCCTAAGGGCTTCTCATGAAATCTTTGCTACTCCAGCCATGGACTGTTTGTCTCAGAAGCTGCTGCCAAGAGAGGTGCTTTGGTGCGGTTCTTGCAAAACGTTTTGCAGAAAGAATTAAGCTCCTTCCTGTGGTGAAGTCGGTGAATTAACTATGAAGTTGGTAAACAGCTATGCCAAACCAAAAATATAATGAGAGATTCTTTTATAGATACCATCTAAACATAAGTAGTAGTTAGGTATGGTGGAATTTTCTCCTCAAAACTTCAATGTTATTACCAGTTTTGCCCACACAACTGATTTAGCTGAAAAGAAGTAGGAAGGACACAAAGTTGACTGCTTAAGCTGTGCAGTTCCTGATTTCTCTTAGAAAAAGAAGTCAATAGTCCATGTCCTAAAGGAACCATTTCCAAAAAACAGTCTCCAGAAAAAAAAGAAAAAAGCAAAAAAAGCAAAAAAGCACAAACAACAAAGAAATCCCCAAACCAAGCCAACACCATAGCCATTGCAACATTATTTATAACCTTAAAATTTTATAACACAGAAATCCTGAAATAAAATTAGACTAAATAGCTACCATGTTGTTCCAATGGTCTCATATTACTGGGTAATATTTTGTTTCAACTAAAAGAGATACTTAATGGAATTTGTAGTATCCATACTTAGACATGGCTTATCCAGGAGATGACAGCATTGTTCACACTTAATGATAAAAAACTGAAGGAACTTCATGGGTTACCTTTCCTTAATCTCCTTGTCTTTGCATAAAGAAATAGAAAGTCTTTTTGCACTCTCTCCCAGCAATGATGGTAAATTTACTGAAAATACTGTAGACACTGCCTATGAATAACTGATGTCAACATATGCTTGAAAATCATATATCTATCCTGGTATATAGAGAACAAATACCCTATAATTTTTGTATCAAAAATAAAAAACAGGCAGTGAACATAGAAAAAAGCTGAGTATCACAGTGATCTAAATTTATGCTCTAGTCAGATTGTGAAACCAGTCATTTCACAAAATGACTGAAAATAGTAGAGAAAAATTACATGAGATGTTACTTGCCAGTTATTTCAGTTTTTTACTGAAGTAACATGCAAAACAATTTTCTGCATGCATATAATTTTCAAAAATCTTTTATATTTATTTTAAAAATTATCAAAATTAACTGTACTTTTTCCAGAAATAACATTTACTTTTGCAGTTAAGAACTAGCCTCATGAAGGCTATTATATTTTGGTATTTTTTTAGTGGTGTTTTGTTTACCTATTTTACATACCTCTGAGATACTATTACATTTTACAGAATCCTGATTTCTATCCATTGAAAACTAGAAAACGGACTCTCAGAGCATGAGGAACAAGGCAGGCTAACTCCCAAAGTATTTTTGTAGTGCGATTCCACCTTTCTCTAAATGGAAAGCAGGTTATACTTGGTTCTTATTACAATTATGAGATCTGAAGCAGGTGATCTCTAGGAATGTTGTCAGGTGCATTGACTTCAAAACCTTCCCACCTGAAGTGTAATTGGTTGTGTTTCACCAGTATTCTGAATATAAAGTATGGTCTGTGAAGTCTTCCTGCATTGTTCACAGGGAACTGGCATATTCAGATTTCTGGGGAGCAATTCCAGGTGGTAGTTACTTGGCCAAGGACTGGTTTGGATACAGAGGACTAGTGCTCTGGAGGAATTTGCAGAAACTTTAGGTTTGAAAAACAACTTATGTTAGTTTTAATTCCTACTGAGGAAAGCTGTGGTCTAAAGGAAACACACTGGTGCAACAGAGAGGAAGGGAGAAGTGTTGAACACCACAGGCAGCCACACTCTATAGGGAACAGACGGTCACCAACAAAAAGGATCTTACCTCCTGTGCCACAGAGACTTCCAACTCCCTTGGCAGACAAAATATCCAGATCCCATCACAGAAGTGTGGTCTCCCCTTTGTGATACAGGTCTGTATTTAATACCTAATATTTAATATGTTGTTACACTGGCTTGATCTGAGGAGAATGCATTTTTTTTCATGGAAGCAGGGTGAACTAAGGTTATAAAACTTTCTGAGATCATGTCTGTGTTAAATTCAGATCCCTTTATGTTTTCAGCACAGAGAGAAGAGAAATTAGCTGAGTACTATGGCTTTGTATCTCAGATACAAAGCTAAGATGCAAAATATTGAGATGTTGGTAACTGTTACAGGGAAGGAATGAAACAATAGCCCTTCTGTGTCTCTAAGTGGTTGACTGAAATAAACAGAAAAGACAAAACATAGAATCATAGAATGTTAAGGGTGGAAGGGATCCTTAAACAGCATCTAATCCCAGCCCCCGTGCCATTGGCAGGGACACCTCCCACTAGACTTGTTTGCTGAACCTGGCCTTGAACACTTCCAGGCTTGGGGCATCCACAGCCTCCCTGGGAAACCTGTTCCAGTACCTCACCATCCTCACAGTGAAAAATTTTTTCCTAATATTCAGCCTAAATTTCTCCTCTTTCAGTTTTTACCCATTATTTCTTGTCCTATCACTACCACTCCTGATAAAGCATCTCTCTCCAGCTTTCCAGTAGGCCCCCTTCAGTTACTGGAAGGTTGCTAGGAGGTCTCTTCCAGGCTGACCAGCCACAACTTTCTCAATCTGTCTTCTTAGGGGAGAAGTTCCTCTCATCACTCCTCTGGACTTGCTCCAACAGTTCCATGTCCTCCTCCTGTTGGGACACCAGAAGTGTACACAGGACACCAGAAGTGTACACAGCACTCCAGGTGGGGTCCCACAAGAGAGAGCAGAGGGCCAGAATCACCTCCTTCACCCTGCTGGCCACACTCCTTTGGATGCAGCCCAGAACACGTTTGGCTCGCTGGGCTGTGAGAACACACTGTCCGCTCAGGTTGAGTTTTTCATCAACCATCACCACCAAGTCTTTCTCCTCAGGGCTGCTCTCAGTCACTTCTCTGGCCAACCTGGAGGTGTGTTTGGGACTGCCACGACCCAAATGTAGGACCTTGCACTTTGCTTTGTTGAGCTCTATGAGGTTTGCATGGACCCACATCTCAAGCGTGTCAAGGTCCTTCTGGATGGCATCGTTTCCCTCTAGCTTGTCAACTGCAACACACAGCTTGGTGTCACCAGCAGACTTGCTGAAAGTGCACTCAATATCACTGTCCACTTTACTGACAAAAAAAAAAAAAACCAAAAATTTTTGGGGGGGCTGTTAAAACTTTACAGTGGACTAAGAACAGAAAAATTAATCTTCTATATCATATTTGCACATCCTTAGACCAATCCCTTAGACAAAGTTTAAAAAAAGAACAGAAAATCAAAATTATAAATCAAGCTTTCATATACTAAAATACTATACTGCCATGGAAAATATATCATAACTAGACAACTGTTTAGAAAGCATTCTTCATATATCCCTAAAGCTAAAAAAGCAAAAAATATATTAAAAAAAAAGACATATATTTAAGCACTTCTCCAATCAGTGAGAGGATCATTTTTTGAACTTGATAGAGACTGAATCCTACTCAACCAGAATGATAAAACAGATTCTGAACAGTTTACACATGAACATATGTAACATTTGTTAATACATATGTCTCCAAGTCCATTGTGATATGAAATTAAAAGTAGACTGTATTAGCTGAGCACTTCAAATACTAGAGTTGTGACCCTTCTGCATGTGAAGGGCTATGTTCATTTTCCAGGAAATAAGAGACAACTTTTCAGACTTACTATACTTCATCATCAGAATTAACAAAGTTTCATCATCAACTTCATATTCAGGAACTTATAAAATACAGTAGTGTCTGACATTCTAATTCATTCATTAAAACACTCAGCTGGTCAGCTAAAACCAGCTAATGAATATTTCCTATGTAGCTTATGTGTACTGCATATTGATGAACTGTAGATCTATTGTATAATATGTAGGCTGCAAAATTGGTGCTTAAACTAGAATACAGAACTTGCAGTTTTGTAAGTTGAGCTCATGTTTTCACAGGAAACCATGTCACTTGTGTTAATTTCACTTTACCTTGCAAAAAAATTCAACTTTATTCTTTCTTCACTGTCCTGATATTTTGCAAAAATTCTTTCTACCAAGAGGGCAGAAACTAAAAAATCTGCATACCTAAGTACAAGGTTCTATTTTCAAGAGCTAAAAGGTCTGTACCTATAGGTCATGCTGATGAATTTAAAACAATGTAACCCCCTTTTCTATTTCACAGTAATTAAAATGTTAATTTGCTAAGAAATGTTACTACTTTTCTTAAAAGCTTTGGATTTTAACATGTAAATATCAGATTTTGAAGACCAGCAGCCTCACAGTGGGATACAAAATCTGTGAGCCTGGATAATACTTTTAAAACATTCAGAAGTGATGAAATATCTTTTTTGGACATGCCAGGAGTTAACTGTGATTAATTGCTTTTTACTCCAGCTCATTTCACAATTATGATTTCTGTCAAGGAATTGTCAGTATAAAACAATATATCAAAGTATAAATATCACTAATAAAATGTCACAGGAAGATATTCTGTGACTACCTAGAACTGAAAGCATTTTATTGAAAAAAATCCTTATTTTGTTTGGCAATCATCCATGACTTCCTACTGTTGACAAAACTAGCAGCAATTCCTATTTGAAGTGTACCAGAAAATGATCCTGCTCAGCAGAAGCTGCTGCTTTACAGCATTTAGAGGATTTATCTCTAAATTAATATTTTCATCTAACACTCTCACTATACACCTTACATAATCTTTAAATTATAGGAAAATGCTAGAAGGGAGTTCTGAGATTCGGCAGCTGAAGTAATGCTGGAGATTTATAGCTCTCTGAAGTCGACATTTGTGACTGACCTACAGCACACCAGGGCTGCTATTTCACTTTCCTGATTCATGATAAGTGCAGCTGTCTCCAAATAAGCCTCAAAGCCCATTAATGCCCAGTTACCTCCCTTATGGTAAATATACACATATCTAGCTTCACTTTTTAATGCTCTGTAGCTGTTTAGTTGAATAGAAAATTGGTCTTTCTATTTCCTTCTTTAAAAATAAATTTTTCAATTACCCAGGTGGAGTTGACTTTGAAGACTCCAGTTCATACATTTATTTTTTTGTCTAAATAAATATTAAAGAAAAAAAGCTATTTATACAGTAAAGACTGCAAAATCATATTTCATTTGATTGATGAATTTTTTATCTCTGTTAGTGTAGTCCCCTAGCTTCCTTGCATTTGTTGTGTGAAGCATATACAACTAATTAACAAAATCATTTGCATAATGATATGAAGGTAAATATTACAAATAAAGAGAATACACATTCAAAAAACCTTAAAATAAAGCACCAATGCATTTGTCATCCCTGCTTCACTTTATTTTTCATCAATAAAATACACACTGTTTTCTATTTGAAGATTTACTAGTGGCAACGTCCTCAGCATGCAGCTTTGTCTCTTTAGAGATGGAGTCTTTGTTTAAGCACCAGCGATGGGTTTTGTGTGCCATTGTCTGATCTGTCAGATTGGATGAGCGTGTGTGTTTAGGGGTGCAAAGATGTGCGGCCACATCTGCTGTGCAAAGCCGCGAACTCACAACTCTCCCCACCGTTACAATGTGTTGCACTCCCAGCTCTTTTGTTGTGACGGAGCTGCTGGTTGGTTGCGTGTCTGAAGTGTCACAAGTGTCAGGCCTCATTATGGTCATGATAATCACTCTAAAACAACCACTTATTTTGACCATTTAATATTGAAGGGTAGGAAATTAAAGGCTAGATACCTAATAGGGTTTGTGATATTCAATTGATTACACACTGGGATTCAAAACCGCAAAACAAAAAATAAAAAGGTCTGTTAACAAAATAATGTCCCTTGTCCTTCTAGAGAATAGTTTTTAAAATGATACCAATAACACCATGCAAATAGTTGACAAACCATTTAGATGGTGTTTTAGCAAGTGATTGATTTCTTCTATGGAATTATTTCTGTAGAATTATAGAACAGAAGATATTTAACACATCACAAACTTTAGCTTGTTTTTATTCTTTTTCTACATTTATATCTTAAAAATTCCATTGTTTTCAGCACTCCACTGGGCTTAGCATTAAGTGTTTATGTTAAAAAGAAATAAATCTTTATTAGTATTCAGATCACAGGCTTTATATTAACTGATTACAGAAACAACAGCTGTCAAATTTGAATCAGAATATTTTTGAGTTCTTCAATACTAAATGGAGTTCAAACCTGCAGTTTTGGTTTTAGGTACATCTATATGATAGTTACATTATCTTTCACTACTTGATATAACAGTTAATTTTATTCAGAAAAATGAAAAAGTAATGACTTCAACAGGAAGGTGGATATTCATGCATGATACAGAAATAGGACTTCTGTCAGAAATTCAAGTATTTGAAGGGATTTGTGTTCCACATTGAATTTTCCTGACGCATTTTATTACTTATAAATCATATCTTTGACTTATTTTTCATCACAAAGTTACTTCTCAGCAAATGGGTTTTAACGGTTTTGGAGAAATTTTCACTACAGTCAAGTTTTGGGTGATCATCACTAATTAAAGAATACAGCTGATGATCTTTATGAAATTATGCTTACACAAAACCTACATCTGTTGTCACTCTAATAATACTCTGCAGCCCACCACAAGATTAATCAATTCTAATCTAGATGGGCCTTTTTAGAGACCTTAGACCTGTACGGCCTCATTAATTCAGATGGTACGTGACAGTTCAGAGGTTTCTAAAACCAGCCATAATCTGCAAAAACAGACTTCTGTGCCAGTTTGAGATGCACGCTGTTTTCAGGTCTTCCAACTGAAGTTAATAGGCAGCAAAATTAAAATAAGTGGACTCAGTTTTCATCCTGAGTTTTAGAGAATTACACAGCAGTACTCACAACACAAAAAAGGGTGAGAAAGTTTACGGAACCACCTTTATAAAGCTCTAGTGTTGTCCAAAATATTTCAAGTACTATAAAAAAAAATAAGAGAAGGCAAAAGATATGAAAATTAAGGAGAAAAATACAGAACAGCTCAAATATATACTGTCTTAAGTTTGACCCATTTTATTTTTCTGATAAATTAACTAACTGTTGCTGTTTTACAAAGGCAATGCTTGTTAACTTTTTTCCATCTCTCTGCGAACCTTTAACACTTGTCATTTGTCTGAGGTCCTGTCCTTCTCTTTTACTGACCTCTCTCTTACACATTTCCAAGAAAAAGTAAACCTCCATTTCTCTCAGCAGGCATGACACCCTCTGTAAAGGTGTTAGTTACTTTACACTGAAGAATAACTGTACCCTGTCAGAGATAAAATATAAATTACCAGGTGATAACACTACTGTCTCCTCTACAACTAGTCTGGAAATATGAGTTTAAATCTTTAGAACATAAAAATCCAGTAGTACACAGCTAAATATACACAAGATTTTTGCCTATGTCAAACATCTAAAGGATGTATAGAATAATATTATGGATGCATTGTCATGAGTTTGCTCTCATGTGTGGACCTGGGAAGGCAGCACAGTACTGTGAATCATCTCACTCAGAAACTGCATGACCACTTTAGCCAGAGATTAACACACCTCCAGAGAACACGTTTTAAAAGCACTGTTCTTTAATGTCCTATTTTCATGATCAATGAGTTCAGTACCCTGCAGTAGAGTCCCTAAAGAACAGACTGTAGCAAACTTTCCTGGCCATAGCCCTCAAGAAAGTTTTATTCTCACTCATTGAAACAGAACTGTGTTTAACTCAATGAGAATAATGATTAGTTAAAAACCATATATTTCAGCTGCCTTAACATGTGAAGATCTGTGCCCTTGAGCTCCTGAACTGATATGAACTGAGTTACAAGGAACTCTGACGTGATCTTGCACTCTGCTTTGATGACATTAGTAGAAAACTTTTACCAAGATAAATAGAAATTATGCCAAATGGGGTTAAATGCCACAGAAAGTTCATACCACCTATGAAACTTTTAAATTCTGATATAATCTGAATTTTGCAGCTCAAGTAATTCTATTTAGAATTATATGTAGACAACAATTTTTTAATCAGGTCAATTAAAATGAATAGTATAGAAACAAAATGTCCAGATAAGGGCACAGTGAAGCCTACAAAGAAGACTGTTTTATTACATTATAAATTGGCAGCTATTCACAGCTTTTTCATTACGATTGAAATCACTCATGGAAAAGAAAAATTTTTAAACTTCAGCACTGAAATAGGAATAATTTTCCACCTCTGTCTTTGTGATTGCTACAGAGAGCAACAGAGGCGTGATAGCTTCCAAGAAACAAAGGTTTGCCCAAAGGAGTATAAAAGAGGTAACAGTTCCTCAAAATCTGTGGTATTCTTGGAAAATGACGAAAGGACACATTAGTCACTCTGAACATGAACATTCTGTGACCAAGGACCGCCTCAGACCTGTTGAATGAATCTTTTATGACTGAATCTGTGAAAAAAACCTGCTACTTGTCCTAAAGAGAGAAAAAGCCCAGTACCTCTTCAGTAAATAAATATTTAACTGTCAAAGTCAAGCTTTTAAAAAGAATTTTATTGCCTTTTTTAAAATCCAGAACTGAGATTAGAGGTTTGTAGACCAAAGTTCTATAAGGCAAATTATGCCTTTTAGAGCTCAGTGTAGAAAAAATGCTACTACTAACCTCTTGAAAAAAATAACAACATAATAAAAACCAACAAAACCAACAAAAAACAATAGATTAAAATAGGAATTAGAAGTGAACAACATTTACTTTGAAATATATATATATATGTGTACTCTTCTCCAATGAAAGTGTCGTTACCTCTTTATTACTTTTCATGTTGAAAGAAATTTTAACTTCTCTGAAGAATCAGGGTTATATTCAAAACTGATAATGTGGGCATGTCTACTGTGTAATCAAATAGCCTGCAATAACCTGTAACCTAGGAAATAAATTAAGGTTTCCATTTAAAAAAACATTTGAATTTGTTATTGCTGCCATATTTTAATTTAATTACTTCTGAGGGAATGCTAAGAAACCATTCTACTTTCCACAGAAAAATTTTAAATTTCAAGTTAAATAAATAAAATAAGAAATAAACTGCTGATATGGAAATGAATGCTTAAATCAGAATAAAAAAAAGCATTGTTTCTTTAGACAATATATTTTTGCCTCGTTATATCTCAAAAAGTCTCATTGTCAGTATTCTGAGTTATATTTTTATATGCCAGATATGTGTCTTTATATTTGTTTTGATAGAAAAGCAGTCAACAGACTATTTCATGGGCAATAAATTCAAGATAGTAATGAGGAGATAGTACTGCCACAGCTAACTGCACACAGATTGGAGGGTCACATATTTGACACAGATCTAGTATGGCCCTTAATGAATCTATATATTTGATTAAAGTTACTATCTTTTAGCACTAAACAGCTTTGCATGGAAAGCTGGTTCATTTCAAACAGAGTATAGAGCGCCATTCTGTTCTAAAAGTAAGTATCTCCTAGAAATTTTTTAAAAAGTTAAAAAATGTCTTGTGAACTGCTTCCAGTATCTTCATATGCAAAGAGGAAGCCTACATATAAATATTGCGGAATATAAAGAATGTATCCAAATACAAAACCCCTGATGAAACAGTATGTCACAAAATATTGCAGCAAACTGTCTGGATTAATTTAGCCTGAAATCTCCATTCTACTAGTTTTCTTCTCAGTTTCTTTTCCTTTTTTTATCACCCTATCCTCTCAATTGTTTTAAAGAGTACTTTTTCACCTACAATGCTCCTGGTTCCTGAATTTCTTAAAATTCCCCCTTTCTCATCTTTGACACCGGTTGTCAGTTTTCCATTTCAAGATCTTGTTTTCTTTTCCACGTTTTTTGTCTCCATTCTCCAAATTCCTTTCTGTTAAATTTTCTCTCTCCTGTCATAAGTTGCTTATTCCCTAAATCTATTTTTCTGCCAGGAAATGTAGCTCTCTTTCCCTTTGTTAGCTTTCATAAGAATTCACATTAGATGGAAGCCAATTTGAAGAGTGAGAATACAGTTCCACAAAAATCAATAGTGGATCTCATCCTGCATCATGACCTCCACCAAAGAATGTAGGTGGCATCACCAACAATTTCAACCTACAAATAAAAAGTGTCCTAATAATTCAGAAAAATGTCTTCCCATTTCTAATTCAAAAGGTCACTCTTGCCCCACTCCATGCCATTTTCCAGTGAAGTTGTATGAATAGCAATCCATGCATGTCCCATATGGAATCTGCATAAAACAAGAATAATGGGGTGCAATTTGTAATTCTTTACCTGTGAACTATCCAATATGTAAAGTGCAATTTTCATCTGAGACAAGCTTAGCTTGGCTAGGAAGATAAATCCATTCTGGCTCAAGCTGCTGCCTATGAATGAAGAAGAGTCCTATTTTGAGCTTTAGCTGTTGCAGCATACAGAGCAAACACAAGATGTACAGGATGGAGTGCAAGCATGCATGTTGTGATACAAAAAATAGCTGCAGCATCTAACCTCAGATTATAACAGAGATGTTTTAGCCTCAAATTCCATCTGCTCTGGAACACAGCCACAGGACAAATTACAACCAAATTTGAAAACAGTGTGTAGACAATGCATTTTCCTTGATGTTATCTAACATTATTCTTTGGGGAAATATCTATATGTTTATACATCTTGGGATAAATGGCTCTTTTGCCATATAGATATTTTTTGTCACTGTTCTTGATGAGTAGATACCAGAGACTAACAACTTTATCGCAGGACCAGATTTAGTGAGACCTGTCATATGCTTTGCTTTTGTTCTGCATTCTGGATAAAGGAAAAGATTGTCTGTGCCATCACACATCCTTGAATCTCTACTTCCCAGCTAGCAGTGTGAATATGAACATCTGGAATACAATTTATTTCTCCTTTCTATCATCTTTGCAGTATGTTAAGGACGTGTTTGTCTTCTATTAAAATATATTGCACCTCTCTATCTCACTCTTACAACTCTAGAGTGTTATGCCACAATTCTACAGACAGACTATATTTTTAAATTCCAGGTTGTTTATAGTCTTTTCCTTTTTGTCTTCTCTTTATGTCCTCTTGCAAAGTACCACTGCAGAAATCATGGCCATAAAGCAGCTGGTGTGGCTTACGCCCTTTGTCACTCTGCTTTCCAGGCACAGAGATGGTGTTTTTCTGGGTGGTTGACAAACACAGACCTTTCATGCACAGAGTGATGGCCCTTGTTTCATTCACCACCAGGACATGTCTTTGCATGGAATAACAGAAGTATTAAAAGAGGAAAAACAAAAGAAGAAAATTGTCTTCAGAATATTCCCCTCCATCCCCAAAAATATAATCAGAGTCCAGAACTGAAACACAAGGCTGGGCAATTATTAGAAACATATGAATTTTACATGTAAATTCTGGGCCAGAAGTCTAACTTCAGCAAGTAGCCAGAGTCACAGAATTCTATATTTAATCATAGTTTAACTTTTAAAACACCATTCCCATTCCATAATATCTCATAAAGGACAGTATTCTCAAAACACAGGCATTTAGGATGCATAGGTTATTTCTCCATATAATATTCAGCCACAACCGGATGAGCTGTGCAAAATTGAAAAGTAGATTTCTAAGAAATGATATTATCAGTTCAGAGCCGAGAGCAACACTGAATGCTGGGACTAACCTGTTTCTTCAGATGTAATTTTTCTGACACATGCCAACTGTAATCTCCTTTTTCTTACTGTTTCTAACAAGACCTCGTTGTGGAAAACCAACTCCAATGGAGATTAACTGATTTACAATCATAGAATCGTTTCCACTATCTCTTTACATTTATCATGTAAGTTGTAGAGCATGACACAGGTAAAATCCTGTTGCCTGCTTTGAACTAGTGAACATTTCTATTGCCCAATACAGTAATGCCACAAAACAGTAGGAAAATGTTTAATGCAACAGTAAAGTTCAGTTTTCTACAAGCTCTTGGAAACAATAAATTTTTGTCTCCAATAGCCTACATTTTTTTCTCTGAGAGAATAAAGCATTACTCTCAGTGAGTGATAGCAATCTGTTTTTCTGTCCTAGCAGGAATATATTAACCAGGAAGCTCTCTACACATGATTATATTTCTTAGCTTAGAAGAGACAACCATTAAAATATATCAATGAAAAATAATGTCTTTCTTTAAATTAACTAATATCTACGTTTAATGAAGCTCAGTTTATAGTGATTTTCTGGATGAAGTGCTTTTCTTTTGGCCTAATTATGTGCACAGCTTTCAGACAACAAGGAGTGTCTTTAACATTAGATAAGAACCTAGGCTTTTATCTCAATCAATAGTCTTTAGCCTTTGAACTCATGTCAGAGAAAGACCAGTCTGTCACATTCAGTTCTACCTGACCTCTTTCTTCTTAATGCACACTGCCATTTACAGAAGGAAAACACACAGATATACAGTGTATGACCACGTAAAGTATGCAGGGCATTTTGTGTACGGGGGGGGATGGGATCTTTTATGGCTGTAGAAATGGGTGACTGAAATGATGATGTTAAAATTTTCTTGTTTCCTTTCACTGGGCTTTGTGTATCTCAAAGGAGCCCCATATGGTGCTCTTTGTCCGTGTCATTACCTCGTTACAGCCGCTGTCTGCCAGCCAAAGGTAGAACACTGCAGCTGTAGACAGCGATACAACTGGAATTGTCTAAGGTCAACAGTGCCGTAATTACTTTAAAATGTCAGCGTACAATAAAATACAACAGTTCATCTGGCAGAAAGCAAATTAGCTTTGACCATAGCGTAATTACCCTTTTCTCAGCACCATTAGAAGAGATCAAATCTCCACATTCAGTGTTTGAGGAAAGGCCATCAGAGTACACTCTACCTGACAAGGATGCACATTTGCCATTTTGAGATGTAATTAATTGTCCCTATAATAGAAATTTTTATATTTGACTCTGGAATTGAAATGTGTAATAACCTGGCTTCTTCATATTTAACCATTTCTACTCCAAGTCGATATGCATTGCAAAGTGAAGCTAGGCGGTATCAACACAATGAAAACATGTTAACCACTCAATCAGTAGAAAACTGAAGCAAAGTTATTTTTATTAATTGGCTTAAGCTTAGTTGGACAGCCTCTGTTCTCACCAACACGGGTGTAAATCTGGAATAATTTTACTGAAGCAAGTGACATGACACTGGATTTATACAGGTTGCTTTGACTTTGGAACCAGTTCATTATGCTGTTCAGGCTACAAAGTTTTACCTAAAGGAGAAAAGAAATTAAGAATCCAAAGCACTGGATACAATAAATAAATAATTACTTTTCCAAAACTGCTACCTTCAATTTATCTTTTCAGTGTCATCTTTTTAAACTGAATATAACTGTACTTATTAGAGTCCAACTTCAAATTCTGATCCTTATCTGAACTTCAGCCAAAAACTGTTGCAATGGGATGGGGCTGATGAACCTGGTTTGTTGGGACAGCTGCCTCATATTGAAGCAGCTACTTTCAGGTTATTTTTTTACCAGTATGTTCACATATATGTTCACCATTGATGTGTTATTCTGGTTAAATGAGGAACAAATGGCAAGAAGCAGACCTGTGACTACAGTGGCCGTAGGGCAAAGCATGGTGCCTTGCATGCATGCTCAATTTCATTACTATTTAAGGGTTTTGAGGGAGGTCTAAGCTGATTTGAAATGACTTGCAGTGTCTAAAAGGTATTCTGTTGTGTGTCTGAATGTGGATTCACATGGAATGGCTATTTCATACCAGAAGTCCCTTATAGAGTATTTACCAAATTCCACCAAATGTGAGTTGTTATTATTATGCATTGTGTGTTTAGATGTTAAAATTGCAGTGTTTTCTTGTGATTCTAAAACTAAACCATGAAATATTTTATTAAAGTAAAATCTCTGAATATGGCTGGTAAGAAAGATAAGAATGTTATAGTGCATGCCAGAAATACTGGAAAGCACATAAAAATCATGTTTTTTAAAATACGTTTGCTTTGGAAAGCATATATTTTTATACTTAAACATATTTTGAAGTGCAATACAGCAAAAAATACCTTGAAAACTAAAGGAATATCTAGACCCACTTGCAATACTTTGACAGGTTTTAACCAGCTCATCTGCCTAGAGTATTTGCCCTGTATCAAATGTCACTTACAAGTCCTTGAATCATAATTATACAATTATATTTATACACATAATATAAATGCAAACAAAGCCTTTTTCACTGAAATGAATTCTCAGCAGGACAGAGCAAATAAATACAAACTAGAAAAAGACTGAATTTTTGCTTTGCTTAAAAAATAAAGAAAGAAAAGGGAAAGAAAAAGGAATTACAGTTCTCTGTGTCTTTGCCTGCTTTGTGCCCACAGCCAAAGTAAATGTGTCTCACTGCATATACATGTGCATGTTTGAGGGTGTTACTGAAGATCTAATTCAGCTTTCCACATCATTGAATCTGTAGCTCAATCTTACTCATGTACTCATCAGCACTTTCACTTAGAATGAAAAGTTAATGGAAACTCAGTGTAGTCAAGTGGGAATGAGGAGGAAAGCACAAAAATAAATAAAACCAAATCACCAAAACTAGGTTAGAATAGAACTCAGCTCTTTATCTCATTTTGAAAGTCTATGTAGAAATGTATGTATAACAACATAAGTTTTAAAAATTGGATGATAGAAATAACCAGTAAAATAACAATAAAAAAAGGGATAGAAAACAGTGAAGAGACATGAAAACACCCCACAGTTTTGGGCAGTTTTCTTTATAAAAAGAATATATATTAATATAACATTAATTAATATTTTCTCTTTAGTATCATTTAGTCATAATTTTTCTACTGATTGGATGGTCACCCACATAAGTCTTCAGGAACACAAGGCGAAAGGAAAGAAAAGAAACAAGCAAATGTTGCAGTAGCCATGACAGCTGAAAGACAAATAAATGCCAGCAGTACCATCCCCAGCCTCAACAATCATGACTAAGAAATTTCATCTGAGAAAACACATCAACCAAACAAAGATGTATTAAGCCTGGCCTTGTTCTCATGTATGTGAATCAGTACCAAAAAATCTGTTTCAATCGAAACTCAGTAAACTCATTGCAAATGAAATTCACATCCATTTGAATGTATAGGTTTGGGCTACACTGACATATGGCAGAATGCCAAAATTTAGAGTACCTGGGCCTGGCTGAGAGCAGCAGGGTTTGAAATAGAATATGTTTCTCTCCTAATAGTGATATTTATGAGTATTCCTGGAGAAACTCTAAAAACTTGTTGTTGACTAAGGTCTTTATGAGACCAAAGCAGACTTTTTTCTTGATTTAACCTTTTAAATATTGTCCATGGAATAACAGCCCATTTTTTATTTATCTGCCATCAGGTACAGCTGTATGAGGACTTACCCATGTAAGGAAAATATTGACAATTTTAGAGCTGTAGAATGATATATTCAAATATATTTTTTTATTTATCAGGCTATGTAAGACAACAGCTAAGGATAAATGTATTCACATCCCATAGAAGCATGAGCAACACACTACAAATCTTATCTTTTTGTTTTCTGACTGACTGTATTTGCTTGCCCACTTGGAACCTTCGCATGGTTTGATTGCATGGTTTTCTTTCAAGATTTCTGAATAGTGGACAGGTGGGATGTTGAGGTGAGGTGGCATTTCATCAATAAAAGATAATGTCCACTGGTGGTGTTTGACATGCAAGGTGTCTTCATCAGGTAATGTCATTATTCAATTATTGATAGCTCATTCAGGTGTCTGAATAACAACTATCCTTCTTCAGAGCACTGATGCCAGAGAAAAATTTTAAATCCTCTCTACCTCTAACTACCAGTAGAAATCAGGAAATTGAGGTGTGCATATTCATAGCCCATCTGGCAGGACTGCAATGATTTAGTTACCTGAATTACACTAATACCACATGGAGAAATGCAGAGTAGAATAAAAACAGCTGCTGTAGTCTTTTCCGAAATGTGAGTAGGCTCATCCTTCTTGGATTCTCAATCAAAGCACAAACAAGTTCATACATACACATATGAAAAGCTACAAGTCCATTTTACTCTGGATTTCATTTACAAAATGTTCCCCTGCAATGAAAAAGAGACACAGGATCTGATGATTCAGCTCTGTCTGGTTTATATCTAATGAACAAAAACATTTCAAATTGCTGATAACACTGTGCAAAGGAAGAAAACAGATAAGTATTAAAAAAAAGTGTTTTGATGAATACCAAAATTATCTTAATTGATTGAAAATTTTTTTCGGGCTAGTAGCCTGCTTTGAGAGAGATGAAGCAATTCAGAGTAACATATAGTTAGGCATAACACAAGCATCTTCTGATACCCAATATCATAGGCTTCACCAGATCTTAAATATCTTTGTTTTCTATTTAAAGACATAGACGGATAACTACTGAAAACAAAACACGACGTGCAGTCTCATGATGTTCAGTATGGCACTCACTCTGCATTCATAATAACACTTTGGTTACATAAAAACCTTCCCAAGTTTCTGGAGAAATCCTGTCACATACAACATTAAACATTATTTACATTTAATTAGGCAAAATCAAATCCTGCATGTTAGTTCATTAGATTTCTCTGAGGCCAGTTGTTTATGTAAGCACCAAATCATTAATATGCAGCTACTTCCATAATTATAAGGCTGTCAGATAAGAAACCTGCTGCCTTGGACTGATAAAGATACTTGGAGACATTCACAGATATAAACACTGATTCAGCTCTATCGTATTTGGAAAAACTTAGGCAGAAATGCAGAATCACTTTCCAATGCAAATCAACCACACAGAAGTGAAACAATAAATCTCACATT
>VZRX01018763.1:0-33727 GCA_013398075.1 Notiomystis cincta
GCCCCGCCGCGGGGCGCCGCGGGAGATGCAGTCCGCCCGCACCGACAGCGGCGAGACGCGCTCGGTCGGGGCACGGCCGGGCACCCACAGCGAGGGAGATGTGGTTGGGGCACGGCCGGGCACCCACAGCCGGGGAGATGCGCTCGGGACACGGCCGGCCGTACCAGCCCCCCGGGCGCCGCGGAACAAGCGGTGCCGGCCCGCACAAGCCGCCTCAGGAGCTGAGCTGCGGCCCCGCTCGAACGGCCCCGCCACGGGAGCCGCGGTCCGGCACCGCCCGCTCCGCTCTCAGCCGAGCTCCTCGGCCGCGCCGACGTTATGAGGGATACGTTGTTTTAGCGAAAATCCCTCCCTTGAAAATCCCTCCCGCGTTCGCGCCCCGTTTTCGGAGAGACTCGTGTGGCTCAGCGAGGAAGGAGGGGGTGCGTGGGTTTGCGTTATCGTGCTCACCGGGTGCCTGCCGTGCTGGGGTTGGGCGGGGGGCACACGGAGCAAAAATCCCAAAGATGTGTCAAAGTTATGTCAGAAAATCAATATAAACAGGGCTGTCGCTCGTGAAGGGTCTAGGAAACGTGCCTTGAGGAGCGGCTGAGGGAGCTGGGGGTGTTTAGCGTGGAGAAAAGGAGACTCAGGAGGGACCTGATCACTCTATAACTCCCTGAAAGGAGGCTGTAGCCAGGGCCCGTCTGTCCTGCTATGCCTGCAGAGGGTCCGAAGAAATGGCCTTAAGCTGAGAGAGGAGAGATTCAGTTGTTAAAAAAAAAAAAAAATTTCACTGTCAGGGTGATCAGTCAATGGAATAGGTTGGTCAAGTTCAAGAAGCAACCAAAACTGACGCTGGGTGATGTGGGTTAGAGCTTGCAGGGGCAGTGCTGGGTTGGTGGTTGGACGGGATGATCCTGAAGGTCTCTTCCAGCCATGAGGATTCCATGATTCAATGATTCTGGAGGCTTTGCCTTAGTCACAGAGTCGGAACTGAACTGCTTTAACTTGGTCCTTTGTAAGTCACTTCTGTAAGATTCATCCTACAAGCATTTGAGCACAGAAGTAATTTCATTTCCATGAGTAGTCACGATAAAATGAGCAATGCTATTTATACATTAGTGAGTTGTAAAATTTAATTGGCAGTATACAGTCATTCACTGTCATGCTTTCATTTGGGGGATGGTATGCAGCAATGTACTTGAAATTTTGGGAGTTATTTTTGTGAGAGGAATTTACTGAACCATCAAGAAAAAATTTTCACAAACACCCTATCCTGGAATGACTCTGAAAATGAAGGCACATATCAAAGAGAAAAGCACAAATGCAAATACAGAAAACAATGAAATTTAAAAGATATACAATTTAGAAAGTCGATAAGGTGTGCTATCTCTTAACAGTTAAGTTAAACAGTTTCAGGAAATCTAGGCTTATTTAGAGCATCTTTGCCTACATGGAACAGCATAACGGACCTGCTTTTCTATATAATTTTCCTAAATTAGTGATTTTTCCATGATTGGACTAAAACCTGTATTTCTCAGTTTCTCATGCTACTGGTTTGTTGGTGTTATTTTTATCTTTACATAATACTAAAAATTATGATTTACACTATATAGCTTTTTCTTATTACAAGTGTGAAAATGAGCATCTAATTTATGAAACTAAACTGTGAAGGACCAATGAATGTCTGCCTTTCTAAGTAAGCACAGGAGACATATGGGCCCAGATGACCCAAGTGGCAATATGGCATAATTTTGGGACATGATGTCATATGCTGTTCTTTTATAAGTTGCCCAGATCTGCAGTCATACTCCAATTCTAGATGTTACCCAAAATGTAAAAAAAAAAGTGAAAAACTGTGGATTCAATACCATTACGAAATGCTACAACAAAGTCCATGGAACCAGGACCTGTGTCACAGCACAGATAAAAAGATCAAATCCCAATGCTCTTTGTATCAAAGGAGCAAAGCAATAATGCCCCCAGCCAGGGAGAACTTCGGTGCTAAGCTGATCCAACAACTTATGAAACAGAATATATCTTCTCTAAAAATAAAAATAAGTACTTCAAAGAGCAGAGGGCTCGTGACGTGCTGGTTGTGCATAATGCTCTGTACAGATGTGAAATGCTGCAAAGACAAGCACAATGGGATGTAAGCTGTTGTCAGAAAAGCTGACAGTGCTGTGGCTCTGGAAGCTTGTGCCGGAGCTGTTCCTGTTGGGGTACAAAAGTGAGGAGGACAAAGAAAAGGTGTGCAAAGGAATATGTAAGCAATTGTCCACACTAAGTACTCTGAAAAAGAAAGCCTTGTATGTCCAGGAATGTTTGCATTGTCCCGGACGTTTGTACTCACATCTTTGCTTGCCTAGAAGTAGTAACAATAGTTAACTTCACAGCAGGATTAATTGTATAAATGACTCACAGAAGACAATAAATGCAAGATTCAGTCAAGATGGACATTTCATGTAGACAGGAAGCCAAATTTAAGAGGAAACACCTATGAGGTTAAAAAATAATTTATCGCAAATCTGAACAATTTGCTGGTGGATTATGTGTGCTGTGGGTAGTTTAGTGTTAGAGAGAGATGAAATGGTAAAGCTGGAAGAAAACTGACACACCAGCAGTTTGAGTGGAGCAACCTAACAGATGGCCACTGACTTCAAATTACAAGGGACTGGTAAGCTGTGGCATCCTTAACACTGAAATTTTGATTTAATAAATATACCCACATCCATCAGATACTTCCTTTGAACAGTATCAGCAGGACAAAAGAGACTTTAAGCTCACCCATCACAGCACAGCAATTAGTGAGGACTTTGGCCAAACCTGTTTAGCAAACAGAGGGGACGTGAATAAATATCTTGCGAGATGCATCAGATGGGATGATAGAAAAATTTAATTTTGAAGTCGAATTTCAAATCACGAGAGCAAACATTGGAAAGAAGTATGTCCTTTAGCCAGATAAGCCTCATCAAATTCTCAGTCTCAGAAGAGAAAGAAAATGTGTACGTGCTGCAGGGATTAGCTGCCCAGTGCTGCTCTCCCTTGTGTGGGAATGCCTATAGGCAACCTCCAGCTGCTGTGGGACAACGGAGCCTCTCAAATTATCTCGGAAAGGGCAGATGTGGTATTGCACAGGCCTCAAACATTGGATGCAAATCAGTCTCAATTACCCCTGAAGACAAACATGCTCTCACAGACTGTCTGTCTTGGGGTTAGCAGTCATGTGTGCTTTCCCTGGAAAGCTGGAACAATAACAAAGACAATACTTGTCAGCTTTAGTAAAGCAATGTGCTCCTCGGGGCCGACTGGGGAGCACCGCTTCGCCTGTGTGCCTTTCTGGAGTCCCATTCTCTCTACTGTCTGTGAAAAGCCAGAAGTCGTATACAAAGACAGCACAGTTATCAAAGATTGCCAAGTTTGGGTGCATTCACCAGATGTTGACAAGAATTGTGCATAAATCTTTACATCATCTACGTATTCCAGAAAAAACCCCAAAGACAGTAACTGATGAATGCTGCTGTCAGCTGTTCTGTGCCGGAACAGATTTGACAGCAGCCAAATTGACTCCAGCTATGCAGAGTGTATTCCAGCATCACCAGCACTCCAAATGTCAACCTAGGATGTGGGAAAAAATACTTGCACATGAAGGTACTTAAGCAGTCCTACAGATCCAAAGGGAGTTTGGACAGGAATGAGTGGATGAATCACCAGCACCCAAAGTTATCATGGAGTTACTTTTGCTAAATCAAAGATGGCAACAGGAGGAAAAAGGTATGCACAGAAATGTTGTGCTGATGTGCAAAGTTTGGAAATAACTATTTATATTAATTTAAAAAAAAATGCTGAAATGGGATTCAAATATGAAACTATGAAATGAAACATGATAGTCAACATATTTTGGTGTTAAATCATCAAACAAAGGTGATTGTTTGATGAGTTCTCTGTTTTGGCTGCAGAAATGGTGCAGAATGAGTACCTTTCTTTGCTTTAAAATATCATAGTAGGCTGTGACCCTGAGCACGCACTGAAGGGATTGAGAACTGGCTAAATTACAATCCTCAGTTAAAAGGTGATAAGTGAAGAATGATTATTTAAGGGGCCAATTTCTGCTGGATTTCTACTGATACCACTAGCAGACACTATTTGATACTTTAGGCAGTTTTGAAATAAATACAAAAATCACTGCAGATTATTGTGAGAATGACATAAGATTAGCAAAACAATCCTCTGTGGATGGGATGAGATGGTAACCTGAAAAAGAAACAGAAATGCACTTTAACACGGCCGAATGTGAAGTTAAACATAGAAGAACAGAAAATGAAAGATTGGAAGGATCATCAGGGATACCATGGGCCTGCAGGTTGGCATGTGCTCCCAGCAGGACATTGTGGCAAAAGACTTAGCATAATCTTTGAGTTGAAAACAAGTCTGAAGAGGGGGACTGGGGAAATGGTTTGTCCCTGCCTCTGGTGGGGAGAGACGAGACGGATGTTCCATTGCCAGAGAATAACACCAGCATTTATGGGTTACAAATTGCAATGCATGAAATACCCCCAGAAGTTGTTTGAGATGAAGAGTTTATTCTCTTCTGCTGTGTGAGACCTATTTGAAATGTCCAGTTAGGTTTAAGACAGAAGTTGTAAGGAGTCGTGGCTGCTGTTTGTCATTACAATTGTGCTGAGGTGAAACAGAGATTTAGCAGGCAGAGTAAGGGTGGTTCCCTGCGGAGTCCCTGCTCTGGGGCTGGCTCTAGCCAAGGGAGCAGGATGCCATTGCATGCCCAGCCCGTGGTTTCACAGCTCCCTTTAATCCCCTTTAGTCAGCTGGGAGTTGACTTTACCCCTTAGGAGAACTTGGCTGAAATTTCTTCAGAATTTTGTTCAGTGAGGAAGGCACTACACTCCTTTGTGTAGCCATGAGCTTGATAGTCGCTTCACCCCGCTGAAAACCCCAGGAGCCATCCCCACCCCCTCCAGCCAGATGGCAAGGCTTGAGCAGATGCTAAACCCAAGTCCAAACAGGTTTCCCAGGGGACAGATGCTGAAAACAAGACTTGGCCATTAGCTGGTGGAAGTGTCTGCAAGTGGAACAGCAGGAGTAGCAACACTGAGATGAAGCTGCAAAGAAACAATTGCTGTAAAAGAGGCAAGAGTATTAAGGTCCTGAGTAAATCCCAAGGAGACAGAGCTTTCTTAGAGCTTTCACAGGGCTTTTAGACCAATGGTTTATTAAAAAAAAAACAAAACTTTAAACACCCCAACAAATAAACAAAACCAGGAAATGCAAAAATCTCTGATGTATGATTCTTCTGAGATGAGAAAAACCGGACATCTTCTTAATAGATGCAGGAGTCTCTTGTCAGTTCTTACTTTTATCAGTTAACTCTGGACAGCAAAGTGAGGAAAAAGAGAAAGATCAAGAAGACAATAGTGGGCACTGAACTACTCTTTAGTAAAGAAAGTTATGAGGAGCAAATGTCTAACAGGTGAAACTAGAAAGTCACTGAAAAAAAATTCCCAGTGGCACTAATTGGCACTTTCTTTTTTCCAAGTGAGGCTGGATGCAGTTCTGGAAAATATGTTTTAGTGAAAACACAAGCTGTACTTCAGTCAAACCAACAAGATTAGGGCTTTAATAAAAATCATGTGCATGAAACTTGAACAGGATGTTGGACCAGATAATGTGACAATGAACCACACAATGTTTTGGGTTTTGCTGTTTGCTTTCAGGTTAGATCTATCTGCTCCTGGAGGCTCAGTTTGCACTACGTGGAAGTCCAGCCAATCCAGCCCACAGCCTGCTTCAGGCCCTGTGTGACAGACAGTGGAGCAAGAGTGTCTGTAACCTACGGCAGTTTCACCTCCTCCTCCTCCCTCTTGCTCTGGTTTCCACTCTGTATATTTATATTTCATGGCCCTGAGGGGAAATGCCACTTACAGAGCTGCAGAATGGTGGATTGGTGACACCCTGGAGACATAAGCAGGAGATAGCAACTGGTATTCGTGGCACTAAGATGACGCTCGCAATTCATGCTTTTTTCACATTTTTGATACAGTTGCACAGGCACGGAAGTTACAAAGGCACCGGTGGAATTGGTTATACTATTATGAAATGAAAACTTGTCCTGAGGATGACAGAATGACAGTGTGACCTCAGAATAATGCCTGTGATCACAGTGTTCCCCAAGAATATCTCTTTATATGCATTATATGAGTTGGTTTCTTTTATTTTTGCAAGGAAACAAGTTTGTCCTTTCCTTATTGTTCCTTAAATAGGACCCCAAGCTTATTTATTTTTTATGATTGTTCCTCAGATGGACAGCTGTGAATCCAATGTATTGCTGATTTCCCATTTTGAGGAAGCAAATTGAAAGAAAATTTAAGTATAAAAGATGTGTATCTATGAGTTAGTAGTGTTCAAGAAGATGCTGATTTTTAAAACATAAGCTTTGTAATGCAGTTTTTACAGACAAGACGCAACAATAAACTGGAATTATTCAGAAAGTGTTGTGAACATACTCAAGCTGGGGAACAGGCAAAAATTTCCAGACCTTCCAAAGAGTAAAAAAGAATATTTAAGCTATAACTTTAATTGTATGTGTGTGCAAGTGAGACTTATGCAAGCTATAGGCACATTTATCAAGCTACAATATTAATTCTGTTTCATAAGACAGAGAGTTCTGTTTAGAATAATTTTAGTCTTTATAATCCTATCCTGTTTCCATTTAGACTGATTAAATAACAATGAGTACTGTAGAACTAGGACTAGGATTTTATTTTATTAAAAATTCTCTCAGAATAAGTTCTCAGCACTTAGAGAGAGCTTTTCATATGCAAGGAACTAAAGGAACTACAAACACACATTAAGAATTTCAGTAATCTAGTAATACAGCATTCAGTTTGTGAACTCGTGCCAGTCACACAACTCCAGGCAGTCCCCTCCAGGACACACCTGTATTTGGGAAATGTGCCAGCGTGGCGCCTCAGGAGCCTGCGAAGCAGCTCAGATCAATAAAAATGCTTGACCTCTAGTGAAGACCACTAGACATTTGGGATTTATTATAAAAAAGAAAACACAATTTGGTTGTGCTGGCATGGTGCATTATTCCTTTTTCTTACTTTTCCATGCCTTTCCCTCTGTCCTTTTTAAACTTGAGGAGAAAAAGCAAAGTACTCAGACAGTAAAGTTACTGGATTTCTGCATGGTATGAGGGTAGATAGAAAAGGAGTCTTCTATGCAGGAAAAATGTAAACCCACTTTGGTTGCTTTACAGAATATACAGCTGAGGTAATCACAACTGTGTTAGCAGAAGGGGCAGGTGAAGAATTGGAGCTACGAACCTAAGTGTGTTTCTTGGGTCTGGCTGAAGAGAAGAGACCAACTGTGGCAGGGTGAATTCTCTGTCTGCTCAAGAGGAAGTGCACTAAAGGCAGGCATCAAAGAAGGGGCACACAAGGAAGTGCTCACAGCTCACTGGGAGAAAAACTGAGATGAGATACAGAGTTTGTGAGCAGCAAATAAACTGAAAAGTTTGCTTACAAGTACTAAAAGACACACGTTTTCCTCTTTGATTCCTGATTCACTGATTCATAGCTTTTGATACGTTTCTTAAATAAATAACATTTCATGAAACTACTTTTTAATGAAATTACTTTGCTATTAGAAATATTTCTATAAGTCATAAGTCTTAGATAGCTGCTTATGTTAAATGAGTCAGAAATAAGAAAATTAGGGTTGACAAACATGAAGGTATCCTAGAAAAAGCAAAGATAAATAACAGAATTTGAGTCTATTAAAAATACACTTTTTATAAGACCAAATTATCTTAATCTCCTTTTACTTGTATTTCAGATGTTATCTGATTAGCACTTATATTGGGAGACTCAGTTTTTACTCCTTGCAAAGCTTTACAATTCAGTATTGCCGTCCAAAAGGGTTTAACATGTTTTCTGTTTGGTTATATTGTTTTAAATACCAGTATTTTCTAATTTAACAAAAGCAGTCATAATGCTGGGATGTGCAAACAGAGAACTTATGCTGACCTGTGTGTAAATTGCTAAAGAAATACAGATATGAAAAGAAGCTATGAAATTGATATTTTTCCACTTTAGCTGTGCACATGTCTGTGTTTCCTGGTGACTGTGGGTGCACCACTAATTGTTTATGTAGAGCAACAGGTGGAACAGCAGGAGTAGCTGCTCACAAATCCACACTCCTGAGGCTTCCAGGTGCCTGGTAGCCAACAGCTGGATTAAAATTCCAGTACCTGCAGCAGCAAGGCAAGGCAGGAAACACAAGAAACATATTGCCAGTGCCCATGTCTTTGTCTGAACAAGATTCTGTGTCTTTTCCAGGTGTTTAGTGAAATAACAAGGTGGAAAATACTTGCCCCTCATTTCACCTTTGGAAGGCACATGAATGATGCATGCAGGACAACGTCATGTTCTCAGGATAGCAAGGAGCTGTGTCAGCTTCCTCTGGGTGCTCCTCATAATCCTTGGCTGCTGCTTACCAGCATCCTGCTGTTCTACTCCTGGCCTTTCCTGAGCTGAAAGGATTCCTCACTTCAGAAAGTTAAATGAATTTCCATTCATGTTTCTGCAGGGCTGACAAGATAAAATAATTAATTGCTACAGCCAAATCAAGGTTAAAGTTTATTAAAGCATTTGGATGATATTGTATTGCCGGTACAGCAAGTAACTCCACACAAAGAAGCAAACATGCTGGTTCAGCTACAGTAAGGATTTCTACAGAATAATGGCACACCAGCTTCGTGTAATTCTTATAAACCCACTTATCAGTCTTCCTGTGGTCTCCTTTTATTCTCTCTGTGTTAGTCTTGCCCATTCAGAAATTATTACATCATATTAGTTAATCATGTCTTACTCAAGCATTTGTCACTTCTTTTCTGCAGTCACTGGTTTTAGCCAATTTTGTTGCAGGAAACAGGCCAAAAAGCTGATCCTTTGGTTTATCCATAGGCAAATGGGAACTGTTCTTTCATGTGGTGGAAAACATCCATTTTTCTCTATTGACATTTGTAGATCTGGATTTCTGCATTCAGTGAAGGTATCTGACAGGAAGCTTGTCTAGGACTGGGTGTATAATGTTCAAAACTGAAATGAAGAGGTTTCTTTCACAGAACTGCCTTAGGTGAAAAGAGTTGATTCTTATCAGACTGTCCTCATTTAATCTCTAATCCTGATTAACAATTGATTTTGTGATGCTCATTTATTATGACAGTAAGTGCTATCAGTCATATTATAGCTTTTTCAATTAATTTAATAATTTCCCATAGGAATACACATACAGCAAATAATTTCTCAGAATGTTGCCAGCTTTTCTAAAATGTTTCAGTTAAATCACATTTTGACCCTTCTGATATTGTTCTGAATTTTAATTATTTTCCACTGCAGACTACTGGTTTAATGATGACCTGAATATATTTCTTAAAAACTAACCATGGGTGTGGCTGCATACAGCAAAGGTGAAAGGTTTGCTCCTTGTGAGCTGGTTCTTGGCCCACTCTTTATGGGTTGTTTTCTGCAAGCACTTAGACCTTAGTGGCCAGATCAGGACAAACTCTGAGTACTCTCACTGCAGACATTTTGTATCCCACAGAAAAAGCAATCTAGGTGAAAATATGGCATGACATTTGCACATATTATGATTAGACCATGTACTCTTAAATTGTTAATTGTGAAACATTGTAACAGGAAAAAAACTTCTTCCCTTCTAGTTTCAAATGCAATTCCTGAAATTTATCTGAAGGTTTGCAGGGAGTCCTTACCATATGGGCAATATTTAGATATTCTAAACATTTTCTCTGGAAGTTTTGCTTTTTTTTTTTTTTTTAAGTAATGCTGAATTTTCCTACTTTTCCTTTTTCCTTATTCTGCTTTCTTCTACAACTTGTTTCACACTCCCATATTACCTGAACAAACTTCCCCATCTTCCTTTCCCCATCAGAATTGTTGTTCTACATTTTCTTCCTGAACCAAGTATCTAACTATCATGTAACTTTTTTTCCCCAAATCTTTGCTGGTCTGCACTTCCAAAGACCCTGAATTTTTTCCTCTCTTACTCCTTTAAGATGGAAGAATTTTTCAATCAAAAGCAAGGATCTTCAGCAATGAACGCAACAATGTTTGTGAGCACAAGCAGTTGGATTGGCCAACTACTATAGTTCCAAGTACATCGACGATAACAAGAGATTCAGAAGCAACAGTAAAAGCAGCAGCCCTTCCGACTGTAAATTTTGGAAGAAGGTTGATTAAACCAGTGGCCCTGTCACTGATGGCACTACCCAGTAAGTGTGTAAGGTCCTGTATGAAACAGGCTGCTCCGGGCCTCAGACGGGGAGGGGTTCCCCTCGTGTGACAGTGTAACATTGTTTACCTCGGAAATGTATTCCCAGAAGGGAAAACCCCAGGAACACAGTGTCACATGGCCCAGTGCTGCGCTGCAACATTCTGAGCCTCAATCTCAGAGAAGCCGAGGTCGGAAGTCAGATGCTCAAGAGTTTCTGAGAAGCTCTGTCTTTATCATCTCTCCTTTGCCAGGCATGGCTACCATAACATTCCTGAAGGCCATTCTGTTATTTAGGTAATTAATAACACTGAAGCAATTTGTAAAATGTTAATTTTACACTTTATTGGTGTGTTTTTTTCAAAACTATGTGCCTTTACTGCTGATCTGTACTTCCTTTTCCATGAAAATGCATCCACTTTACACCAAAGAATGATTGCAACTGCACTGAGAGCAGGACATGGTTGCTGGTAATTTAACCACTCGACTCTGCAATACCTTCAGGCAATTGACATTTCTGCTGAAAACCCTGGTCAGGTAACCAAGTGGTGAGCTGTAGAAAGACCACATTCCAAGGCCTGTACAATAAATGAGGAACCTATTCAGATCTCAGATTTTCATTTTTAACCTTTCACAGTATTTATTCTCTGCTTTGCATCTGATTCCTTTCAAATATTCTTTTATAAACACCTTTTCTCATCTAGCTTCTTTCTTAACATTAGGGAACAGAGTTAGGACCTCAAATCAGGGCAAATTAAAGTAAAAGGAAGCTTTATGACAGTGCAACCTGCTCAGCTACAGTCAACAAACAAAATGCAGAAAGGAAATGCCAATAGACAGTTGCAATGATAGTTTTAAGAACCTAGCAGCAAGAGGAGATCATTCTGATGAGTTCCAGCAGGAGGTTCCATTTGGGCCCTTTTGAGGATAGTAGAAAAAGCAACTTAAACAAACTTGATTGCACTCTGCAGCATTAATTTCTGTCATTACTCCAGCAAATTAGACATTGTCAAAGCTACACACTCCAGCATGTGTTCAGCACTGGGAGGGGGCCTGAAGCTGGTTCTCCAGACCAACAATCATTGGTTTAACTGGGCTGAAACTTCAACTCCACATTTGTAGAGGCAGAATCTGTAATGCCATCTAAAGAGAAATTAAAATGGGTCTTTTATCAGGTTAAAAGTGGTGTTTTTATCAGCACGGAATAATTTAGATTTGGAAACTTTTGCCCTGCAGATGGATATGTCCAGCTACATCACTGCTATAGATTAGAAGGAGTCCTTGGAGGAACATATTCCTCCTTAGCAGGAATATTTGAATTTTCAGCTATGTTAGTATAAACTCAGCTTCAGACAGGGTATAAATCTGATCATTACCTTTAATCCTACCCTAGCATTAAATATGAATCACAACTAATGGGTGTATCTTGGGATAAGGGCCTGTGCATTCTCTACATAGAAATTTACAACTGCAATCGTTATCACAAGCCATAAACACCAGCTTATAAATACCTCAGCTGCAGAGCAGAGCTGCGTGGCTGAAGTCTTGTGCAGCTGCTTTTGAGCCAAGCAAGGACTCTCCCTGCAGCTCCACATCCCACTCTCCTCTCCTGCTGCCTTCCTTTCGGCCTCCCCCGATCATGTTGGGCTCTGCTGTGCTCCACAGGTACCCCTGAGAGCTTCAAAGGAGACTGAGCTAGGATAAGGTGCCAGGACTATTTTCTTACCTTGGAAATATTTTTGCTTCCCTTGGTATCTATCTTAAAGAGTTGACATTATCTGAGTTTTTCAACATATTTGCTGCCTGAGGCCTTTCCCAGAACTCAGATGCTGTAGGTTGGGCTAAAAGCTGGGATGAGGTGATTGACAGGGAGGTGGAGTTGTTCATGCCTCCTCCTGTTACAAACACTAAGTTGGTTATTGCTGCCAGGAGGACATCTGAGATTCCTTGTGCTGTGATGAGAACTCCCTCTTCCATTGGTATTTTTAATAAGAGGTTTGACTTTTTAGAGGAAGTGCTTTCCAAGGCTGGGAAAAAAATAGAATCAGAAGTAAGGCCTCTGAAGGTTGGAACTACATTTAAGGAACCTGACAGAGCTTTCATGTTCCTCAGTTGGGGTGGTATAGGCTTATTACAGAGTATGTTTCACTCTTAATTTGCAGGAAGACAAAATAACCTTTAATTCCTGGGTTTTTGCATTCAAATACAGGATATGAGCAGACCAGAAAAGTTTCTTTCCCCATTTCATGTACACCAGTAACACATGCAGGAAAAAAAAAAAGCAAGCTGATTTAGCAACTATTAATTAGGAACAAGAGGTACATCAGAATTGAGAATCTGGCTCTAAATTTTACCATTTGGAATAGAAACATCATAGCTATCTAATTCACCGTGTTTCTAAGTGATTAAGCAGTAAAGAAAATAGGTATGCACTTAAAAATCCGCACTTTGTACATTTGAACATAAATCTGGGTACAGTGTACTGTCTGTACATATGTGCAGTATGTAGCCAAAATGCACATAAAACGGACAACAGGAGTTAAGAAATATATCTCCTATAAAAAAATACCAGGAGAGAAACAAATCTGAATACTTATGATCCCTGAGCTCAGATTCAACTCATTTTAGCGCTTACAACTTGTGCTCTCACTTGCTGTTTAGTAATTGTTTCAGCTTCTGTCCTTGAGCACTGACTTTCATAAATAAAAGCTTTCATTAACTCTCCTCCAGGCTCCAAGAAATTTCTAATCCTTTCTTCACACAAACAGCTACAAATAGGTGCTCCTTTCTATTTATCTCACTTGTTGGTGACATTTTTCTATTAATCTTGATCAGTGCATTCACATTCCACCCTAGGTTGTCTCTTGTGCAGATGGTTACCCTCCAGTTACATCCTCAGGCTTCTCACCTTAACTGATGAAAGTATGAGCTCAGTAAAACACACAAGCCCCATTTCAAGCACACAGAAATTAGAATGGTTTAAATTAGAATTTAGATAGAACGACAATAAATGTTCAATGTTTAATTTCTTGCCATGTTTATACAATATAAAAATGTTAAAACAATGCAGTTTGCTTTGTGATGGTCAAAAATAAGACAATAATAGGGGAACAAAAGGTTTCTGAATCTGCACTTCTCAAGAAATGATACATATGATTTACTCAATGTTTCTGGTTTTTATCATTTTCAGCTAGAAGCTCTCAGGAGTAGATCACTCTTGGGCTCTCATCCTCCTTCCTCTTGCTGACAATTAGCATGACTCAGTCCACAAAGCATCAGCAGTGTCAGTGACTCAGCCATGTGACATGGCTCTATCAGTCCATCTAGCAGTGATTTAGAAAAGAAGCAAACACAAGTTTTCTGCTGAGGGAAGACAACTCTTTCAATCTGACGAAAATAAAGCATTTCATCCAGCCACCCACAGAAGGAAGTGACTTCATGGAGCTGACCACTTAGCAGCTGCTCTGGTAGATGTCAATCTATTCTTTTACTTCCCAGCAAGTCAGAAAAACATTTTGCTTTTTGGTTCACAGATGATTTGAAAGATCTCATACTCTGAATTTGAGGGGTATTTTCCAAAAAACCATTTCATATAAAGCTTCTGGCTCATTTAGTTTCTAGCCTGTAAGTACAGAGGGTGCTGCTCCCACTAGTAAAGTCACTGAGCAAACTCCAGCTGGAGGCTGGAGCACTTCTCTCATTTCTCTGCTGGACAAAGCATTCTGCAGCGTGTGTTCCCTGTCTGGTGGGGCTTAGAAAAATGCTCCAAAGACAGGGCAGGTTTTGTGCTGTTTCTTAAGTTACAAGCTTATGTATAGGGGATACTTTATATATGATGAGAGCAAATCTATTTTCAGCCCATAGGTATTATTCTCAGTGTGCTGTGGAGTGAAGCTGTTCCTGGCAGTGCTGATCTCAACCATGTGTCAAAAATTTCCTTGTTACTCACTGAGTTCCAGCTACCAAAACTCTTTGTCCTCTGAACATGTACAGGATGTGGCGTATGGCAGAACTTTTCATTCTTTGCCTTCTTTCTAGTAAATAAATCTAAGTTAAGCTTCTGAATTATTTTATTTACAGAATGAGCCCTAAAGAACATTCACCAGACATGTCCTTTTTTTTTTCCTGAGTGCAGAGGTTCTGCTGACATTTGTTAGGTGTGGACATCTTTGCAGGGGACTGTTCAAATTATCAGCAGATACTAAACACCATTGACAATTTCCAAGTTTAGTGAAATAGACAACACATTTATGCCAGCAGTACCCCCCCCCAGCAAGGGGAACCAAGAAGAAGTCAAGAACAGTTTGAAAGTCTCCTGATAATCAAGTCTAACAAATATAATTTGTGCAGTATATATCAACTGCAAAGTGATCTGCTAATGAATCCTTACATTTCACTCTGGCAGCAATTCAGAGAGCTGGAGCTCCCTAACAGTGAGGTGATTAGAGCTATCTTCTCTATTTTTAATGAGACGTATACTAACACTGTGAGCTTACTGCAGAATCAGCATCCTGGGAATCATCTGGAGGCCATGTGCTTTCTGCTAAATGGAAGGGGAAACATGTAGCAAATCTGTGTTGTTGAAATTGCTTGTTGGGCATTTTACAGTGGTGTCTTGGACAGGGGAACTGCAGAGTTCAGCAAGAATCAGAAGTTGCTTGGCCTGTGTGTCAGTTTACCCACGTTTGGGTTGCACAGAGGGGCTGCACAATCCAGAGCCAGTTCATCAGAAATCAGGCATCCCCTGGAGCGGGTTCTGCCCAGCTCCTTGGCTCTGAGTGGCTACTGAACAATCACACCAAACTGGGATTCATATTCCACTGAACAATCTACCTCACCTAAATGAGGCCCTTGCAGCATTTACCATCTACAGCTTTTGAATGCTGGTACTTATTTTATTTGCATCTTTCAGCCTGAATCTTTTCTCCTCTGTTTCAGGATGACTTGGTAAAGATTTGTCTGCATAATAATCTGGCTTCAAATTTTGCTTCCAACATTCTTCAGTTTAGTATCTATTTTATGCTTTGTCAGAAGTTAGTCAGAAAGAAATCCCAGTGTTTGAATCATTTTACCTGGAGTTTCAGAAGTAATAACCAAAAAGAGATGATAAACATGATGTGCATTTACAATAAGGGAAAAATGCTATTTTCTACAGTGTCAGCAATTCCTATCTTGCTAGTATGTACACTTTTCTAGTGAAAGGGTTTGAAAAAACAAAGGACTCCCTCATCTGGCATCAATGCCCAGAGCAGCAAATTCACAGACCTAACTGGCTTCTCACGGCACTAAATTCCTGATTATCAATTGCAAATATTAAAAGAGCCAATTACATGATTTAATGAAACAATTTAAAATAATTTGTTTCTAAAAGAAATAAATTCTGAGTAAATTATAGCTTGACGTGGAATCTACTCTTGAGTTGAAGCTTTATGTGGAATCTGACCACAATTTATAGTTTGGATTATTTCCTGCCACTGGATTTGGCAGGGGCTGTATTTATGTAATAGCATATTAGACTATTTAGATCTTAAATGAATCATCCTCCTCCTGTAGACACTTGCTCTGTAAGACCAGCGAGTTTTGCACACATAGCAATAAAGCCATGCTTTTAAGAGCTCTGCTGTGTGCTGACCTGTATGTTCCTCATGGCTTTGGAAAGATCTGTGATCTCAGGAAATACAATCTGTAAATACCACTGCTATGAAATAACGGATCTGCTGGGTCCTCTATGAGCAATTTAAGAGCTGTTTACTCATGGTATAAAGGTGGAATAATCAGACAAACGAGGCTGAAGTTAAATCTGAGTGTCCAAGTCTCCCATGAGAGCTTCCTTCCTCGAAGACCCTGAGGAAGGGCTGGACATTTATAAGCAGACACAGCTGGAAAAGGGAAGAGGAGGTGTCGCCGTAACCAACCCAGAAGCTTATGCAATGTGTGTTGTCCGCAGGGTTCCAGTGGGCTCCCTGGAGAACTCTCCCTGTAACGCTCTGTGCTGTCCGGGCACTTGGAAGGTTCAGGGATCTCCTGCTGCCAGAACATTGCAGAGGAAAAGGTGCTTCGAGGTCACATTCGGCTTGAGCGCCAAGGAATCTGCGAACGCTGGGACATGTCCCTCGGGCTTTTCTGCGGGATTTCAAGCCTTCTTACTGACAGGAACCGACGTGAGGAAAACACCGGGGCTGATAGAGGAGTTTTCCTTCTTTAAGGGAAATAAGCTTTATTTTCGAAAGAGAGGAACAAACCGACAAAAAACTAAAAGTCTAACTGGAAGAATCCAATAAGGTTCCCCTTTTTCTGGAAGCCCAGCCCGTTCCAGCGCCACAGCCAGAGGCGCCGAGGGGCTCCCGCCTCTCGCTCCCTGAGGGGACATCCCGCTGCCCTCACTGATGTAAAGCCATTACCGAGGGAAAATGAGCTCGCAGACGGGTTCTGTGCCACTGCCCTCTGGCACGATCGGCGCTGGTGTGTCCAGAGAAGGGAAACGAAGCTGGGGAAGCGTGTGGAGCACAAGTCCTGTGGGTTGCGGCTGAGGGAGCTGGGGGTGTTTAGCCTGGAGAAAAGGAGGCTCGGGGGGGACCTTATCGCTCTCTGAAACTCCCTGAAAGGAGGCTGCAGTCGGGCTCTTCTCCCGGGCAACCAGCGACAGGACAAGAGGACACAGCCTGTAGAACTTCCCCTCGTGTGCCAGCAGAGGTTCAGGCAGGACACCAGGAGGAATTTCTTCACAGGAAAGGTGATTAGACACTGGAACGGACTGTCCAGGGATGTGGTGGAGTCACCGTCCCTGGAGGTGTTCAAGGAACGACTGGACGCGGCACTCAGAGCCACGGTCTAGTTGACACGGTGGTTTTCGCCCATAGGTTGGACTCGATGATCTCAGAGGTTTTTCCCAATCTAATTGATCCTGTGATTGATGTGATTTTTGTGATCGCTCTGCAGCCGGGGCCGAGCAGCCAGGCCGGGATACTGCCGCCCCGCACCGTATTTACCAAGAATGAGCGCATCCCCGTTACCGTATATACCCATACGGGTACGCCCCAAAGGCGGCGTTACCGTATTTACTGCCACTAACCCGCCACCGCATTTCAAGGACGTGGAGCCCAACACGTGCTCCCGTATACCACAGCAAAGCCGTAATGCCCCGAGAAAAGCGCATGCGCCGTGCGGCGGCGGGGGCGGGAGCGCGGCCGCGACCCGGTGGGGTGAGGAGAGGAGGAGCGGCCGGTCCCGCCTCCTTCTTCTCCTCCTCCTGCCCGCGGCACCCGGTGCTGCCGGTCCCGCCTTCTGCTTCCCGCGGCTCCCGGTGCCGCCGAGGCCTGCCCCGGCCCTGACTCGCCGGGCCCCGGGGCGTCGCGGAGCCATGGCGCAGCGGAGGGCGGCGGAGCGTGGGCCTTGCCAGGCGGCGGCGGCGGAGAGCGCCAGGCACCAGCGGCAGCTTCTGGAAGGTGCCGGGGGCTCGGGGCTGCGGGAGCGGGGNTGGGGATGCAGTCCTGTTCCGTGAGCTCTGGGATGACCCTGCCTGAGCTGGAGGTTGGACCGGATGACCACTGTGGTCCCTTCCAGCCTGAGCGTTCTGTGATTCTGTGGTTGTAACTGCTTTGTGGATGCTGCCTTTGGCCTCGGCTGACCCAGTGCACACCTGTGGGGTCGTGCTGACCTTAAACCTAAAAAACCTTAAAGCCGATAAAATTGCCAGCTCGCCCAGCCGGCTCCGTGGGTTTCGTCATCCAGCCGCTGCATTTCACAACAGTGAGGTGTCAGCGTGACCCGCTTGAGTGTTGTATGTTGGCATTGTAGTTGTGCCAGCGGCATCTGCGAGGGAAAACACAGCCTCGGCTCTTTGTGTGTTCTTCAGGTGACTCTGGGGTGAAGCTGGGTGAGCCTCAAAGTGCCTGAGGAGAGAGTGGTTTAGTATTTGCACACATATACACACCGGTGTGGATGCAGAGAGTACTTAGTGTTCATTTCAGTTTTAAATTCTTAATGTGTGTAGTCGCATTTGTGTTAATCAGTCTATTGCACGTATGTAGTAATTTTGATAAAAATCTAAAATACAGAAGAGACTTAAATGTCATTGTGTCATTTACTGTACTCCCACTGCTTCCATTACTCAGGAATTTAAAGGCTAATAAACACTTATATATATATATCCACATGAGTGCAAAATATGTGTAATTCCCAAGACTAGGAACCGTGATCTGTATATCACAGGTTGCTCTGTGTGTGTGTTTATGTAGGTCTCCTCCTAATAAGTGTGTCTCACTTAACTGGGTGTGTCTGGTAGTCCTTCATTAGAGGGAAGAAAACCCCAAATCTATTAATGAGCAGGTTTCAAAGTTATGTTGTACATCCTGGAAATTTAATTTCAAGTTAAATCTCTAGTGTTAATTAGACTGGCAGAAGGTTTCTGGCAAAAAGAAAAACATACAAAGGCTTACGTTGTTTAGCTCTGTTTTTTCTCTTTACAAATGTATTTATTAATTGAGGCTTAAATTATTACGGATCATAGAAGTTGACTTCTGTGGGATGTTCACCAGTGTAAAAACTTCAAAGTTGTTTGAAACCTTTCAGGGAGTGTGAGCAATGTGTGTTACTGAAAGCATTGGTGGGAAGATGATGTCCACAGAGAGAGTTCACTTTAATATTCCCTTGAAGGATATGTTTGAAATCTGTTGTAGGGATTGCTTTTTGTTTTCTTTTTGTAGTTTGTAGTTGTAGCTGAGGTTTTTTCTGACTGTTTTATGTTTTACTTCAGGGAAAGCTCTTGCAGAAGGTGGATCAGCCCGGACATCACTTCTTATTTTAGTGTCTATCTTCTTATCAGCTGCTTTCCTTATGTTCCTGGTATATAAAAATTTCCCACAACTTAGTGAGTAAGTATGTTATCCAAGTTTAATTTATCAATTTATTTGCTTTTTAGTGTCAGATTGTAGAGGAGCCTGCATGGGGCTATGACATGAACTCAGAGAATTGTTCTTGATCTAAGGTTTCTGTTGCACAGTTGAGATCCCATGTTTTGAGGTATTACCCCAGGCACATTATCAGTGGTAACTGAATGTGTTCTTAACCACCTTCAGAGTGTGCTTGGTTCAGGCTGGGTTCACTTTAAACTTCCTTGTGCCTTGGAAAAGGTGGAGGCCGTCACCAAAAGGAGAAATCCTTCTTCCTTCCTAGCTGAACTTTGCCTTGTCTTTTTCTCCTTGTTGCACCCAGTACCTCTTTTGGGAAGGCAGGCAGGCTAACAGGTGGAAGCCTGCTTGTCTGACAGCTTTCTTTTCCCTTTTAGTAGTTAATTTTCTGTCTGATTAACTTGCTCAACAAGGTCAGTTTGCAACAGCTTGATCCCTAAATCTGATACAGAGGAAGCGAAGACACTCAAGTGTGCTGTGCTCAAGGGTTGCACCGGATTAAGGTGTGACACGAGATTTTGCCCTTAGATCTTTATTTGTTTGTGAGGTGAAGTTCTGCCACTCCTGCTGCACTTCAACTGTTATGACCCCAGCACTAAGGCAGCTGCAGTTGGTTTTGGCTGAAATGTTGGCTGCTTTCACTTGCCAAGGTTTGGTTTGCGCAATTATTTCTTTCTGATCAGTACTTGGTAAGAAAAAAAATCCTAGAAAAGGAGCATATCATTGTACTGAATAAAAAAAAAAGCGTGCAAATATCTAAAATTGGGGATTTTCTAATATAAACACACTGTAAATATTAGGTGTTCATCTGGGAATGTTTTTACAACAATAATCATGATTTGTTTGCTGAAGCTGTAATTTCGTGATGCAGTGTATCTAATTATCTCTGTATTCAGTAAGTAATTCTACTACACTGTTTGATTATATTTCTATCATTCCTGCCTTTTTTTTTTTTCCTCTCCAGAGAAGAAAGAGAATGTATAAAGGTTCCCAGAGATATGGATGACGCAAAGGCCTTGGGAAAAGTCTTGTCCAAATACAAGGACACATTTTATGTTCAAGTGTTAGTGGCTTATTTTGCCACATATGTTTTGTATCCTTTTTCTGATATAAAGGGCAGCTTTGATGTAGTCATGCTTGTCTGAAAAAATAAGTGAAAAATACAAATTGATAACTTCTTGGTTATGGGTGAAGTTTAACATACCTACGAGTGCGTACAAAGAGACACAAGTATTTTAAAATCTTGGAAATTTAAAAACATTTCACTGTATATTACTCTTGGTCTCACTTCAGTGTTATAATAACTTCTAAAATAAAGTGAATTTTGAGGTACAAATTACTGTTTGTTCTAAAGGAAAACTGAGACTACTGCATGGCTCTTCTGTGAAACATTCAAAGTTCCACATAAGTGTAATTTATAGAATATTTAGCAGTATTTCTGAAGGAAAGTATTTTGAGCCATCTTTCATCTCTGCACTGCCCAAATTCACAAAACCAAATCTACTTCCTTTTAGAGAGACGAATTTCTGAAGTACTTTCTGTCTAGGGAGACACAAAGGCTACCTATGTTCTGTGTTGACTTCTTTCTCCTGAGTGCTGAATATATTAATTAATCATTAAAAACACTCTTAACTGGAACACTTAACTAAAGGTTAATAAGTTTAAAGCTGTAGGAGAGGTTTGTTTCACAGTTTTAATGCAGGAGGCTTTTGTAACTCAGAAGAGTCAGCACTGAATGTGCCATTAGTAATTATCCTTCAGCTCAGTCTTTCAAAGTATTTCAGAAAATGTATTTCATATTTCCCAAATTATAGATCTATGAAGAAAATGAACATGTTATTTTATGTATTAACAAGGGGTAGAATAAATTTGCTCTTTATTGAGCTGCTCTAGCAGTTGATGTGATGACCTTTACTGTCTCAGCAGCAGACTGTGATCAGCGTCCAGGCACGGTACAGTTACCTCAGAACCTTGACATTGCTTAGCAAAAGCTGTCCTGGCTGTAATGCACTCAGGAAGATTATTGGGCCTTTTATTGTTTTGGTCAATTCAGCTTGACTAAAATAGTGTGCAGGGGTTTTTTGCTTTATAACTTTTCTATCCAAAGTGGGCAGTGCATCATAGTCTTGAGTATGCCTAGCAAGCCTTAAGTCCAACAACCTGCTTGCTTATGCTGCAGAAACCAAATTTTTGCCTTTTTAAAAATCTTTGACTGAAATTAGTGATCAGCTACTGTCGTTAGGGATTGCACCAAACCTGTTTGTAAGGAACTTGTAGCTGCCTTCATACATTTCAGTCTTCCATGAAACTTGAGCTTATGGGCTCGGACAGGCCTGAGAACTTTCTAGAGAGAATATCTGAAATTGCACATCTCTAGTCAAGAGTGTAAGTCAGAAGTATGTGTGTCCTGGAAGTCACAATAAATCCTCTGTGGCAGTTGTAGCACAGATAAAGAGAAAAATGTAGTCAACTTTTATTACTTAGTGACTTATTGTTTGTATGTGTAGTGACAAATCTACATCTGGTTGCTCTGTGCTTGAGCTTCTCGTGCTACTCCACAAAAGGTATTTTGAAGTAAGGATCTTGAGAGGCCCTGCATATTTATGCTTGTTCAAATTGTAAAATGGATCCTGACTGCTTATAAAATTAAGAAGTGTGTTGCTTTTTAGAAATCCCTTAACTAAGATGCATCCAGCTTGCAAACATTTGCTATTCCTGGGTCTATATTTCTCAGTATCCTATCAGGGTTTCTTTATCCCTTTCCACTGGCCTTATTTCTTGTTTGTTTGGTAAGTATGGAAAGTAATTTGTGAGGGCATATATTTCTATCCATTTGGAATACAAGCAAGCATCTGAGCAGCTTCCTATTGGAAATGATCAGTCTGAAACTGGCATACACTTCAGTTGCTGATGAACTATTGAGTTCTTACTCAGCTCTGCAGCAAGAATGGCATTACCCACAAAATTCACCGTCGCATTGGGTGATAATCCAAAACACTGAGCTGTTTCTCTAGGTTTCTTAATAATGAAGATGTTCAAATGTGAATCAGCCAGAGTTTCCTTTACTCTAAATTTGTTTAGCATCTGCCAGAACCCAATTGTAATTTCACAACACAATTACTCTGGTTTTATTATCACACTGCAAAATACATCTGGTTTTTAACAGGCTTAAATATGCAAGAAGCTTAGTTTAAGATTTGAAATGTATGTTATCAACAAGCTTTAAAATATGTCATGGATAAAAGATGCAATCATAATGAGCCTTAGTATTTAGAAGGCAGGGAAGACCCTGTTGTTAAGCTTTCATGTTTGAATTTCTTTAATGGCATTGTGCCTCTTATTTGCAAAGCTTTCACTGTTCAAGTCTTATAACTGCAGAAGCATTCAATATTAACTGATAAGTAATCAATATTGCCTACTTTGAGTGTTAAGATTGATCTAAATGCCTTGGAAATAAACTGTCTTGGGTCAACAGCATTCTTAGGGAGTGTGTACATACTGCTGGAGGAGAGCCCTGATGGAGGGCTGAATAGAAATGTGCTCTAGCTGGGCAGTGTAGTAAATAAGGACACAAGGCTGACATTAATTAGAGTTTCTACTCATTTGTTGTCTGTTTTTTTTTAATTTTCAGTGCTCAGGACTTGGAGCTTCATTTTGCTATATGCTTTCTTACCTAGTGGGACGTCCTGTTGTGTACAGATATTTAACAGAAAAAGCAGTAAAATGGTCAGAACAGGTAAGGTTTCTTGAGATGCTGGAACTTATGATACAAAATGTGTCATGGAGTAGCATGGAAAACTAGGAGGTCTTGTGCTCATGTATCCAGTTACAAAGAAGGGCTTCGGGAAGTATTCCTGATTTTATGGTATTTCCCATGAGAAAGTTGTTCTCACCTAGGAAATGTTTGCAACTGATCACCCCCCTGGTTTATTTAGTGTCAATAGGAAACCTCTTCAGTTTCAGGTAATTTCAAGTAATTGTTCTCTAAGCATTAGGACTAAGTAGGACTAATTAGAGAAAGCTGGGTTTGTGTTTTTGTGTTGGAGGAACCTGTGGCTGTATATCTGATTGAAAAACCTTAATTTGAAGATGTTATTGTAGTTGGAGCATTTAGAAACTTCTTACAGTATCTGGTAACATCAGTTTCAGCAAGTCTTGATTGTGAGATGAACCTAAAGGTTTTGCAGTACAGAAATACAGTGTGACTTGTACTTGATTTTATGTGTCTTTCTTTGGTACTCAAAAATATTCAAACAAATTTTTATTTTTTTGCAAGTATGAAGCACATGTACTCCATTCAAGATTTTTTTGAATCACATAAAAATGCTTTAAACTTGTTCCTCATTAGATAAGAGATGGAGCTGTGTCTGGCACAATTGACCTTGTGAGATTATATATTACTATTTTGACTCTTGACCCAAGTAAATCTTAATATTGCAGTATAATCTTGAGGCTATTCTGAGTAGCAAATGGTTACTATTGCCACAAGTAGAACTGAACATGTGATTTAAAATTGCATGTGCAGCTCATATCTCACTGTTTCCAGGTTAATTGGATTGTATCATGCTTACATATTAAGGTTAAGCCATTTTATATGCAGCATTAATCAATATTTAAATATTTGTCCTTCATTAAGTTTTTAAAAACCTCCAGTGCTCCTGATTTTGGTGTTACCAGTTAAATCTAAATTTGGCTAAAACTGAAAAACAAGGTTGTGAGTGGGGTGGGCTGCCATATGAGATTTCAGGTGGAATTGCAAGCAGACAGGGTTTGACTTCAAGTGTTTGAGGCTTAAGGTTAGTGCAGGTGTGCCAGGATAGGCCAGAATTGTGGATGCTTGGCTGTCCTTGCAGCTTGGCTCGAGGTTACACTCGTCTGAAAGGGCTGATGTACTAGAGCCAGACTGGAAGGAGAAGAGGCTTTGTTGTAGCGTTGGTGTAAGGAGCTGGGCTAGACCTGAGACCATAAGTGAGTCTGTAAATGAAGCTGAAGCTGTTGTTGCTCCTGGGTAAATGTTAATGGTGAGCACTATAACCTGTGAGGAGACAGGCTTGGGAACTGTGCTGGGAGCAGCCACCTCCTGAAGTTCAGAGCCGTGACCTGGCTGAGTTTCCAAGTGAGGAATAGAGCTGTACTTCAAGCTTGGTCACAATTTAGGTCAGAATGGGTTGAGGAACAAACCCCATTGCTGGTTCCTGCAAAAGCTTTAGGAATGGGATTACAGATTGGCTGTGGTGACGAGGCCACAGGCAGAGGTGCTGTGCTAAAGTTAGAGTAAGGCCTGTGGCTCTGCCTGGGACTTGTTTGCTGCTGGAGTTGGCTGAGTCAGGCAGACACATCACCACTGCTCTGCCACACACAGCTATTTCCACACTGATCTCAGTCCTATTTCACAGGTGATTCGCTGGGGACTCTTCCCCACATTATGCATTTTTAACTGATTTTTATGTTTGCAACATGTAAATGTCTACAAAAGAGAGGAAAAAAGCCCTTTAAATCTCTATGGTTGTGTATTTTCAAGGCAGGGATTTTTTAACCAAGTTCTTGTTTGCTTGCTTTTGTTTTGGCAGGTTGAACGACATAGAGAACATCTCATTAATTACATAATATTTCTGAGAATAACACCTTTCCTCCCCAACTGGTTTATCAATATCACATCTCCTGTAATCAACGTGCCATTGAAAGTGTTTTTCATTGGCACTTTCCTAGGTAAGAATTGTGGCTGGTGAGCCACAGTTTGGGGTGGCCAGAAGAAGGGGTATACCCTATAGCTTTTTAAATTGGCATGTTTTTCCACATACTTTTTAATTTGGTTAGAAAACAATCCAGTATTTTTCCTTTATGAACTTGAAATCAGTTTGTAAAGAGAAGTTGAAATCTGCAGAATCTGAAGAGCAGAGATTATTTGCTCAGTCTCCTGTATTTGAGTTTGCATTAAAAATATCAAAAATAGCTTAAAACCAGTTCTTTGGATAAGGGTATTTTATCTTTGAATTCTGTATTTACAACTCTCTTAAAAAGAAAAGGCGCTAGACAAAAAAATCTCAAAATTTTGGTGGTAAAATTTGCTTAACTAACTATGGTTGTTTTCACCCTTACAAGCTGTTTTTTCATCCTTTCCTTGCTCCAGGTGTAGCACCACCGTCTTTCGTAGCCATTAAGGCAGGAACAACGCTGTACCAGCTTACAACAGCAGGGGAAGCTGTTTCCTGGAACTCTGTTTTTGTTCTCATGATTCTAGCCATCCTCTCCATCCTACCAGCTCTCTTCCAGAAGAAACTGAAACAGAAGTTTGAATAAGGATCAGACTGGACCAGAATTTCCCATACTTCATCTCAGGATCAGCACTTCTGATATTTGTATATTTGCTTTTCTATTGGATCTTAAGCAATTAAAGGGGAGGCTTGTAATTGATAAGAATGTCTTCAAATGAACACATGGCCTTAAACTGAAGGAAATGTGTTCAGAAATGTACTGCATATAGTTTTGTAAGCAAACCACCAGTGTTTTACTTTGGGAGGGTGTGTGTGCAGCCCTCAGGATGAGGGAAGTGAGAACATAGATGTAACATTTTGCTCTAGTTACATGAAGAGCAAAAATCATAATGTAGACATAAACTACAGGTGATGCTTTCTAACACTTGCAGGAGAAAAACCTGAATTGCTCAGTGCGACTTTGTACCGTTCTCTGTAGGCTTGCATGTGATCTGGTCTGAGTGCATTTCTCACTAACAACATTTCCCTTCTTTTTTGCCTTGGGGAGTTTCAAAATAATATAACGGTGCTCACTCAGAAACAAAGGTTATTTGCAGTACTTTAACTACAATGTTATTCTCATCCTGGTTGTTTACTTCTATTTATTAGTGCTCTGTGGAATTAAATACTTGAACCTACATCTGCTTTACTTACTGGCTTAACAAAGGCAAAGTGTCACATCATTCCTTCTTGGCCCCTGTAAAGTTTTAATCTGGGAGCAGATACAGGAAGCTTAGAATTCTTATCTTGGCTAGCTGATGATTTTTAAGTTCTAATTTTCATTTTTTTAACACTGATTATTTTGCCAATATTTCACTTGCATAGATTTATCCTGCCAACTTAAGAAAGTGATCGTATGGTTATATAAAACTTGCAGTTCTCAAGTGATTTAAAAACGCTTAAGCAGTGTAATATCACCATTTCTCAAGCAATATGTAAAGAGAATAAAATTTTTCATTGCAGCTTGATTAGCTAAAAGAAAGGTCAGGTACACAAACTGGTGCAGTTCCTATCAAACAGCTGATCCCAAACAATGTTCAGAGCACCATGGAACAGCAGGCTCTTGTGTCAGTGTATATAAAAATGGGGGGTTCCATTGTCTGCCAAGTCAGTGACTGGCAATGGGCAACCAGCCCTCACTCACCTTCAGTAGGAAGTCTCTGTACTCTCTCAGTAAGGTACAAGATACCTCCCCCTGTGCTTCCAGCTATGGTAGTTTGTTGTGTTGTCAGTGGAACCCTATAAAACAGGCCCTGGCCAGTGAGGAACTGGAGAGCACACTGAAGTTTTATCTGACTGAAACCAGTGCTGCTCATGTGGCTTGATGCCTCTGCAGTGTCTTGCTGAAAAGGGACTCAACACATCAGCATGTGCTCCAGTTCCAGGGTTTATTTGTCTGTGTCCTCGTGTCAACTCATGATCATATCATAGATCTTTGAGATGTAAGAGAACAACAGTTCATGAATGTGATAATGTAAAAGGTACTGACCGATACCTTTACAGGGTTTCTTCATTTTTGTAACATAATGTTAATGGACTGCTTTGTTTCATCACAGTATTACTTGTAAATATATAGTAAATATTATTGATACACCATTTGTCTTTTATTTAAATCCAGGCTGCACAGTAAATGATATTTTTTACATAAGTATATAAAGAAATTTATATCAGTTCTGTTTGCAAGTTTATTGTAAGATCATTCAGCTTCAGCAATTCTTTCATTATTTAGAATTTACTCTAAAAATATACTTTGGCATTTAAAACTGAACAGTGATTACTTTTATTGCTGCCATTCTAATCTCCAGAGCTTCTCTACTCAGGGGATTTATTCCACAGTAAACTTGGATGTGAATTGAGCCATGTGAGCAAGTGTCCCCTGAACTACTGAGTGTGGAGCTGCTGTAAATTTACAGCCTTCTTTTCTGCAGAGTTAACATTTCGTGCAGATGAACTCTCAGAATAAATTACCTGCTACTTATTTTCCAGTGGCTTTTCTCAAAATTTGTCTCAATTCCTGGTCTGTAACAGAAGTTGTTGTAAAATCCCTCCTGTGCTGTGTAAAGCCCATGTTTTGTTGGAACCTTGTCACTAAAGAACTCTCTCAATCTAACGTGACTCGTGCTATCACTTGACATTTGCACCGGGTTCTCTTTTGCTATGGAGATGGGATCGGCCTTTGTTACTGAAAGCCTGTTGTGTTTCAGCCACAAGGCTGGCTTCCCATCACAATAACTAAAAGCCTTAAAACCTTAAAAGGGTTCAAAATAGGGTTCTTTACTTTTTCAAAACCATAGAATTTTTTTAACCCATCTGTTCTGTGTTTATCTTCAGCTGCCAGCAGCCTGAGGTGCTTTCCTATGCCATGAGGGCTTCTGAGCGTTGTGCAGAGTAAGGCAGGCCTTGTGGTAAGCAACAAAAGCACTGTGCTGTGGGGTACTGTACTAGCCTACTCCCTCCTTCCTGGAATCCAGCAAGTGATCCAAGAGGTAGCCACAACATTTCGATGGAAAAATAGTGACTACCATGAAGCAAACCAGGACATCAGAAACATGTAGCTTTGTTTTTTAACTGCAAGGGATTTTGAGCTGTTAGGTGACCTGTTCATCTTTTGGAATTTTTTTTGTGATACCTGCATGACATCATTACTAAGTGTCTCTTGCCATTTGATAATAAAGCTGTTATATAAAATCTGAAACACTGTATTTTTTGAGTATAATGAAGCGTGCTGAACTTCTCACTAAGCCTAATTTTTTATTAACCTATTTAAAAGGGGTTAGTTCTTCTTAAATGGTATTTTTAATGATTGATTAAAAATTAAACTGAGCTGATTACACCTGAAGATGAGATTCATTCTGTTTCTACCTTTATTTCAAAATAAGTAGGTAAACTTGGCTTCCTTTTCTCTCTGAAATTAATTTCTCACATACAGCAGTAATTTTGAAATTGTTTTCTGGTTTGCACTGGAAGGCAACTCAGTCTAACTTCTGTCTCTTCAAATACATCTATTTGCATAAAGTGCCTTTTTTTTGTCATTAATCCCTTATGGAAGACCCCTGTGCCGAAGTTATTTCAGCTTCACTCACCTGCCCTTAATATTCTGTCAAGGCCAGTTTATGAAATGCTTTTCTTGCCTTGTATAGAAAACTTGCTGAAAGGGTAAGACAGAAGAAGTAAAAGTCAAAAATGAGAATGTTTTGTTAGTGAATGATGCTGTTTTTAAAGTCAAAACATGTTTTTTGCTTTTAGGCAGCTGAAGATTTTTGTGTGTTCCTGAGAATTTTTGTTCATATGCAGTTTCCTTCTGTCATACTGTGGGGTTTGGGAACCCTGCAGTTCAGTATGGCAGTACTAAGAGGGAAATGAAAAAGGGTTTTGATTGGAAAGCAGGATCCAGAGTGACTTTTTCAAATCTCCCTCAAAGAGAAGGGAATACTCCTGACTATTTTTATCACCAACTGATGTCTTGCCATGACAGACATTTGTAACTCTCAGCTCGTGGCTTTATAGCTCTTAGGTCACCCCAACTGGAAGAAGTTACAGCCTTTTAATACTGCCAATTGATAAAAATAACAGCATAATATATTTATTAACATAACTCCCAGTTCTTAAAAATGCTCCACCTAGTATAATAATTCCCATTTCCTTGTTTTATAGTACACAGGGAAGAGTCTGGGTTACAAGAGCTCAGTCAGTGACTGGTGTATATGTGAGAAGCCTCATAAAAGCTACAGCTATTCTTCCAAACACAGAGAATTCTGCTCCTGTGCAGCTGTGGGACTTCAGTGGTCTCCTCATAGCCTTAAAAGGTTTGTAGGCCCTCAAGAGAGCTGAGAATGCTGCAGTGGGAAATAGCTTTTAAAATTCTGCCTCAGAATTGAGAGCTAATGTTACACTTATAACTCCTGATTTTTCTTTTACAACCTAGCCCTGAGGAGTTGTATCTAAACCCTGGAATTTGCAATGTTTACTGTACTTGGATGAATTCCATGTCATGAAGTATTCTGAGCAGATCACTAAATCATTCTATGTTTGACTCTTTGTTCTGTGTTAAACTAATTTCTCATGACTGTGAGAATGATAAACCTCCAGTCAACCCTGAATTGTGCAGGATTTGCTTCTCCATCTGGATCCCTCTAAGTCTATGAGGCTTGATGGGATTCATCCAAAGAGCTGTCTGGTGTCATCATGAGACCTCTCCCAATGATTTTTGAATCTTGGGAATCTGAAGAGGTCCCTGTCTATCAGAAGCTGGCAAACATTGCCCCAGTCTTCAAGAGGGACAAGCAGGATGAGCATGCAAACTACAGGCCTGTCAGGCTCACTTCAGTGCCCAGTAATGTTATGGAGAAGATTCAGTAAAGCTGTTGATCTCTCTCACAGTATCTCTCTGGACAAAATGTGCAGAATCAGCTGGGTAAACACATCATGTGAGGGGTGAGTAACAGGCTCAGGGGTCAGGCACAAAGGCTTGTAGTGAACGGGGTGACATCACTACTGAGTCCTGTCACTAATGGGGTTCTGCAGAGTTCCCTCCTTGGCCCACTTCTCAACATCTTCATTAAGGACCTGGATGAAGGACTGGAAGGAATACTAAGTAAGTTTGCTGACTATACTAAATTGGGAGGAGCTGTAGATTCCCTTGATGGCAGAGGCCCTGCAGACAGACCATGACATGATCAAAAACCAGATGAAGTTTAACAAAGACAAGTGCTGGATTCTGCCCCTTGATATGGAGCAAGCCTGGATGTACAGACAGACTGGGGAATGAGATGCTGGAGAGCCACACCGTGGAATGGGAGCTGGGGGTCATCGTTGTTGGTAAACTGAGCATCAGTCCATAGTGTGGGCTCCTGGAGCTGGGGAGCACAGGAACAGTGCTGCATGGCAGTTCAGTAAATGTTCCATACCCTGAAGTGTCAGTTCTGCTCTGATCTGTGCCCTGCTGTGTGAGCATCTGTGTATTAGGTGATCCGGAGTGCAGGCTCTACTCCACAAGTCCTTGTGTAGGTGTCACACCTCAAAAAGCAAACTGCAGCCAGATTCAAGTGCCTGGTTTTGCAGAGTGGAGAGGATTGCTTTCATGCTAAGAGTCTCTGACTGGATGTTTGTTTTCTTAAAGAATCCAGGGTAAATATCTTACTCAGAGTTGTTAGAAGATATCGTATACAATCAGCACCCCGACAACTAGAGCGGTTTATTTGTGCTTTGAGCTCTGTTACCTTTTGAAGCTTAGCTCATCTTGAGAAACAGCTGCCCAGAAAGAAAAGTGATATTCTGTTTCAGACTTCTTCAGTTCTCTGAGCAAAGTTGAATGGAACTATAACTTGCTGTTGTGGTTTCTTACTGCTTAGTAAATGAACTCTTCCAATAACCATGACTGGGTTCCTGGCAAAGTAAATCTGAATTAAGTAGTATGAGGAATACTTGAGATATTTTTGCATCAGGTTCTGTTCTTCACTCTTTTAAAGACTTAACTCTTTGACTTAAGGTTTGAGCTTGAAAATACAAGTCTTTGCCATGGAAAACAGCAGCTGAATCAACATTGATAGTCTTGCCAAAGACAATGAATCTTTTAAATCTCTTCTTATTTACTAATATGTCTTTAGGATTCTCTGGCTAAAGAATCCTGGTTTCCACAGAATTCACAATTCCACAGATTTTCTCAACATCATAAACAATACTTTCAAGAATTCATAATATTGTCTAGAGTGCTGTTGTTTTACTCAAGGATATCTAAGCCATTTGCAGTTTCCTGACAGAATTGCCACATTCTGGGTGTTTCCTGTGATGGGAACATTGGTCAAGAAGACTGACATATTAAAGCAACTGGCCTTTGAATTAGATGTCACAGATGTTCTTTGTGGTCACCAGGCAAGAGTTATTTCAGAAATGAAGTAACTGGGGAGGAAAAAGACACAATGGAAAAGAGAGTCATTGACAAAATGGGAGGAGGAAGCTCTCACTGTTCAGGTACATCTGCTGGAGGCACAGATTTGAGAGGGACTAGGATGTAAGTCGGCTTGGAACTCAAAGAATTTATCTGGCAAAGTAGGAAGGAGCTTTCCACAGAAAAAATCTGGCTTAACATTTAGGTGGTTCTGGTTCACGCAGTTCCACCCATCTTGTCCCTTTCTTGAAGCAATTCAAAGTGAATCTGAGTTTCTCAGTCTGTGACTCTCCTTTTAAAAAAGGTATTTCTTGTCCCTTGCCCTGTTGCATAGCAAGATGTGTGCATTTAAATATTGCTGCTCAACAGTATCTCTGGTAAACATCTGTTTACTTGCTGGCCCACCTAATTTTATTTACTGAATATTTACTAAATACATGGTTATTCCTGGAACAGTTAAGGTGCAAGAACAACTTTTTATTTCCCCATTTTACTCTTCATTTGACAAAAAGCCCCTGCCCATGTCTGTGGTGTTTCCCCAGACTTTCTTTCAAGTGTCAGAAGAGACCCTCAGGCTATGGCTTTGTTGTAAGGGTTAAACTACAGTTCAGGCTGACTCAAAAGAGGTTCACCACGTGCTGAATACATTGTCCTTTGCCACACTAAAAGCAGATTGAGAAGACAAATGTGCAAAAAACGGCTAGAGAACACAGCAGAGTAAGAGCAACCAGATTTAGCTATTTCTGTTCTCTGTTGTGTCTTACACACATCACCAGGCAGGCTGAACACAATCTAACTGTGCTTTTTGTAGAGTAAACTCGAGCCCTTCACTCTAATATTGCTCCTACCCTAGCATCTTTATTGAAAATTTTCCCTCAAGTTAAATAGTGCATTAAAACTGTCCTCTCAGTCAAATCTAAGCAACACTTTCCTTCACCGATAACCCATTTTTTGGCCCATACAGTCTTGATCAAGTGAACACTGATAGCACCAGTGCTATCCTAAAAGTTCTTCCTGCCTCCCAGAAGGATGTCCAGCTGTCCACAACTCACTGGGCACAGTGGCCTAAGAGTTTAGTTGTTGTACTGCAAAAGGCTGGAAACCATTGGCAGTGAAGTCTTCTTGCATGTCCTGCTGTTTCTAGTCCCTGCAGAGAACTCGGTCTGTCTTGGCAATGGAAACTCAAATAGGTGAGGTTTCCTATGCTTGGCAGGGTTTCAAGTTAGACTGGTGTCTGATCAATTCAGCATTATGGAACCAACCTCAACTGTTTGGTTAGTCCTGGATAATAGTCATTAAAGACTGAAAAGTTTTAATTTCTCCTCTTACAAGCCTTACAAGATAGGGAAGGATTCTGATGTAAATGCCACAAATAGATCACTGAGAAAGGAGAGGAAGAGGAACTGCTTACATACCTAATTTTAGGCTAGCAAGGCCATCCCAGGTGCCTCTATAGCCAGAGGAAAAAGCACTCTCAAGGCAGAGTGTGGATTCGCATCACTTGTCCCTCAGCAGCTCTCTCCGGGTCATCCTTCCCCAGGGCTTGTTCTCTTTTCCACGCTGAGCCAGAGGGGGGAGTGGATTTCACTCCGTGCAAGCCCAACTGTTTACAGAGATGTGTGTGATGTTAATCCAAATAGGAAAAAGAAAACAACCTTACAGCCAAACAATCCCTAAAGCATTTCCCTGCTCACACAGCTCCTTCACAAAGCTGTGGAGTCACGACAGACACCGGGGCTGCGGGGACAGGAAGCTGAAGGTGACAGGAGGAGGCAGGCCCAGAGGTGCTTCTAAAGCACCACCAGCCTGATCCGTGTCCCGAGCGAGCAGCCCTGGCAGCTCCTTCCTTGCCTGTGTCCACGTCTGGGCTCCTCAGTGCAAGAGAGACACGGAGTGCTTGAAGGGGGTCCAGCGGGGGCTACAAAATTTATCAAGGGACTGGAGAACCTCTCCTGTGAGGAGAGGCTGAGGGAACTGGGCCTGGACACAACGGGCTGAACTTGATCTCAGAGGTCTTTTCCAACCTGCTTGGTTCCATGATTCTGTTCAGCCTCGAGAAGAGAGCACTGGGAAGGGACCTCATCAATGTCTGTAAATATCTAAGCTGGATGTGACAGAGGATGGACCAGGCTCTGCTCCGTGGTGTCAAGCAAAAGGACAAGAGTGAACGGGAAGAAACAAGAAGTTCCACCTGAATGTGAGGAAGAACCTCTTCACTGCGCAGTGACCGAGCACTGAACAGGCTGCCCAGAGAGGGTGTGGGGTCTTCCTCACAGCAGATACTCAACAACGGTCGGGACAGAATCCTGTGCCATGTGCTCTGGAGCGCCCCTGCTCGAGCAGGGAGGTCAGACCCGCTGCGGTCCCTTCCAGCCTGCCCCATC
>VZRX01018764.1:1102-39671 GCA_013398075.1 Notiomystis cincta
CAAACTAAGCAAGGATTAGCTAAAGATGTTTTGGAACCACAAAATGTTATTTTTAAAAGGTAGCTCATGATTGAGATAGATTAAGACTAAACATGGCTGGGATCAGCCAAAACCACAAAGAGCTTAATTTGTTCACATATTTATGTCTGGAGAAGAATTTGAAGGCCTTCAGCAACCAAGGTCCTGAAATCCTCCAGCACATTTTGCAGTAAAATGATAGGTTGTTGGTTTTGCTTTGCTTTGTTGTTTTTTTAATGGACTTGTCCTTTGTAAAACTTGTGCCTTCCTCCCTCCCACACACAGAAGCAGAGCAGTTCAGACAGTGTCCCTGCAGGTCACTGAGTCCCAAAGCATTGCCCAATACTTTTTGAAAGGCAGGAATGATTCAGCTGAGAGATGCTCCACGGCCTTGTGACTGGGGTCACATTCACCGTGGCTCCTCTCCCACGCTGCCTCTCGTTCCCAGGGGTGCAGAGTGCTGGAGCAGTCTTTCCTTGGACGTGTATTAGCACGGCTGAGGGAGGCAGGTGAGAATGAGAACTGCTGTATGTGGCTGTGGGCATGTGCAGTGAGGAGCTTCATGGGAACACATGATGATTATTTATTAAGGCAAGAGTTTCTGGTTTATCCCAGGGGGAACCACTGTTTATTTATTTTCATTTCTTGCCAATTGTACCTATTTTAAGTGTGATATTGTGACGTTTTAACAATAAAAGCAGCAACTCCAAACAAGCAGCTTTGATGAACTCCGAGCCCCACAGCCCAAAGATGTTTATTCCTTTTACTGCCACCATGTGCTAAATCAATGGCATTCATCATTTCATTGTTAGACCTGAAAAAAATAGCAATATGCCTGTAACTTAAGCTGAAATCATCAAAAATAATTTTTTCAACAATTCATAACATGTCTGGCAGTATAAGGCTGCATCTATTTCAAGAAGTCCTCCTACTGTTGGTCTGGTTTCACTTTGATGGGACAAGGTTGGGTAACCTTGGGCTGTCATTGTGGTAGCACTTTCTCCTTTCAAAAATGTATTTAAAAATTGTGACTGTAATTTACTCCATAGTGTTCAAATTACTTAAAAAGCTGAAAAACAAGCTATCCATATGCATATGTATGTGCATACATGTGTGCATATATATACATACACCCATATACGTGGGGAGAGAACAAGGGAGAGGGAAAGTGTGAGTGTGTGTGAGAGACAGAATGAGAGAGTCAGTAGTGCCTTGCTGTGCCCTATGCTAGCTAAAACAAAGGGATCCAACTCTCAGGACTTACTCAGTGATTGAGAACAAGAGCTAGCTGCAGCTTCGCTGGCAAAAGCAGTAATTAAAAAAACCCAAACAAATAAACTTTGAACATTTAATTTGGCCAGTGGTTTTAAAGGCTTAATGTCTTTGTAAAAGCAGAGACAATATATCATACAAGAAATATTTATAATATATTCTCTAACCACAAGACTGGAGTAAGCTTTCCTTACTTTTTGTTCTTGAATGCTGGCTGCACATTGTGATAACTGTGAGGAGGTTTCTCAGAAGACCAGACGTGCTTCCAGCATGGCACATTCAGCTGATGTCGTATCATTTTACCACTAACAAGAAAGAAAATATATGCTGTAAGTGCAGCCAATTTATTTGACCTCCAAGGACACTAACAGAAAAATTTAATTACAGCAAATGAAATTTTCAGAGAAATATCTGAAAACAGAAGATTCTTTTCCCTCCAGTAAAGGAAGGAGAGAATGTTGCTATCCCTGATTAACATGGGGGAAGATGAGGTATGCAATTTTTCTTAAGTCTTGCAAGAAAGAAACATCTGAAATCAAATTACCTTTGGAAGGTTAGATTCTTCCAAGAAAGGCAAAAAAAAGTAAAAGGGAAATAAGAAGCTATTGATTTTTTTCCTGAGTTTCACTATGCACCAGTGGGCAGAACAGGCCTGATGTCGATAAGGCATCTATGTTCTTCTTCAAGTTCACTCAAGTTCAGTAAACTGGCACCACACCTTTGGTTCATGAAGACTGAGACAATGGCAATCAGAGTTCATAAGAAATGGTCTTGGAGAGAAAAATATGATTAGAAACTTACTTGGAATTTAGAAATTAACTGCTGAATTATGTCTTTTGCACAGAGGTGGGAAATTGTCATTAGGAGGAATTTGGGTGTAATGCATCCCCTATGTCCCATGCAGTATGTGAAATAAATGTAACATGTTGTGTACAATACCCTTGCCCTTTGAGAGAATATGGTTTGACAGTTTATCCATTTCCACAGGGTAGGATTACCTCAATGCTGGCTCCTCCTCACTGGAGTCTACATTGGGAGAATTCCCTTGTAACATGGACAGGCTCCATCCCACAACCCTGTGGCTGTCCTTCCTTGCTTTCCCAGAAGATTGTCCCTGAGCCTTGTGCCACCAAGGTGAGAAACCTCCATCTGACCTCTGGCTTAGTAAGCCATACTTACTATCTTCCCATGAATCCTTTTGTTGGCATTATTCTATACCTTAAACTACTCTTTGAATGTCATATACAGCAATTTTTGAGCATATTTTTATGACCCCAGCTGCCACTCAGCCTTCTCATACCTTGTCATTCCAGGTCTTTTTGTGAGGCCACAGACTCAGTCTTCACACTTGGGACTGATCTGCCACCACCCCATCCTATTGCTAGTTCTGTCTTGCCTCAGGTGCCACTTGAATTCCTCTCTCTTGATCTGATGTGGATGGAAGTGCAGCCAGCTCTACTGGATACCTGCCTTTGAGTGGTCCTAGCCCACTAAAATCTAGACCCATACGTGCTTTTCTTGTGTTTCTTGTCTAATCATGTCTGACAGGCAGTGAAGCTTTCCTCTTCTGAGTATTTTCCCCATTGACCATTAGAGCAGCTTTGTTGCAGCTAACATATTTATTGTGCATGTCAACCTTTCCTTAGGCCAGGCACTGCCCATGTTCATGCTTTAAAAAACAACAAATGTACTTTGGCATGAAACAAAGACATTAATAATGATGTATAAATTCAGATGCACTGATTAGTTTGTGAGTAACACATTCCATCATCAGTGCATGAGCTGAAGGAACACAGCCAGGAAATCCAGATTACAGTCACAAGGAGGAGGCTTAATTATTCTAGTCTTAGCATGTGTAACTGTAACACCATTAAACACAGTATTATCCAACTCTTTAAAGCAGTCTGTGTAAAAGTTGAAGAAAACTGAAAATACCAATACACTTAGAAGAAAAATAAAAACCGTTTCAGGTTGATCATGTGAGATTCTTGGGAGTTCCTGAGTTCCTCATAAGCCTTCTCCACACCCTCCATCTTAATAAGGTTCTTTGCCTAGGATGCCAAAACTGCGTGTACCAAGCATGAGGGAAAGGAATATTTCGGGGTTTTTTTGCTAAATCTTTGCAGTAAGTCTGGAGAAGTAATTGACATTTAGACAGTGTCCTAAATACTCCAGTAATAAATGCCTTGGCAATACCACAGCTAGACAAACATTAATATAATGAGTGATACAGAGACAGCTGTGCAACACTTTTTCCCATTAAAAAATATTGCTTTTGGTTGCTTATCACTTTGCCAAACAATTTAAGTTGAAATGTTGAGTGTCTGCTATGAGGTTGATTTTTTCTGGGAAAAAATTCTGCTAGAATGGAAACATTTATGAGAATGAAATTGCAAGATGGGAGAGGGAGGGAGAATCAGCTGCTTGCCCACATTAAAAAAACTTACTCCAGACATTTCACTGAGTTGTTTTTGCACTCTGGGACTGGGATTTATCATCATGCCAAAATAGGGTTATTTGATACTAAAGGTGTTCAACATGGAATTCCAAGATCATGCCTTTAGAATAAATCCAGAGCAATAATCCCCATCTGATGCCTTGGTCAGATGAGTAAGTACTTTAGAAGGGATTTGGAAGAACCTGAAGTTTTGAGACAATAACTACTTTGAGATTACATCTGTGACAAGAGTCACTTCCATGAAACCTGAATTTCCGTCTCAACTTGTTCTCAAACGTGAACTTGGCCAAAATCATTCATGAAAGAATACAAATCTGAACAACGCCTTTCAGGTCTGTGTTTAGTCAAAATGGAGCTGACTTAGCTCAAGAAATCGTTATTACTGAGAACAAAGATAAAACGTGGTATTTACTTCAACTGGTAATGAAAGATCTATAGCCCTCCAGCCAAAAGATTCAGAGTGATACTGTTCTGGTAGTGACAGATACCTCTATCAACATAGCACCTTGGGAAGAAAATGTTGTCCTTCTCAAGCAATGCAGAACGTGGGAATTTGTCCTAATGATCTCAAAATTCATCATGCACAGCACATCCAAAACCCTCAAAGAAAGCCACAGAACGGCAGGGGAAACTGAGAAGCTCTGGGCTCCCTGGAGACACTGAGTCTGCTCTGCTGCAGCACATCATGCTGATCATTACAGTGTGTTCATCTTTGACTGTTTCTAATCCTTTCAGAGCCAATCAGCTCGAATGCCAAGCCCTTCTTTGTTTTTCCTTCCTTTCAAGGCCAGGAGTCCCATGAAATCTTCATTCAGCAGGTATTGCAAATTTTAGGCAAATTTGCATTATTAGTGGTAGAAGTAGTACTAGTTTAGTAACAGATGGTAACACCATGGTAACACAGACTTGTTTTGACAGTGATATTCACAGCCTGATAGGAGCCAACAGATCCACTGTGCCAGGCTCAGAGACAATTACAAGCCTGTACACTACAAAGCACTGTGCCATGCTGGGTCCTGGGGGTCCCAACATAACCCCAGTCTTGTCGGGCTGGGATGCAAACCACGGGCAAGAAGGGACAGGCTGCAGCACACCACAGCACACAGAGCTTTAGGAAGTGCCAAAGCACATCAAGGAAGAACAGAGGTAGGTTGCAAGAGAGAGCTATGGAGGTAACCAGGCAGAACCCACAGCAAAAATACAACCCGTGCCCCTGGAAAGCGGAGCATGCAGCACCTGAGAGGAAGGGAAGCTCATCCCACAGTGGACAGAGGAGGTTATATGAGTGGCTTAAGTCCCTGAACAGAACACACAGAAATGGGATCAACATCTTCCACATACCAGCCAATTCCCTACTTGTTTCACCTCCCCACCCATGCTCAGGTATCTTTCTGCTGCTGTTTTTTCCCTCCCTGATCCTTTTGAAACTTCCACTGAGCCCAGCCTTTCCCCATGAGCCCCTGCTAACCCCACAAAGGATCCTGAGTGCCAAGCACCATTTTTGTTTGTTTCCACTGAGGCTGTTGAGGGGGGCTGGTACATCCCTCCCCAGGCATGGCTGGGGCTCAGCTGGGGCAGACGGGGGCCCGGGTACAGTGCTGGGCAGCTGGGGATGTTCCAGTGGGAAGCAAGGGAATGTGCCTGCCAGTGGGGATGAATGTCTGCTTTGTTTTCAGGAGCTGCTGGAGGCAGGAAACAGGAATGTCTGTTAGTGATGTCTGCCTTCAGGTTTTAAGTTGAATTTTTGTTTCTTGTTAAAGTTTCAGGCCAATGTCCACGTGTTTTCTCAGCAACTGGGCTGGCTATTTTCTTGTAAGGTGAAAGGAGAGTAATCTTTACTACTTGTTTTCATTAATTCTTCATTGGAAAAATGATAAAAATGACCTCTTCTCATGGCTGCCTCCTAAAAGGTGAAATATTTTACCTCTCTCCAGAAGTATTTTAGTTTAGCCAGAAGGTTGTTTAGCTTTCCCTAGATTAATGTGGTTTTGGAGGTTTCAATATTGTGGTAAAATTTGTCACTGTTTTCCTACAACAAGAGTTTTAGGAACATTTAATGAAAGTTGAGTGGGCTAAATAGATCCAGAGCCTCCAATGAAAGGTAGGGAGAAAAGTAAGGCAGAGGTGTTTAAAGCATTCTTTGCCTCTGTCTTTCACACAGATGATAGATCATGGGGGTCTCCATGCCCCAAGCTGGAGGATGATGATGATGTGAGAATGATCAACTCTCAGTCAACCCCAAAACTGTGCAGGATGTCCTGCTCCAGCTGGATCCCTACAAATCTATGGGGCCTGATGGAATTCATCAGCACATCCCCAAAAGGCTGGCTTATGTCATCACAAAACCTCTCTCAGTAATTTTTGGATCATCTTGGGAATCCAGAGTGATCCCAGGTGACTGGAAGCTGGCAAACATTGTCCCAGTTTTCAAGACAGGCAAGAAGCAGGACCCTGGAAACTGCAGGCCTGTCAGTCTCACTTCAGTGCTGGCTAAAATTATGGAGAAGGTTATTCTGGGGACAACTGAATAAATGCATCATGTGGTGGGTGAGCAACTGGGTCATGGGTCAGGCACAAAGGGTTACAGTGGGTGGGGTGACACCAGACTGGGGACCTGTCACTGCTGGGGTTCCACAGGGCCCCATCCTCGGCCCTCTGCTCTTCAACAGCTTCATGAATGACCTGGACACAGGACTGGAAGGGACACTGAGCAAGGTCACAGGTGATACCAAACTGGGAGGAGCTGTTGACTCCCTGGAGGGCAGGGAGGGCCTGCAGAGAGACCTTGACAAATCAGGGGTCTGGGCAATCACCAACCATGGGAAGCTCAACAGGGGAAAGTGCCAGAATCTGCATCTGGGACAGGGCAACCCTGGATGTACAGACAGACCAGGGAATGAGACTGGAAAGCAGTGCCATGGAAAGGGACCTGGGGGTCCTGGTCAGTGGCCAGTTAAGATGATCCAGCAGTGCCCTGGCAGCCAGGAGGGCCAGCCCTGTCCTGAGGGGCATCAGGCACAGCATGGCCAGCAGGGCAAGGGAGGGGATTGTCCTGCTCTGCCCTGAGATGGGGCGGCCTCACCTCCAGTGCTGGGGGCTGGTTTGCAGTACCAGGAGCAGCTGAGGCCACTTGGTCTGTTCAGCCTGGAGGAGACTGAGGTCAGAGCTCACTGCAGTTACAGCTTCCTCATGGTGGGAAGAGGAGGGGCAGGCACTGATCTCTCCTCTGTGGTGACCAGGGACAGAACCTGAGGGAATGGCCTGAAATTGTGTCTGGGAAGGTTCAGGTTGGATATTAGAGAAAGGTTCTTTCCTCAGAGGGTGGTTGGGCACTGGAACAGGTCCCCAGAGTAGTGGTCACAGCACCAGCCTGGCAGAATCCAAGAGAATTTGGACAATGCTCTCAGGAATAGAGTGTGACTCTTGGGCTGGTCCTGTGCAAGGCCAGGAGTTGAACTTGATAATGCTTGTGGGTCCCTTCCTATGCAACATATTCTGTCATTCTATGATTCTGTGATTATTTAGTTTAAAAGTTAGTGCTAGCATTTCAATGGCAAATGCTGCCCATGGAACCTTTTTTAAAGCAAATTTCTTAAATGGTAGCTGTTATTGTCTTCATTTTGTTTTTCATTTTGTCGCTTTCAAAATATTTATTAGCTACAGACTGAAGTATTATAGTACCTGATCATACAGCCCATGAGACTGAGCACCACAGGCTTCTTACCAGTGCTTGAAATACAGGCTTTCTTTCCCAAGGAAGAAAACTGTGCACTCTAGGAGGAAAACTTTTCCGAAACAAGGGCAAAGCTGAGTGAGAGTGACTCGTAAATATATGTTGAAACAGAGATCCTAATGGGGAATAAAGTGAGATTTGTATACAATTACATATACCTCTGTGCTCTCCTTTCTAAAGATAGAAAGAAAGAGTCCTTGTATTGAGGTGTCTCTTCAATTTGAGCTGATGGTAAAACTGCTGAAAATACCCAAGAAATTTTATCTGAGCATTAAAGAATTGGAAAGAAATTATATTATATGCTGAGGCATAGTTTTCATGAAGGCATGAAACTCAAACTATGGGGTAACGCAGTTAATATTGATATATTACTAATATAATGTATTAATATTAATATTAATATATGTAATTAATTAAAAATATGTAATTAATATTAATAACACAGTAAGACTTTTGATCTAAGTGAAGACAAATGTGAATTAAATTTAAGGACAGAACATTTCTCAACGTCCAACTCCTCATCCAAAGACTCAGAGCACTTGTTTTCCATAACACTTACCCAGATATTCCACTCAATGTCTGTCCAAGACCTCAGAATTTCCCGCTATAAATATTTTTCTTATTTGAGAAAGTTGGAAGGTCACAGAATCATAGAATATGGTGAATTGGGAGGGACCTATCAGGACCATCGAGTACTCCTGTCCCAGCACAGGACATTAAAAGAATCACACTATATGCCCAAGGGCATTGTCCAAAATCTGCTTGAACTCAAGTGAGGCTTGGTGTTGTGACCACTTTCCTGGGAAGCCTGTTCTTGGGCTCAGATTTTTTTCAGGATGTGGAGACTTTATTGTTGAAACTCAGGATTACAGCATATTTAGTTCCCTGAAGAAGTTTGGCAAGTGTGTGCCACCTTGAGTGCACTGCTTTAGCTGCTGTTGTTGCACTGACTAATACATGGTACTCTTTAGCTCAGAAAAGTCAACCAGAGCTACTGGCCATTGAAGGGTCATCTCTGATACCTCTTTGCCTTGCCTTCCCTCTTGTGCTACTCAAGATTGGGATGCTGTACTCCTCCAGAGTAGTCTGATCCAACCACCAATGTCAATATTTGAGCAATGATTGTGACTGAAACCACTGCTTGTGGTTCACACACATTTATTTGATCTCAGTGACCAGTGCCAAAGAAAAGAGACCCATGCAGCTGGAGTCTGATCAAGTGTTTGTAGGATCCATATAATGCAAGGACAAGTAGGAAAAGATTTCATCTATTTATGAGTTTCCTAACCAAAAACTGCAGGCACAGAGAAACACATATAATCTTCTTGTACAATGCAGCACTGAATGTTGCAAAAAGAAAAAAACTTGAAAACTTAAGTGGAAGAGAGCGTATACAATAGGGATGCATGGAGAGAGTCAGAGAGAGGATGAAAAAGGAAAAAAAGATTAATGAAAGAAACAGAGAAAAACAAGAAACAGTGATACATGATGTCAGAAGTTAAATATAAACTGATAAACTGTATAATTCTTATATTTAAATAAACTAGACTGAGAAATAGTACCCATTAGTATATACATTACTAATATATATTAGTATATATAGATAGACATATACATGCCTGTACATGCAACAAACAGAGAGAGCTTAGTTGAGTTTTATTCATAGCAGGAAGTAAAACAAATTAGCTTATTAAGCACATAACCAAGCAGCATCTGCTAATTTTTAAAGATGTCTGAAAGGCGGAAAAGAATGCTCTTCTTTATCCCTTTCTTGGGGAATATTGCGATATGAATTTAATGAAAAGTCGCTGTCACTGGCATTTTAATAAATAAGAGGCTTTGATGTCTAGGCAAGAAGTGTTTTTCTCCTAGCCTGATTCAGCCAGGCTCTAGTTAAGTATTAAACTATACACTTCAGTTTTTCCAATTTAGCACATGCATGGCATTCAACTTACGCTCTGATGAAATACGGCTTGCTGAGTTGTAATCTTGAAAATCATGCCTACAGTATTTACTCATGAGAATAATCCTTTTCGCTTATCTATTTAAACTGATAAACAGATTTAAACTTAAAAGCATGTCATTCAGTCCTGCTTTTCTTGAGGAAATAAACCTTGCACGCAGCAATAATAATTGCAGGGACGGTTCTTTAAAGTAAAAAGAAAACAGCTGCTCTCTAGAATGTGCAGAACACTTCCAGCTCCCTGTTCCACAGAATCTGATATCCCTATTATCTCTTGAAGGTAGCCTAAGACCTGCAAGATGCAAAAACTGAAGGGCACACTAAGTGAAATATTCTATCAAGAACTGTGCATTATCATATTTGCCCCAAACTGTCCAAGTGCCTTTCATATGACACCGAAATATCTTACCTAGAAAGCTGGTTAAACTTAGGTAGCCTGATGTTTAGCAAACTAGTCCTGTGGTGAGGAGACACTTGGGAATGTCCTGATGTTAATTATGATGCTGAGTGACAAGCAGCTGCCCCCAGAAAAACAATAAGTTGAGGCTATTTTGGGCTTTATTTTATGCACAGTGGTCATTTCTATTAGCAGCAGTGCACTATGTTGTTTTAACACAGGGGCTTCCTGTACTCTTTGATGTATCAGGGGCCTCCTTTCCTCAGGATATCTTGCTGTGGACCCTGTTGGCCATGACTACATGCCCAGTTCTCCCGTGCAGGTAGATCCATATCTGCATCAGAAGCATTTTCCATGGTGATGCCTCAGCAGGCTGGTCTCACCAAAAGAAGTGTTTTGTTTCCAGCTGTCTCTTCTTTCTACTTTTCAAGTCAGTTATTTCCTTGAGAAAGACCATGTCCCAGATGACCAAGGGCAGCTGCTGTGCTTGGGCTGTTCTCTCCACTTTGAACCCACCTGCCTCTCAGAGGATGAAGTCTGACTAGAGGAGGAGCTCAAAGCCTGGGTGGATGAGGCCCAGTCAATAGGTGTGTCTGCTCCCCACTGATTAGGAACCTTCAGTCCAAGACCTGGTGACGTATTTTGAATATATATATCTTTTATGCCCCTCCAGAACTTTCTGTTAATGTGAACACCAGGATACAAAGTCTGGAAAGGAGCAGCAGTCACAGTCTTTTGGGCTAATATTATTTACATATTCAATAGGACAGGGTGAAAATCAGCTCATGGATACAAAAGCCAAGGAAATTATTGAAATGCAATGGAAGAAGTTTTGTATTAGGGATATATTTTAAGTGTGAACAGCATATATGAAAGCTGTGAACACTGATTCTTATGTAGCAGTTCTCTCAGGCTAATTCTTACACAATCTGTGACAATATTAACTTAACTGTGTGGTGACTTTCTGCAGCTCAGCTCCATTTGTCTTCTGGTTGCTGTCAGGCCCCTGCCCTCCAGCTTCAGCACCCCACTGCTGCTTCCATCCTCTGCTTTTGCATTGCCTTTCCTCCCAGATGCCAGAGGTCTGCCACAGTGTTGTTCCTGCATGGCAGGAGGACTGTGTGGTCATTCAGTGCCTGCTTGGTTGCACTTCAACCAACACAAGCCATTTTGACCATGGTGTCTCTAGACAGTGTGTTGGGTTTCAAGCCACCACAGTGATGTTTGTGCTGCTACACTTGGGAGCTGAGGTCTATGTCACTGACAGAACTTCTTTGCAATGAAGCCAAACTATCAGCAAGAAGTAAACTGTGGCTTGGTCACTAAGCATTTTATGGATAGTATTTCTACACTAATTTCATAACACAGCTAGAAAGGGACACAAAATGTTAGGGTAAAAAAACCAAAGAGATACTGCTCTGGCTGTTATTTACAGGCAGCTGTGTCATACTTTTAAAACCCTCTCCAGCTGCAAAAATTCTGTGAAAGTTTGCCTGCATGAGACGGATATGCCAGTCTTGCTCTGTCTACTCCCAGCAATATTTAGTCAAGATAGAAGAAACTAGGATCCAGCTTGTTCCACCCCTCTTTAACTTTCTCCAGTCTCAGAAACAAAGGCGTTTTTCACCTTTAAGAAGTGTTATTTCACCCCAAGTCACCTGTGCTCTATCGCTGTTTGCTATTTGGGAACACTTGGAATTTCTTGTGACCCCATGGACACTTTCTTCCCCAGTCAGCATGGCTGTTTCTTGTACTCCCTTAGTAGTTATTGTACATATATTCCTCCTTCACTCTTTATTACTCCTTGTTGTTTTGGTTGTAGTCTCCAAGAAGCAGATGCCTCTTCCTCTTCTGTCCTTGGAAGGTGTCTAGCACAACGACCCAGTGTTTCCATGGGCCTGAGCATCTCTGGCTGCTGTAAGCACCCAGTAAATTTAATTCACTCCAGGGACATGTTAGATTTATAGCTACAAAAACTTCAGCATGGGCTGCTCAATATCTGTAAATCCTGGACATGGACTACAGCACATGCTCTACCATAATAATAATTTGTAGCACAATTATGGTTTTCCTTTCCCAAAAGCAACAGAGAGGGGTTCACTCTGTGGCTTCATGCTGAAGAAATGTTTTTAACTGAAAGAAAATATTTTCTTCAACTGTCAAAAGTGTGTTCCTGACCTATATTTTACTTTCTTTTGGGGTTCCTCCCTTTCAAACATGAAAATAAAAATGGATTGATTTTGCAAAATATAACACAACTCAAAAAGTAAGAAATATCTTTTCCCCTGCATCTACTTGCCAGCCCTGTGTGGTTAATTATTATTCCAGTGCAAAAGCATGAGTTGGTAACAATACAGTCGTATCAAAATTGCACTGTAAGAACAAGCACATAATGACCAGATTTTAAAGTATGATTCTTAACAGGCCACGAAGAATGCCTTGATCTGCCTTTGCACAATTATTTAAAGTTCATCCAAGTTCAGATTGGCTTCCCACACAGAGCTCTAGGTACAGTTTCAGATACCACTTTTTAAGAATGAGCATAGAAGTGATTAATTTCTGTTGGGTTCTGTGACCCAAAGAAATGTTATTTTAGATGCAAATGCTGGAAATGATTACTTATTACTTAGGGTAAGTAACTGCTTCCTGACCTACCTTTCCCACAGTTTTCCTTTTAAGTGGAAGAAAATGTATTTTCTCTTACAGACAGTAGGTGTTCCTTTGCTAAAACAACTCTGTTTTTAAAAAAATCACCACCAGATTTTCTTGGTGACATCTGAAGACAATGCCAAGAAGGTGAGATTTGAAAGATGGGGACTGGCTCTGAGAAAGAAAAAGGAACAAGAATAGTTTCTGCTGGAGAGCAGAACTGAGCACAAGTAGATTTAACACAGATTAAATGATATTTGAATTTTGCCATCTTTTTTTTTTCTTTTTTTAAGTGAGCTTGCTCTAGCGATCATATTGTGGTCCCTTGCTTGGCACAGAGTTAGATTTTCCTCCTCATCAGGGCTTGCAGTGGGAAGGCTGGAAGGAATCTTTGAAGTGTACAGCTCAGCTGGATCAAGGCTGGGAGCAGAGTTCTCTGTGTCTAAACTAGGACTTTCTAAGAAAGGAGATGAAGGCCGAACAAAGTACAAAAATTAATAACTTAATTGGTGCCTCTCATCTTCTTCCACTCTCTCAGCTCATTCCTCTCAGAAAACCAAACAGTTACATTTGACAGCAACCTGAAATACAGACTAACACAGCTTATATCTTGTCTGTCACCAGGATTTAAATATTTCAGGCCTTGGCTGCACAGCTTGTTCCTCACTGATTAGAGCCTGATGAGACTGGTTTGCTAAGAGGGACAGATTTTATTCATGGCCCTTCAGGTCCTCCCTTTCCCATCTTTAGCCCTTTATTTGCTCTGGGTAATAGCTGACTTTTTAAACTGCCCCAAGAAGGACTGCAAGAAGAGTCCCATTGTGCACAATGAATGGAGCCCCGGTGTCTCCCTGTCCCTGTCTGTTATGGGAAGGGAAGCCTCTTTAGTCCTTAGACAGACAAGAGGGACATTATCTTTCTTTTAAATTATTACTACTTGAAAAGATTATCTCAGAGCTGGGCAAGCCTTCACTGCAGGTTTCATATATGAAAAACCTGCTGTCTGTGTACTTATGCCCTGTCTGTGAGCAGGCAAAGAAATAAAGACTGCAAAAAAATTTGAACTCTGATGGGAAGAAATCCTTTGAGTATCTGGGTTTATTGATTCATTGAATACTTTTACACTTGAAGGGTCAATAAATAACTCATGCAAAACTGATATAATGAATCAACGGCAAAATTACACAGAAAGGCAAACAGAGCAAAAGAAGTTGTACTTTTGATGTATGGGTGTCTTCCAGCGGATGCTTTCTACCAGGACTATACTTTCTGCCTAGCATCACATGGAGGTAAGGGTACACCTTACTGCATTGTCTCATAGACAGCCCCTCAAAATGGGGTGGACCTGTTGGTTATCAAAGGAAATGAAATCCTTCTAGCTACATCATTTGGGCCATTTTTTGTGATCAAAGTGAGAATTTGAATCCTCTTGAGGGATTTTTCTGGGTGATTCAAAAATCAGGAAAAGGCCAATTCCTTGCCCCAGCATTTTGGAGCGAGACTGAAATTCTGAGGTGGCTGCCCTTCCAGCCCTGGAGGCTCCTCAGAGGATATAAATCTCATCCCCCAGCCATGCTCAAGCAAGTATGAACCATGGTACTGACCAGCAGTGAACTTGCCATGTAGGATCACAGTAAATCCTGAGCCTCTTCTGTCTTCCCACAGGTAGGGGCGGCAAGGGATGAGAAGGGCCCCCGCAAGACCAATGCACTCAGGACTTTGGGACTCTAACAGAGCTGATCATTGAGATGATAAACAGTGATAAATGCAAGCCTTTACTGCATTTGCTGCATTCTGAGCTGTCTCCAGCTTCAGGAACAATATATAGGTAGAGCACAACCCTAGAACATCCATATGAAAGTAGTCCATTCATAACATGACACATAGCACAGCTGGTGATTATAACAGTGTGTCTGTATTTCAGTGGTGCACTAACCAGTCTTAATAAACATTGCCTGGCTTATCTCTTGGAAATTAAAAAAGTGATTGATGTGCTTCTGAACTAGCATTTCATTTGAGACAAAGTTTTCTCTGACTGATAAATACACCAGACTTGCTCTGGCATTCCAGCTTATCTCAACTCCACAGGAATAATGCTGGAGAAATGTCTCCTCAGCCTTTAGGAGAAAAAGCAGGAAGATAGTTCTGAAGCTTATCAGCCCACACTACAGTCTGTGCAGCCCATAAGTCTTACTGTTAATCTTCAGTAAAAACAGATGCATTGCTAATGTTTTTAAGGTTAACTGCAGATGCTTTTCAGCACAGCAACAAAAGCATCCTAATTTCCTTTTCTCAGAGTGCTTGAGCTTCCCTTGGGTTTCCCCAAATCCTCTTCTATAATCCAGTGCAGGGGCTGGGCAACAAAGAGGGGAAATCCAGGGAGATGAAACCAGTTCAGGGCCCTATAGTGCAGGACTGAACTGAAAGGTGATCTTATTTTTCCCAAATGAAGTTTCTAATTGTCTAACCATACAGCTGTAATGTCAGTCAGTGCTTTGATTTTTTTTAGGATCTGTTTCATAAGAATTTAAAACACTAAGAATAGCATTTAGAAGTAATTTATGCAAGGGTTAAATGTGGTAGACGCTGCTTAAGAGTTTTAATATTATATTCTTTACCCAAGGCAATAGACAGCTTCTTCAGAGTCATTCCATTCTAATGTGTAAATGCTGAAAGTAATTAGACTGAGTCCTGTGTGTGTTAAAGTATTTAGGAGAAAAAACTTTGGAAAAAGTGACTTTTCATGAGCAGCTGCCAAATATTTTCTAAGACTTAGAATTACTAATGATATAAGAAGCTTTATTTTTTTAAAGCAAAGGCTAGTTTAAAACATAGAATTGCAGAATAGTATTTAGGTGTGCTAAACATTTTTTCTTTTTTTAATATTTCAGTATAGGAATGGACACTGCAACAGCATCCATGGCAATGTCTGTTGGCCAAAAATGAGGTTGAATAGAAGTCTGCATGAGAAGAGTTTACATTTTTGTTAAAAAAGGCAAGCTATTATTTTCAGAACTGAAACACCCTTTCTATTTTTAGAACAATAGCCTGAAGTGCTCTGAAGAATTGCTTAGCTGTCATTGTCACTTTGAGGAGAAAGTATTTCTTCATCTCTGAATATCAAATATGTTTTGTTAGAGATGTCTTGTGCAGTGCACATTTTTCTCTTCCTTCTTAAAAGGCAATAAACAGAGAGCATTATTCTGTTTCTTCACCCTTTGTTGTAGAGTAAATGTACAGACTCTTTAGTGCTGTTCTATTTACAGATTTCAAATCCCTCCAAAAGAATCACATGCCCTCTGATGCCTGCAGTAAACCCAGTGGCTGTCTATGACCAGAAAGTTAGCATTCTGATAGAGACTAGGCTTAAATGAGAACCAGACTCTACATGACTTCAATTACTGGAGGAGGGTGTCTAAATTAAATATATGCTATAAAAAAACTCCAGCATTAGTCGTGTCTGCATGATGAAATAAGGCCGTGTCTGCTTAATTAAATATTATCAATTATCTTAAAATATTCTGCCACCTAATGAAGCCAGTTACCACCTGAACTGTTTACATATTTGACTTCTCTGGCCTTTGATCCTCTCTATCCTGCATATGCTGTCACTGAAAGGCAGAAGGCAGAGCTGAGGCTGCTCATGGAGGAAGCTAGCTTTCTCAGTCATCACCTGCCAATTTTATCAAGCAAGTAACTATTAAGCATGATGTCAAAAGGCTAATAACAAGGATATCAGTCTCCTTATAATACCTGCATTTTCCCTACACAAAAAAGGAAACATGAAACAAGAAAATTAGGTGCCCTTTCAAATCACAGAGGGCTTTGTCTTGTAGCTCTGTCTTGTTAATACTTGAGGTACTGCATAAACATCTCTCTGGCTAATGTAAGAGCTGCCAAATGACCACAGGGGTATTAATTATAGGAAGAAATAATTGTTCAGATTAAAAAAAAAAGAAAAAGTTAAGAATATGTAAATATTGTAATTATGTTTAGTCATATGGGGAAAACAGGGATCATCTGCCAGAAACACACAGCTTCTTCTGAGTTCATGGTAGGGGTCACAACTTCTCTGTGGTTTGGACCATTTTTGACCACTGGAATGTTCACCTTTACACATTTGCATTTACACACAAATCTTGGACTGCTCTCTCTGCTTTCCCTGCTTTTCAGTGGAATTGTGGCTTTCTGCACTGAAAAAAAAGCCCAAGGGAAAAGAACTCCTAGAAGACTCTCCTAGTGTGCATATATCCAGAAGGCATATTATAAAAAGAGAGAAAGGGATTTAGAGACACAGTGGTCCATCCTTTGGTGCCTGGGATACAAAAGGACTGCAGTGTCTCCTAGGAATGTGTAGTCTGTGGGGAGTATTTGAACCAGGAATGTTTTCTTTTTACATATGTATAATAAAATCCATTGAAGTGATTGAACAAAATTGGACAGGAACTAAGCTGAAATGTAAAGACCAATCCAATACGTCTGAGAACCTGTTAGGTTAGCTGAACAGGTTGGTTGGGATTTTAAAGTTTACAATACAGGCAGACAAAATTTCTAACATGGCAGTTAATTCTGATCTTCATTTTACTCCATGCTCACAGACAGCTTGCTAGCCAGGTCACCATATTTTCTACTTACATCCTGCAAAAGCACCGTGCTCATGCATACATGCAGAGGAGGTTGGGAAGGAAGGGCAACCCAGATGATTTTGGATGTTCTTTGGAAAGGGCAAAATTACCAGAGAAAAGAAATGTAAGAAATGCATGCTCAGCTGAGGGCAAAACTGAATCCTAGAGATATTTGAACTCAGTACCTCAGTGCTACACCAATACTTAGATTTTTCTCAGTTTGAGTGGGAAGTTGCTTTACTCCCTTCTTTTTTGATATTCTGCTGTCACAGACTGGGCCTGTGGATGGTTATTAACATACATGCTCATACCTTTTACCAGCCAAGCCCAATAGTTAGTACTGATAGGTTAACTGCTAATCTTAGAATATCTTAAGTACACTGAGAACATCTGTACATTTGTCGTAGTAGTATAGTGTTTACATAAATCTTGTCAATGTACTATACACATACATTACACGTGTACTCTTTATATTTAAAATTGTGCTTGCTTGAATATAAATATCAATGCAAAATGTAATATTTTATATAAACACATATTTTACTGTTGTATATACTGTGTGTATACAGAATTTGTTAGGAGACAGATACCAAATGCATTTTTAAAGACGGTCTTACTTGGTAAGATGAGAGCTCACTTGATGTTCTGAATGGCTTGGTGATCTGGTAATGGGATACAAACCTTTGCAACTCCATATCACAGTCAAAGGCAGAAGTGATAAAAAATTATCACTGTCCTGATAGTTTGGTGATGAGACAGATTGAGATTGCTTGCCTTGGTCCCTACAGCTGTGTGTCTGCCAGAGCTCAGTGCCTCTGGCACTCAGCAGAAAGAAATGCACAAAACCAGCATTACCCCCAGGTGTCCCTGGCAGGCCCTGTGGGCTTCCAGTGGTAGCTAAGACAGGCATTATCTAGATTTTGTGGGTTTTGTTAAATATTTTTAATATTTGTTTTGGTTTGGATATTTTTAATAGATGCATGAGTTTTATTGTCATTCATTATCATTTATCCATCTTTGGACCTGACAGAGCTGCTGCTGATGTGCCTGGATTAACTAGGTGAGAAGTACTTGTTCAAGAAACTTGGTTTACAGTGCTGGCTGGATTGGTGTAGGATGCTGACTGAGAGATTGAAGGTGGCTGCAGTGTTGAGTGTTGTCAGGTTGACTGAGGCAACATGTACCTCCACACAGGAAAGTCAGAGAAAGAAAAACACCCTCTATCAGAGAGAAAAAGGGTTGCACCTTGCCCTCCTTTGCACTGGTGAAAAGAAAGATCACTGACTGACCTTTTCTTTCCTCTGTTATACACCCTCTCAAGAATGAGGAGGCATTTTGATATGCATCACACTTCACTGTAATACAGTGCAAAGAAAACACACAGCATCCCTCTGAGGTGGTGTGTAAGGGAATGGGATATTCTGGCAAAACCAAATCAGCAACTCACACATGGCCTGATGACAAAACATCATCACCCAGAGTGGCAAGAGTGAAGGTAAGGAGAGGACACGCACACATCCCTGATGGCAGTGACCCCTTCCCTTCCCTTCCCTTCCCTTCCATTCTTCCCTTCCCTTCTTCCCGAAAGAAGTCTTGTTTTTGTTACTGCTGTGCCTGCATATTTATTCGTCTCTATGGCATCCGACTGCTTTACCTATGTTGACACATCCAAACTCTTAATTAGACAGATCAAACAATTACATTATACCTGCTGCCTGAAGGTTTGGCTGTTAGCTCCAAGACCAAGATTTAATCAGTAACAGTGCCTGAAGAAAGAGCTATCGCGTTGCTGATGATAATTGTCATAGTAGTATGAGCAATCTCTGAAAATTGGCAAAATCCTATTGTATACAGGCTTGATTTTCATCAGCACTTGCTTTCCCATGACCCTCTTTCCTTCCCAATTGCCAGTCTCTGTCTTAATTCAATAGGGTTTTTTAACTCTAATTTTTTTATGTTTTACATTAGTGTAATTTCATCACAATAATACAATTTCACCATCGCTTTCCAAAGGGCTACTTCTAAGAAAGAGGAAGTTTAATAAATCTGAATTTTCAGGTGTTATTTCATTATTGTTGTAATTCTGCCTGCACAGGGACTGCATGAAAGAAAAGCAGCTAGATGTTGTTCATGAAAAATAAGATATGCTTAGCTTGAGATTTTTTCACTTGCTGCTAGGTTTCCCAGCTGCCTACTAACAAGACAGGCAATTAAATACTCATGTAAGATGAAAATATTATTATATTAATTAGTACAGAATTGCTGTTAGACTATTCTAACCTGATAAAATATGTGCAGTGCCCTGCTGTTCCTGCTGATGTATAGCACTTGGTGGAGTCAATGTGTTTGGGCCTATTGTTGTTTATATGTCAGCGGCTCAGGGCAACTATTTTGCCTCCTACTCTAAAGGAATATAAAAAGGGTCTGACATTTATTGAATTATAGATTGATATTGGTTAGAATGAGTCTAGAAGTTGATTGCTTTTGCTAGTACTGCTATCAGATGCTTGCTCCAGTTCTTGGAGGTGTGGATGAGGATCTCAGCTTTTTATTTCCTCCTTATGTGCTTCTGTTAGATAATGCAGCAAAGCAATATCCAGTAAACTTCTCTCTTTGCTGCAAGGGACTGTAGAATTCTTACAAATACCCAGGCCAGGTCACGTTTAAATAAATTCAGGATTGTCACCTTCTTCAGTGGCCAGTGGCACTAGAGACGGGACTAGTATAAAAATGTGAATGTTCCCAAACTGGGGCATAGGAAACCCCTTTCATTCAGGTGCTCAAGCATAAGGAATATAAATCAAGGTTCCTCATTTTCAAAAAATGAGATGTAATCTGTTGACTTCTCCACTCTTAAAATGCTAGTCATTTTCAACAGTGATTAGCTTCGGGACCAGAAGTCTTACTTTGGATTTTTTGAAAATGTGTTGCTAAATAAGAGTGAATATGATTGAAATACCAAATGATGACTACACTGTGTATCAGAACACATTGAGCTCCCATTATTTCATTTGCCTGGATAGCCTTCTGCAGACACATCCCGTTCTGAGAAGTGTTCGATTTAACTACCATTAGCACGAAATTATAGGACCTGGCTCTCTGATACTTGCCTTTCTCACCTGAGGCTTCACGATAAACATTTAACAACACCATCCATCCTGTCTTCTCTTCATTGATATTCAATTAAGAGGTTTATTTAAGCAGACCGGCACTTGACCTCCCCAGCCACACTTCTCCCTGTAGTGAAGCTCTGTTGCTGCCCACCTGCTGCACAGCAGGATTGTATTCAATCATGATCCCTGGCACAAACTGTGTGCTTATACTTGGTGGCTTGCTTGAAGGAGAACAGACCACTAATAAATTGCACAGTCATTACCCTTTATGCATACTTGTTCTAATAGGTGTCGCAGATTCCTGCCTCCTAATAAGGAAAGGAAGTAGAAAAACACATAAATTCTCCCAAGGGAGTCAGACAGCCTGAAGCCACGTTCGACAGCTGTTACTGTTACCATGATCACCAAGAGCAAAACAAGGATTAGAAGGATGAAAAAAAAAAAAGATGCATTGAGAGGGATTCTGGCAAGATTTTCTTGGATATGGAATGTGTTTTGCACTGCCCCAATATATAAAGGCTCAGCACTCCTGTGGCACATGATGGAATTTGGAGATTAAACCAACATTGCAATTAATTAACCTATAAATGAGTAGTTTAATTTATCAGAAGTTTTTATTTCTGTATCTTGTTGGGTTTTTAAACTGTCACCTTAATCTCCAGCAAAAAGATTTTTGCTGGATATGAGCTTGGATGCTATGGTTATTAAATCTAATTCACAAGAGGTTTCAGAAAATGTTTTCACAGGGTTTACCTTTCATCTTCTACCCTTAGCTCTGGTCTTTCTCCTGGGGGCCAGCTAATAGGAATCGGGTGCTTCCTTGGCTGCCCTGGAGCTGGGCTGAGTTACACCAGCTAAGCCTCTGTCCCTCAGTATTATAGCTGAGAAATCCAAAGGGGAGACTCATGTCCTCTGTAAAGAGGTGTATTTAGTCTACCCTGCAGAGATGGTTTATGGCTTTGGCAGGGAAACTGTTGACAGTGCATACTGTAAATAGAGTTCAAAGTGAATTTGAGTCTTGGAGCTGCAGCTCTCCCCATGCTTGTTACGTTAATTTGTTAAAGGTGCTTAGTGTAGGTATCTATGTACATAAAGATTAACACCATCAATTTAGCACACTCACTTGATATTCTACCAAAAGTGGCAATGGGGCACACCACAGACTGCTGCTCCCTTTTTGAGCATGGCACAAAAACAAGGCCACAACATTGCTGGGCATTATGGCCCTCATCAAAGGCCTGCTGCTTTTAGCATTCCTAGCCAAATTCCTGTTCCTGCAATTGCTATCCATCTACTTAAAATGGTGTTTCAAGCAGAGACAGTGTTTCTTGCTCCTGACTTAAACAATGCAGGGTCATTAGGTTGCTGTACTGAATGTATGGCGCTTTTAGTTCTCATGCTGGCTAACTTCAGGTGCACACAAAGTGATTTTTACTTTGCGGGCCAAAAATCACATCTGCTTTCATTGGAAGACCAAAGTTACAACAGATCCCCAAAGTAGGAATAAATGAGGGTGAGAGCACAGACTCTCACATAACAATCTACTGGAAGGGCACCTCATGATTTCTGTTTTACCACGTGTCACCACTTTCCCCATCCCTCTTTGCCTTGCAACCCTCCTTGAACACGAACAAAAGTGAAGGACTACTTGTGGATGCTGACAAATCCTCCATCCCATTCAGAGACATATTTACAACTCACTTTGGATCTAGCCTCCTATACACAACCAAAAATCTTGCATGCTCAGTTAATCAAAACACTTAATCTGAGGTCCACTCTGGTGGAAACATGAGGCCAAGATACAGTATCTCTGTCTAGAGTGAAGTAAAGCAGTGAGTAGCTTAAACAAGTATTAATGCTCACTAAAGCTTAAAAAGACCATGTAGTAGCTCCTATCTGAATTATGAAAATCCACAACAAACTTTTTTATAATAATTACCAAAACATTTCTAATAGTATTTGTGACAAATGAGAGTAACTATTAATATTGCTTAATATTATAAATGGATATAAGTTCCTGTCCAATGTCAGTCTTAACACAAACTAAAAAATATGCTACTTATTGAGTTGGAAGAAGGTTTTGATTTACAATTATGTCTTGATGGATTACCTGAAAGCACAACCTTCAGGCAAACTGTGATTAAGTTGACCAAAGACATCTGGGAGAGCCATCTATGGCCTAAAATTATGACCTTGGTATTCTGGGCTGAAACTAGACACCATNTTTGTTTAGGAGGCCATCAGGTTTTTTAGCTTCAGCAGTTCAGCAGAAACACCTCCTGTGAAGTTACAGGGGGGAAAGAAAGTACTTCCTATTTTTTTGCAGCCATTACTTTAAAAACAAAACTCCAAACACTCCCAGCTTGTATGAATCAAGAAGCAAAAACAATTAATAACCTAATGATTAGCAAATGCTGTAGACATAGGTTTGGATTTCACTTAGCAAGATTTATGGAGTTAAATATAAAAGTATGACTTTTGAAAGCCATGTGCTCATAATTAGCTCAAGTTTTACCCCTGGATACTGTAAAATCACAACATGCTGTCAGAGCCCATTTTCTGATCCTGTTATCAGCATGGAATAAAGTTTTCCATTAAATGCAAAACAGATTTACAGGTGCTAAAACAGCTTTTTTATCAGTGGGAAACAGGCTACCTTTTGTTCTCTGAAAAGGCATTTCATGATTTTACATTGGTCAATTGATCGTACAACAAAGGGAAAAATAACAATTTTGGTCATCTACTGAAACTGAAAAAGATACAATGTGAAAATAAACACAAGAATAGTGACTGCCTCTCTGAATGTAGAATATACAGTCTTCCATATTATCACCTACTGTAAAAAAAAATGGATCAAAGCAATGCCCTTTCCTTGCTATTGCTGATTGTACTGCATAAATCCTCATAGAAATCATGCATTCCTAAAGAAAAACTCAAAGGATAACTGCATTCCAGGCAGCTGTGGTCATTGGAAATTAAATTATTCCATTAAAAGGAGGCCCTGCAAAGATAGCAGTCCTGTCAGTGTAATAACTCCTGCCATGAGCTGTCATGTGTAGGGAGTCTTCTTGGAATAGGCCCAAAAGGGAGGAGGTTTTTGTACCCATGCTGTTTGCATTCCTATCCCACACACTCCAGGCCAGGGGGACAAGTCTTCTTCCTGTGGGAAGAAGCTGGCATTACCTTGTCCTCCAGCAGCCAAGACAGAGATGAACAGCTTTTTCCTTGCTCACAGGCTGGCACTGGGCAATGGGCAGACAGCCTCGAGGAGTGGTCTGAGTGTTTGGGACCAGCTGGGCTGAACCACTTGTATCCACAGCTGCTTCAGAGTCCAGTGGTGGTGAAGCACCCAGCTGCTCAAGAAAAAGCAGCATCTCTTGCCCTTCTGCAATATGGGCTGCTTAACGTGGTAGTCAATGGAAAGCTTTTAGTGTCGGTGTCTGAACACTAGGCCTGGACAGGCATGAAACTGGGCTTGGGAGCCCTCAGATACACAGACCAGTTCTTCAGTTACAAGAAATATTTCATAGCTACTTTTATGTTCCAAACACTTAGATGGAGGTGTTGATGGCACTTGAAGGGACTCAGTGCATTTCTTTCTCTGAAGCATCTCAGGCAACTTAAGAAATCCTAACACATCTTTGTACCTGAGACAAAAAGTACACAAGGCAAGGAGCCTCATGCAGAAAGAATACAAAGCACAGCGTAAACATTCAGAGCTGCTTTACAGTCCTGGCAAAAACAGCTGTATCAAAGAGCAGAACAACGATGCTGATTCACAGGGAGGCTTCATCTGACACACTTGCTAATCACACAGGTTTCTACAAAGAAAAACCTATGGAAACATTGCCACAGTCTCAAACCTTCCAAGACTCAGTGAAAGGGTAGCTTTATGAACTGGAGATGGTTCAGCAGGCACCAGTTCCTCTACCCTCTGTGCATATCATTTTAACTCAGCTGGTTAAGTCTGCATTGTTCAAAAAACAACCTCTTATTTTATTGAAGCCTGCTGTGTGGCAATTGGCTAGATCCTCTCTAGCTGTGCTATTATGAAAAACAATCTATAGGCATTTTCTTTTTTCCTTCTTCTTTATTGAAGGAAGAAGGTAGACAGGGCTAAAGCAAAGGGCCTGGTAGTATTTCCTTGAGCAGAAGATGGGATTTTTTTCACTCTTACCAGGTCTCTGTTGGAGGACAGGGGCAACTTCTAAACAGAGACCTCTGTAAAAGTCCTTCAGAGATCTTTAAGAATATTACTGACTCTATCTAGATGGTTTACAATTAGATGTGCAAGACAGTACTTTCCTGGTCAAATGGAGGGTAATGTAATGAACACAGTACATTACATTACCCACATGGTCTTCAAGATCAGAGAACAAACTTTTACTAACAGCATTTATATGAATACTGTAGTGTGGGGGTGTCTGTCAGCACCTTTGCTCCACAACATCACATCACAGGAAGTAAAAAAGGAAAAAGCCATATATTTCTCATGGCTCCAACACAGCTAGGAGAAAATTCTATCAAAACATTGACACAGACTTTATTTGCAGATGAACTCACAGATTCACACATGTAAGCAAAGGGAGCCTGTGGGATCCTGAGATCTCTTAAAAAGCTACAAGGTGCAGTGTTATAAAATAAAATCAGCTTTCAAAACCTTGATGTACTTTGTTTTCTTGAGGGAGCCAGAAAACAGGAGCTAAATCCTTTGTCCTGGATGACAAAATGAAGATACTTGGCATTCACATTTTGTGGAAACACAACACACGGAACAGACAGCAGACACATAAAGCCCTCATGTGCTCTTTAAATCTTTCATCTCCCTCTATCTAATGCCATGTCATTCTTCTTTTAGGTTGACCCAGAATCATCAGAACCTTAGTCTCTCTGTTCCTCGCAATCCAAGAAACCATTTCTGAAGAATGACCTTCAAAGTGCTTGGCCATTTGTCAGAAACTATCACAAAGCTACAAAGAAATAACCCAACAGTAAATCAAAAATCTGAGAGAGAAAACTCTTGCAAGGACTACAAAGGAAGAAAAAAAACAAATGGCATGGAGAGTTGATTATAACACCAGCAGTTTGCCACAGCAAAGGAGAAACTGATACCAGATGCTGCTGGGAGCTCTTTCATTACCTTGTGCAAGACCTGCAGAGCCACGAAGGGGCCCCTTGCAGCACTACCTCTCTGTCTGGGATAAATGTGCAGCTCTTGGGCGCAGTGATTCGTGCTCAGAGGAGATCTGCAGAGCCAGATATTATTTTATTTGAAGGATGAATTTGGAAGCTGACTCCCTGTAAATTTGCTGCACCCTTTCATCATCTCCCAGCAAGTCTTTTGAAGTTAGCCTCTCTTGAAAAATTACGCTGTTATGTCAGGGTTTTTTAATGTCAACAGCATTGCCATTTAAACAAGTGAAAGTAACAGATGAAAAATTAATCAAAATATGTTTAATATTGAGTGCAAGGGTTGCCAGACCTTTTGATCTTTGGCATGTAGTTTCTTGCTTTCTAAATCCTTAGACATCTCTGTCTGGTTCTTTAAAACTTATTTTTCATTTGACTAGCTTTATAGCAATTTGTAAATAACAGCAAATATTGCAGCCATTTTCTTCCACTCTTCTAAAAAGGAAGGTCAGCTAGTAACTGCCTAGTTTATGTTTATGCAGTGTTTTCTGCAATGGTACTCACTGACTCAGATGAGGAAAATGCACAGTGCACTTAGGGAGGCAGGGATTTTTATTCTGTTCTCATTTTTTTGATTAGTGTAATTACAAAGAGTAGTACTCAGCATCTGCTCAAAGCTCTAAATATACTGCATATCAAAACCATGCAGGACGACTGGAAAAAGCTTGCCGTGTTGTTGTTTTTAAAGTAGTAAGCTTGTTTGTTTGGTAGGCTGGTTGATTGATTGATTGATTAAGTCCCTTTTTAGTCACCTTGTGGTTTCTGAGCTTTTCAGGTTAGCTTGCTTTTTGTTTCCATGGTTTTCTCTGCAAACATGAGAGATATAAATGCTCTTTTCCTCTGAAAGCAGAGATTATATGGACTCACCAGATTGTGGCAGCTGAGGTTTTCAGCAAAAGCACATCAAATGTAACAGCTGTTGTAATAAAACTGCTAAAACTGCCAATACTGAGGCTAAGAATCCAGGAAAGGACAAATATGCAAAGAGACAGCAGCAGTGAGCTGCAAGCCAGTGGATGGCTGATGGGGACATTATAAGCAGAACTCGTAACCTGAGAAGGTAAATGTTATCAGTGTTAATGATTTGTATAATTTTGGGAAACACTTGGCAACCTTTGTGAAAATAAGAAGGCTACAGCAGCTTACTGGGGGACATGAGCAGGTTTCCTCCCCTGAATAAGTACCTTATGTTTGGTGTGGTCGTCCAAAAAATTATCACACATTTTAGAAAATGCCTGATCATTGTCCTATTAACTTCCTGAGTGAAAGGGACAAAGACAGGAAAGCATCAGTGGTGCTGGTGCCTCTGTGCCCTGGGAATGCTCTAACCATTGCCAAACTCAGTAGCAGGTTCAGTTTCACTGAGTGGCTGAAGGTGGTATGGTACCATAATTTAACTGTGTCTGATGAAAAAACTCCAGCTCTCTAAGGGAAGGGGAAATTACCTTATTTGTCAGAAAGAGGCACACCAACTTGCTCTACTTCAAGGAGACTGAATCAAAGCAGTAAAAACCTGTGGAGTTTATTATCAACTGACCCTTCATATTGGAGTGAGAAAAAGAGCAAAATGAAATATAATACTGCCAGAGTTTCTGCATTATATTGGTCATTATTTTTCAATGACTTCTTGGGAAAGAAATTACATCACTTCAATGCTGTTGACATAAAGTATGGGGGATGTTTACTGTTTCTAAATTAAGTTGTTATGTTTCTTATCATATTCATACTCATTAAATACATTGAAACAGAAAAGAGCATTCCCACCTTGCCACTACAGCTACAAAGCCATTTTCCATATTGTGAAAGATGTCTCAACATATCTTTAGATGAAGTGACACAGATCAAGACAAAGGGTTTATAAATGGTGCTATAAATTGAATCAAAAGCCAGAAGAATGAAATTGAACACATAGGGCTTCTAAAGTACTTAAGGAAATATATTCTGTTAGGTTTTGAGCAAGGAAATGCTTCTTTGTACAGTACCTAACACTTGATGCTTGTGCTGGATACTTAGTCTTACCTGTACTTTGGATACCACCCTCAGCACAAATGATGAGTAAAAATTAGCTTTTGTGGCTGCCTTCCTCAGTGAGAAGCATGTGCAAACAGATCAAAAACATCACAAATAGCTAGAAGAATTTGTGCTTTTGGCAAAACCAGGAAGCAAACCCCAAGTGAGTATTAGCTTTCTATTACATTTTTTCCCACCTAATTGTAAAACTAAATCAAGCTATAGAAAAATGTTTTTAATTTTTCTTCTGGTTTACAATACTGAGGAAAGGCAATGGGGGTTTTACTGCTGCTGAAAAATCACCAGCCTCTTTCTGAGCCTTTAATTACTTAAGCAAGGATCTAGGTCCAGAAAACCTCAGATATTTGTAGCTGAATTAGCTGCATAGTGTTACATGGAACACTGGCAGTAAAGCCCAAAGAATTTGTCTGGATTTACGTTGGTGAAACTGACAGCATAATTTGCTCTATACAATGACATCTCTGCAAAACTAGAAAACACACAAACTGTATAACTGTGAATGATAAAAGGTCTCACAACTCTTTTTTAAAAGGAAGGACAAACAATAGTAAAAATATGGTAGCAATATTCGAGTGGATTTTTTCTCCCATTCTGAGTGGTATGGGGGAAAATTTTGTTGGGTTTTACAATGTGGAATAATGTCACCTGGGAATTGATCCAGAAAATGAGGGGCTGAGTCCACTAAAGCAAGTTTGACACCAGTGATAAGAAGAAAATTTTGATGGAAAAATGAGTAAAAAGATACCACGGTTCCAAAGCTGGACATTTCCATTACATCTGACAGCAACCTCCATGTACCTGTCATATCACTCTCTGAACTCACTGAAAACCTTTGGCTTCTATGTCACCTTGTGGAAATGAGTTTAATAAATATGTGTTGGAGAGACGATTGACTTCATTCAGTTCATTTCAGAGCTCCTGTCTGAAAATTTAATTTACTTTTTCCACAGTGAAGGTTAAGGATAAGCATTTAATTTTATTCCTCTTCATTCATTTGAATTTTTAAAAATCTCCACAATGTCTCCCCTTGATGCAAATAAATTTTTTCTCTTTTCTTATGGAATTTGCCTTGTACATCCATCAACCATTTTTGCCTTTGCAAAAGGGGCATTTTTTTTTTAAGTGGGGCGACTAGAAGTGAAGGTGACCCTGAAGAGATAGGAGTATTAAGCCTATGCTCAGTGACATATTTTCTGGATTGCAGCCTATTCGTTTCCTTATAGTCCTTATTATTTTCCCTACTTTTTTAGACCCAATATGGACACATGATCTTGTCTTCTACTTTTTGACATCCCATCTAAGGGCAAAGCTGAGTCAGCACTATGGCAAAATACCAACTGAATTATTCATCTTCAGCCAAGAATGACTGAGAGTCAATGTTTTACAGCCTGATTTTCAAAAACTCCAATGATAAAAGAGTGGTATGAAAGAATACTGTAAGCAATCTCAAGAATATTTACAGTTCAAAGATAAAAGATAGGCTAAAGTGAAAATATTTTCCTTCAAATATAATGCTCAATGTATTGTATCACTAATCCACAGATAATACTTTCAATGACATCTGAACTTAATATTAATGCAAAAAAATAGAGGGGAGGAAAAGAATGTAAACAAAATATAGATGTTTGGGGAAAACAACACTTGAAACAGCCGTGTAGTTTGAACACCATATCTATTGAATACATATCTAAATATACTCAAAATATACAGAGCTGAACAGTATACAGAGGAAAAAAAAAAGTGGAAATTGAATACTGTAATTAAAAAAAATTAAATAGGCAGCTTTTTGCAGCAAGCTCATTGGAAAAATACAAGAGGAGGAAGATTATACTTAAGAAGTGAAAGTAATCCCTGTGCAGGGGAAAATGTGTTTGTTGAGGAAACTTGGGCATGGTTTTACAGTATTGGTGGAGTTTTGGGTGCTCCAGACAAGACACTGCCATCCCTGACAGGCTGGGAAACAGGAATTTCCATTGCATCTGTAACAGCTAATACTGTGTACCTTGGAAATCTAAAATGTGCTCTTGGACATATTTATCTTAGATTATGAGGGAGATACAGGAATTCAGACCTGCTCCATCTCAAACAGAAATTGTACTGCTTTGCCACCCCAGACGGGAATTATGTTTCGTTCCTTATTGTAAAGACCTACGTGATATCCGGAATTTTATTTGTTTGTCCTGGGTTCCAGGTTTTCACCTACAAAATAGGGTGAGGTTTCTTCCCTCTCAGGTGTAGGCATTTATAGTGGCAAGTAGTATATGTAGCTGTTCTGGTAATTGTAATGGAAGGTTCTTCGTTCCAACTTTTGCACCTATTCAAAGTGGCTTGTGACTCTTCTACTGCCTGGTAAATATAAAATGTAAGTTGGCAGAAGACTAAAACAAAATCAGTCCAAAGGCAAGAAGCCAAATAACCACTTGGCTGTACACCAAAAGTTAGAGCATGCCTAATGTCCCCAGATTTTCACAACAATTATCCATTCTTTCCTAGAAGCAGTTGGCTAGTTAACTCAAGAGAATAAAAATCTGAGCTTTAACAGAAAGCCATCAAGGACAAAGCAATACTATGTAAGAAAAGTGAAGAAAATCAAAGAAAATCTAAAAACTATGGGAAAACACCCCTTTTGTCAGTGAAACGGTCAGAGAACTGAAAACAAGCTTTTCATACTCAAAAAACCAAAGCAAAACAAGCTTGGCAAAATGAGCTTTCCAGAAAAAGGCAGATATTGTGGCAACATGTAACACTGAATTCTCTCCTTGCACAGGTGTCCCCTGTCCCTAATACTTATTCAGCATTGACTGTGGAACTGAAGGGATAGAAAGTTTCACTACCAATCCACTAACCAAGCACATGCTTCTTCTCTTTGTCGTCCAAACTGTTTCAAAGTAGGTTTTCTGAAAAATGGAGGAACTGAGGATACTTACTTCAATGTACACATTGAAACACTCTCCTCATAATGCTGTCTCCCCAGCTGTTTCACAGCTGTATAGTTCTGACTTAACCAGAGCACAGCTATATCTGAGGGCAGTTTTATCCTTTCTTTTTCATATAAACTGTAGGTAAAAAATGCTAAGACACCTTTGGAATTCAGGAAACAAAGTTTCCCCCCAGATTAAAGCAAGGCAAATCTGAGAATTTGTTACCTGAATCATCTCAACTTCTCAGAGGAAACTTTGCAGCCAGACTAAAAGGACAGAAGGTTGCTAGTGCAGAATCCTCCCACAGTGCTCAAAAATAAAAGTAAGCTGAAAAACAAGTTACTAACCCTGTTAGGGCAAATGGATTTGTAATGAAGACGTCACAGGAGAGGGAATCTGAGACCAACATGAACTTTTTATCCCTTTCAGCAATCCAAGCTGACAGAAGGTGACATTTGTACTAGGAACATGAAGATGGAACACAAGGTGTGAAGGCACAGTGAGGTCTCCAGGCAAGCAGTGTGCAGGGAAAACTCCCATACAAGGCATATTCTTAGTACAGAGGTCAGCAGGCTTGATCACTGCTATGAAGATCAGGACATATGAAGACGTGTTTATTATGGGTTACTGCAGCTCCATATTTTCTGAGTTACAAGGAGGCAGCTATGCAAAGACAGGATGGGAGAGGACTGGCCAAAGAGATGAAGAGCAGAAAAAAAGACGAGGGTGAGGGGAAGAGTGTCAGTACAGACATGAAGCTCTGAAGAGAGGATTTTGCAGTCCAGGCATGGTGAAAATCACTAGGAGAGAGTCTGAGGGATAGTGATCAGGAGTCTAGAAAGTACTGGCTGCAAAGGAAGAGTGGAGTGTTAACTGACTCTAAAGAAGAGCTGACTACAGTGGTTACTCTATTCTTAAAATATGTAAAAGGAAACTATAATTTTTTTTCCATGTCCTCTGAGCCTAAGTTATACCAAGGGTGTATTAAGTAGTTTGGAGAAAATGATTTCTAGCAGTAAGACTGTAAAGTGCTGCAATAGTATACACTAAGGTATCTAGAAAGTCCATTATTGCAGGTTTCTAAATAAAAAAGGTTGAACAAGAATCTGGCTGCACTGGCAGGGTGCACTTCTGACAGACTAGATGAACCCCCAAGATCCTGCTACAGAAATCCCTTCTCTGTTTTTTTTTTTCAAAGAGTGCCAGTCTTTTCCCAATCTTATATTTTTTACTCTAAATTAAGTTGCTTTGTTTCACAGGAGTCTTCTCTACTCTTGAAGTGAATCTAGGTAGAAAGAGTAGAATTGCCCATGAAATACCATTTTAAAAGCTACTATAGTGAGGATACCAAGGACACAGGCAAAACAAAGTGCAGGTGGCAATAACCTCAAAGATTGAGGTGAATGAAGAGAGTGCTTTACTACAGACAAGGCATCTTGGGCATGTGTGGCAAAAGCCTGAGCACAGATTTTGGGGTGAAACTATACCAACTCTCTTATTTCACAGCAGACTCCACTCATGAGTATCTCTGCTAAGGAAATTTTCTTTGAACTCAGATGAGAGTCCAGTCCTCAGCTGGTGAACATTAGTGCTATTCCCTGGGCCTAAATAGAGGCTGATTTATTTAGGTAATCTGCAGGTTTGGCTCCATACTCTCATCTCAGCAACTAAGAAAACCATTTTATTCTGGTCTGTCAGATGTATTTGGTGAATTACTGTTGGTAAATAGGTGTTATTTTTGAAAGTGGGTGTGTTAATGAGGCAGGAAAGCCTTCAGAGATGAGGAAACACTAACACCATGAGCTGTTCCTAGTTCTTAATGACTCACTGGAAATGAGTGAGTCAAAATAATGGCTTCACCTGAAAATCTGGCCTGAAAATACCTTGTTCCAGTACTGAGTAATACAGGCTACTTCTGAAGGAGCTGATGTAAATGCTCCAGGACTTCAAGGCCAAGAGAGGAAAAAACATCATCGTTTCAAGGAAAATCTCAGCAAAACAAGCATTAGTTTTCTGGAATTATTTTAATCACCATGTTTTAATGTAAGAATCTTGGAGAAATAACGCTGATTTATGAGCTTCTTTCACCCCTCCAAAGCATCATTTATTGCTTTTGGGCCTCTTTGTCCCTCTTTTTTTTCAAGCATACTTTATATGCCTGCCAATAAAGGGGGAATATTATACCCTGGAATCTTCCTGTGTACGTTAAAACAGTGCTTGGCAAAATGGTACTGGAATAATAAGTAACAGCTTTTTTAAGATAGGGTCAATCAATTCCAGGGGAGGCTATTTACTGGATTATATACAGTCCTCTTGGAAGAAGAAAATCTCTCAAGTGCTCTCAGTTTGACAACCGTTTTTTCCATCATCTGGTTGGAATTTCTGTGCCAGTTAGCTTGCAGCCCTGCTATTTCCTCTGCATGTGTTCTGCAAACTGTGGAGAGGATACACTCGTTATTTTGAAGGAGTCAGGAGTGAGATGCAATTATGGGGGCCTAAGCACACAAGAGATAAAATCTCTTTCCTGCCAGCCAGCATAGAGGGCAGTCTGTTTGGGCTCAGAGGCAGCTGATCGGATCTGAGCCTGAGCATCTGAAAAAAAGTCCTAGCAGCCTATGAGTCCCATTTGTTTATTTAGAAAGAAACCATTGTATCATTTGGTTACTCTGACCAAGCAAGCAAAGCAAGTGCTGGCTTCTATGTGATGCATTTTAAGAGCATCCAGCTTGTGTTCAAGTGAAGTGGCTTCATATTGTGCTGCCTCTTGACACATACCAAGTTGCTCAAGATTACCAAGGTTTTTGAAATGTACTTCTGACATTTCAGGACAGCTTATAGCTAGACTTCAAATGAGATGTATGCTTGAATGAGGGCAATTTTTTGTAATTTGCCTGAATTCTACATTTATGCTTTCTTTGGCCTAATCTGTTTAATTGAGATCTGTTCCTTGGCTGGCTGCCAGTATTAGCAGAGCATGTGGATAGCAGATTGGTTTACCTATGTGCTGCAGAAAGACTATTTCTTTCACAATCTTAGAGGTGGACTTGCATATGAAGCTAGAATTGGTTCAACAAAATGTCCCCAAAACTGAGTGTTTATCATTAGCCTTTCAATACGTTTCATTTTTCAACATGTGAATATGGTAGATAAAATTTTTAATCATTTATTCAGTAAAGCTTACATCAGTGTCTGACTTTGAACATTACTTAGTTTCCATCCTTAAGACCAAAAAAATTACAGTGACATTTTCTCTTACTAAATTATTGAAGACTTAAGCATGCAGTGAGAGAAGTAAGGGGCCTTCAACCATCTTAACTACAAAGTCACACCAGCTGATTTTTCAATTAATTTTGACTCTGGCACATTTGGAGAACTGTAAAACCCTTTCCTTATCATTCTGAATGCTGAATATCTTAAAGGACCTGCTTTACAATTAATTTTAAAATCTAAAGTAAGTGTTTAATCTGAGTCTCTGAGGAAGACACTTTTGTGAACATGGAGACATCCATTTGGGAGCGAAGATGTTGACTTCATCCCATCTGACAAGAATCCTGTCAGCACAGAACTTAGACCATGGGAGATGCCTTGCTTTCATTCAAAAGCTTCTGAGATCAGCTGGTCTCCAGAACATCTCTCACACATTCTCTTGAGATAAACAAATGCTGTTGGAAAGGAAGATGGTGCAAGTGAATGTTTGACCCTGACACATTTGCAGCCGCTCATTGCCTGCCTGTCTTTCCCAGGCAGCTTCCTCAAGCCTCCTGCTCTCCCTAATGTGACTGGTCAATGCCTCCCAGTATTGCACATTGCTTACCCAGGTATTGGCAGTAACATTTAGAGGCCCTATTCGGCTTGCAAACGTAGCCTTGGGAAAAACAGCCTGTCTGAAAACTAAAAGAGAACCTAACCTCACCATGTCATGAGGCCTGCAAAGCTCTGCTGGGTGATATGCAAACAGAAATACTATGCTTTTTAAAGGTCTTGGTATTAATTTGCTCTAACCCCTGTAGGAACAGAAATTCCTTTAATAATCCATTCTACGTTGTTTGGAAAGACTCATTCTGTGAATATTTCCACCTCCTTGCTAATATGCAGGCACTTCTACAGTGCTAGTGTGGGACAAACCAGTTCTGATTTGGAACGACAAGGGGTTGAGCTCACTTAGGACTACAAGGACTACAAACTCCCCCTCACCCATCCCACTGCTGCCTCCTGCTCCTACAACCTGAGCTGGACCCAGGTACCAGTGACTCTCTCTAGAAATACGGAGCTAACATCTGCCTGCCAGCTTTCCTGGCAGGAACTGCCTCCACTCCTAGCTCATCTTTGGCTGCGAAGGTTTCAGCAAGCCTTTGGAAACAGTGATGTCACAGGAAGTCTTAAACCCCCTTCTGACCTAAGGCTGGACATTCAAAGTTGGCTGCAGTGAAAATCTGAAAGAAAGCAGCAGCTGATTGCTGCTGCTGGAATCATGGGGCATTGCCTTCTCTTTTTATGGGAAATACAGATTTCTCTCTCTCTCTCTCTCCATGGCATTGGGTCCCAAATTGAAAAACTACATGTTTCACTGTTAACATGCAGGATTTCTTAAAATAAATTCCTTCTCTGTGCTTTATCCTTTGGCAATGTTACCAGCATGGCCATGCTTCTGATGGGCACTACCCACTGTCTTTGAGCCAGGGGGAAGCCACAGCCTGCAGTGTCTGAGCTGAATTTCAAAATGGTTATAGGGATGTCACCAGGAAGGGCAAAAATCAACATAAATACCTGTCATCCAGGTGAAGCAGACAGAACTGGATGGTAAAGCAGTAGCTGACTCCTGCTGTCTAGATGGACAATGTTAGCTCAGCACTCTCTTCCTACAGGCACTTAATGGTTTTCATACTCTTGTTTTCCTGCTGCCATTAGTGAAAACATTGCTGTTTGCTCATAGGGCTAGCTATTCCCTCATGTAACAGTTCACTCATAAACAGAGGTGTTAAATCACAGAAAACCACAATTTGGACTTTACAAATAAAGTGGGACTGGCTATGATTTTTCTTACTTGGTACATTCATGTTCAAAACACTTTATAAATGTGAACCCTTTCATCTCAGTTGTGAAATACAACAGGTCTGTTCATGACCTCATTTCATCAGAGAAGAAACTAGTCAAAGATGGTGTGCCTGAAGCACTCACAAGGGGAAGCATAAGCATGATGATGGGAAGAAGGTCCTGAAACCTCCTCACCCTGTGCACTAGGTGTTAGGCAATTCTTCCCATCACCCCAAATGGGTCTATAGGTGATGTACATCACCAGGAGCTTCTGCAAAGTAAGCTGTGGTGCAAATGAAGACAATGCCACTTTCTGACCATATCCCTCTAATAAAACAAAAATCTCTTCAGCCTGGAAAGACTGTTTCCAACAACAATAATGACCCAGAGTAATTTCTACCCCTGTAAAGTGGATACCAAATATTTGCCAAAGTTCAACAGTTTTTCATTCCAAGTGCTTAGATATTTCAACTGGCCTTTGGGAAACTACATATTTAATAGGAAAATGCTATATACTGGGATTTCAATAACTAAATCAGGCACAGGAATAAAGAATACATAATTCTGAGAAGAGTCAGAGAGCCAAAACTTTTGATGGGCTTGATAACTGTGGCTCCTTGAAAGGCTCATGGGACCCTCTTGCTCTGAATTAATTACTCCCATCCATAAATCAGAGCAATCTGATGAGGCTACTAGCATTCAAGCAGCAGGAAAGCTGCCAGTTTACAGAGCAGTTTTAGATGAGTACATGACCAGGTACACAGTGATGAAAAGATGTTGAGGTTGCCAGAGTGAGGATTAGCAGCAAAGGAGGCTGGCATCCCAGTGGACTTGTCTGTGAGCAAGGAGGTCAGACAGAATGGCACACAGGTGGTTTTATAGACTTGGGTAGACAGAAATGGGAAAAGAACCAAGGCTAAGACTCTGTCTGAGAGACAACTAAACACAGAAATCTGTAAAAACTTCCTGGTTTATATTTTGTTTTCACACTTGGAACCATACAGGGTTAAAAGGAGAAATATCATTTAGATCTCCAAGGAAAATGAAAGTAAACAAATTTAAATTCTACGCTTTACATGGCTCATGACCACTTCAAACAGAACTGCAGGGCAAATGTGCCACACACTGGAAATAAGTCCTCCTATGTTGTATTCTTGATGATTTTCTCTGTGAGTAGAGCAGAAATTTCCTTGCAGATTTTATACTGCAAACTGTAGACTTCTTTTGAACATGGATCCTTTCCCTTGCTCTGCTTTCCATAGCGTAGCTGTCTATTAGCATCATCTTATGTGTGTTATTTGTCTGTAAGTAATCCCTCAAGCTTGTATAAATACACCTACTTGTGCAGTGTGCTGGAGCAGAGCTGTGCATGTTATAACAGCTGGCATTCGACTGTCTAATGAGTAAACATTATGTCCAGGGGTTAAAGTGGACTGGAATCGTTCCAACTTACGTCTGTTAGAAAGCTACTAGGTTAAATATTTGGTTCTTATCCTTACTCTTTGAAAATGTAAAGCATGTCTAAAAACTGAACCACACCAGTTTGTTACAACCTTCTTGGGAAAAGCAGTATCTGTGGCAGACTTCTGCATCAATGAGCATTTCAGACTCTCAGTACTTGCTGCTGTGGTAAAATGGCCTTTAAATGTCAGAGAACTTGCACTTTAACTTTATGTATACTTGGTGTATACCACGCAAATTCAGCATAATAAAAACTACGTCAAAGTATTAGCAAACTACATAAACATGTCAAAGGCTGATGTTAGATGATATGCTAGTATCACAGGATACTCTGCCTGCTTCTGATGGCTCCTAATCCCATTTCAGAGCTGGGTCTGTCTCTCTGGCAGGCCATGGTGATGCTGGCCTTGGTACACATGCAAGCTGAGAAAAGATGCAGCTACAGACCAAGTCTCCTCTGCTTAGTCAGGGTGCTTTGAGCGATGAAGCATTTGCAAGCAGGAAAAAAGGAAGTAGGGGAGTTGGGCTACAAATGCCAGGTCTGTGTGGAGGGAGCAAACCATTTCCTGCAGGATGGAAAAGAGAGAAACAAGCATGAAGTGTGAAACAGAGGGTACTGAGAAGACACTTCAATCTCACACAAAGAATAACACACATGTAATCATTCCCTCAGTCATGAAATTATTTAGAGAGAATTTGTCAGTTTCAGTAACCTACTTAAAGAAATGCAGGTTTATACATGTCTGGTTGTTCTAATTACTGAGATAGGAAATATTTACTCCTGTAAATAAAAATTAAAACATTTACCCAGTATAGCAGCTGTGTTGTAATCCAAAGAGAGAACTGCTGTTCTTTTTTACCACTCCTTTTACACTCTTCTGTTGTTTCTGCATAGCCATCAAGGTATCCACATCCAGGTGTCTTCTCACTGTTCTGGTGGGTTTCCTTCCAGGTTCAGATCAATTCCTGTTTATGGTAGTGGAAGGACCTGTGCCTTGTCTGAACCACTGGAAGATGGGCTAGCTTTTCCAAAAACTGAAAAATTAAAATATTATTACACACTTTTCCAGATGCAGTTTCTTAATAGCTTTTACCACGCATTTACCAGTGATCTTCCTACCTTACCTTGCCCTTGGTGTGACCAATGAAATGTTCAAAAAAAGAAGTGCTCCTCACAGCTGGCCTGGGACAATTTTGGACCTTCTAGACACCTACACAGGGATTAGGCCAATATGTTCAAAATTATCTGCTGATGTTGATGTGCTCTGCCTTGCCCCAGATACCAAAGGCCAAAGACAGCTCACAAAAGAGCCAAAGGCCAGTTGAACAAAATGCTGGACAAGGGGCCTAAGCAGTGACTAAAATCTATAGTTATTTTATCTCACTGGAGTATTTATGCCTATACTTGGCATCTCAGGAGCAGAGAATTGCATTGTCACCAGGTGTCATTCAGCTGGATGAATGCTAGGTATACACTGTGCTGGACCCACACAGGTAAAATTTCAGGGGGGATACTGATGCCATAACCATCACCTTATTGTTTTGTGTCTTTTCTTACTTTACACATCTTTTCCATAATAAGTGCTTTGTAACTATAGAATGTTGGGACTTGAAAAACCTTTGCATTCTTTTCAGAATTAATTTTATACAGTGTTTAAAAAAATTGAACATCAACAATATAATTATTCCAGTAATTTATATGTT
>VZRX01018764.1:52081-62853 GCA_013398075.1 Notiomystis cincta
CTCATCTCATCTCACCTCATCTCATCTCATCTCATCTCATCTCAAATATTAAGTTTTATTGCATTCATTAATTTGTTTTCAGGAGTCACAAATTACACTGTGATTTTGCCTGTCAAGTCTGTGCATGGATCTGGAATGCTACACACAAGCCCCACTTCATGCAAACCTAAATCAGCAGCACCTAGAGATTTCCACTAGCATGAGCTCTCCTTTGTTTACACCACTTCTTTGTTCAGGACAGATAAGAGGGTTCAGCATTTTTTTTCACTGCTTTGTTTTCTTACTGTCAAGCTGAAGAACCCAGCAAGGAATCCTTTGTGCCCATTTCCCTCACACCCCTTTTGCTACAAGGCAGAGAGAACATTCTTCTTTCAAGGGTAATTTGTTGCATAGACCTGCTTTAATAAATCAGATATTTATGTTTTACTGCTTTCTTTCAAACCCAAGTTCAATAAATGTCCAGGAAAAGTTGACCCAGTGTGCAGAAAATTTCTCCAGTCCCTTTCTTTTTGGCCAAAATGCAAATAGCCCGCCATTTTGAAACTGAGCCTTTCTCCCTGCCACATATTCTCTGTTTTTTTCTGGTGTCAGATTGAAACACAGATACAGTGAAGCTTCTGTCACCCTCTAGTGATTTTCTCCAAGATGAGAATGTCCTTTCTTTCCTGATTTTTTCCTCTGCTCCCAGTTCCATCTCTGCATGCTACTCAAAATACCTTAGTCTTTCTATACACTTGTGGAGGTGCACACAAAACCTGAAGTCCTGGAAGTAGAATTCTACTAACCTATGCTCCTTGTCAACTGAACAAACTGCAGAGCCCCCAAAACTTACATTTTAAGTGCTTTCAAATGAGTCTCTCTCCCTTTCCTCATATTCAAATTGCTACTTCTTGGAGCTACACGGCCACTTTTCTGCTGAGGCCACGGCACGTCCACATGTGGTTCACATGGAACTTGTCTAAGTCCCCGTTAGCAGCTGTCCTCGTCTCCCTGCTAGATGGAAAGGCAATTTAAGTAGCTACAGACACAAAGCAAACAGCTCTGCTGCCTCTGTACTCAGCCCTAAGAAATCAGATTGTGTATTCAATACTCCTGTGTCCTGCTGTGGGCACACACAGTATCTAGGGTTTTGCCTGGCCTGTCATTGTGGACCAGGTAGAAGACACACACCTGACAGTATGTGACAGGATTCAAATTCATAAATCCTCCACAAGTTATGACATCTTACAACCCGTATCATTTTGCTTGCCATTGTGTCCAGCCAACACAGACAAAATCTTGATTCTATGATGATAGCAACTGTGCCTAAATGGTGATTACCATACACCTTTGGCTGTGCAAGACAGCTCCTGTGCCAGCTACCAAGCCACTGCCCACAGTCCATCCACGTGAGCACAGGAGCAACTCTGCAGTAGCAGTGCAGAAACACATGGCTGCTTCCATTTGAAAATCCAGCTTCTAACTGCCAACGAGAAGAGAGCTGACCTGAACTGGGAAGATGGGCTATGGGACTTTTGCTGTGAAGTGTGCATTACACTTTGTCACTGTCTTGTCTCACACTCTCTCATCACATCACTGTCCAGTTCTTGGCAGGTTACTGAAGGCCAAGACAGGGTTATACCTGCATCTGTCTGCATTGGATATTATTCATGGATTTCATATTCTTTCCTTCTTCACCTTACACCTGGCCTTCGTACACTTTAGAGAAAGATGTCATTTGACATTGCATTCATCCACAGACCTTTGGATGACTGTCCAAGTCCATTAATCATGTTTTTAGAAATATTTCCTGTCAATGATCTTTCAATTCTTCCCAGATGGCAAGCAGAAGCAGCTCCTCTCATGTCTCAGCCATAGCAAATATGATACAGTGCACAGATGTAAATGGACTAATGCCACCACTTAACAGATATATGGTATCTCATCACCATGACAAGAACAGTAGATGCTGGTGCATCCTGGTAAGGTTGAAAAACTGTCACAAGAGTATTCAGAGCATATAAACAAACAGTCATCTGCACCCTGACTTAAAACTGAGTAAACTAACTGCACTTTTCAAATAGCACTATAGAATATGCACTATCACCAGCTAGCGACATACTCAAACATTGTCATGCAAACAGATGTAATTTCAAATGAACTATCTATCCCCTTCCACTGTCTTACAGGCAAGTCTTCAGCATATGTTTTACCAAACAGTCCTTGGCAGTTCGATATTCCAAGCCTTAGCACTTTTTAAATGGACAGAAAATTGTTTTGGAAAAGGACCAAATATTAACTATTAAAACTCAAACAAAGAAGTATGAGTTGGGAAACTAATCTTTTTTCATATATCTGAAAAGAGAAATGAAAATTGGTTTGGAAAACATTTTTATTAAAAACTGTAGCTGTCTGTACTCTGAAACACCCTGGAGGTCTAAAGATGATATCAGTATATAAATATTCAGGGCTTCCTGAATATTTCTTTTCAGAAAAGACTTTTTTTTTTCCCTTACAATTTCTTTGACCTTTAGAAAACAGTCACTATTTGTAGCTTGATTTTTTCAAGATGTTCTCTGGTACATAAAGATGGCAGGGAATTCAATTTAAAAGTCAACTCATGAAACACCATATAATAGTCAGAAGATAGTATTGCTTTAGGCGATGTTTTATTAAGTGAACAGCCATTCAAAGCATTTTGGAGCATATTATATCCTATTTGAAGGAGCTCACTTCATTCAATCCTATAGAAAAAATATTTTACAAGAGAGATGATATTTGAACTATTCACAGGCACATGGATAAAATGGTCAGTACTCAGATTTAGCAGAGATGAGTCTTCTTGCTTTATAGAGGCCTGTCAAAAGGACTGATTTATAAAAAGGTCAGGTTTTTGTTGTTTTTTTTTTTTTTTCTTTAAAGGGAACGAGACTTTCATGAGGTCCCATAGAACAGCTGCAAAAATACCTTTAGTCTGTCATCCGGAATTCCTGAAGGTGAGTTGTGGATTTGTGGCTAATGAAACACTGCAAAATAGCACTCACCATGTTATAAAACAGCCCTAATGGTTTATTAGCCTCTTACAGGACAAAAAATTAAAGATGCCCAAAGCATGTTATAATTATATAAAGCCAAATTTAGAGAGAAGCAGAACAGAACCAAATGTACGGAGATGTCTCTGTGACCTCAAAAGTGGATCACAGATGATTAATGACACTACAAAACAACCACTGGAGACCCAGGGTCCAGTTAAGGATTCTCACTGACAAAAATCAGTACACTTTCCCATGATCTATAATGAAGAAAGATTAAAATTTGGTCACCAAAACCTTATTTCACTTGACCTTGTACAGCACAAGAATTTGTTCCTGGAACAGGACTAGCTCGTTCCACAGATAAGCCATCTGGTAAGAGTAGCAGTGGCTAATAGATTACTTAGGGTTGAGAGCAAGGAAAGGGCACTGAGAGAACTGTGTTCTCAACAGTTCAGAAAACACAGAATGCATTATATATCATAGAAGGCTTTCTGATATTTCTGTTTTTCTACCTTTACAAAACAAGACTTAGTAAAGTACAGGAAATTACCCTATTTCTAAATGAATGACCTTGTACACTACCTCTTAAACTGAATTAAAGGGAAGGCTGTGCCCTAAACAACATTACATTTCAATAATTTGAATTTTTGAGGAAAAAATACACCACACATTTTTATTTTTGTCAAATACAAAGCAGCTCTAATAATTTTATTTTACTGAATTTAGTTTTGTTTAATATATTTAATTTTTAAAAGATCTATGGCAGATAAAAATAAGCCAGTGCTATTCATGGGAAGAAAGCTAGGGATGTGACAAATAGCTTTACATACCTGGGGAAATATTAACCCAAATTGCAGGACAATACTTGCTGATGAAAATGGTTCCTATGACTCTACACAGAGTGGATTTTCACCACACTGCCAACGTGGACAACAGTTTTACCCTTACTGTTTTCAGGGCAAGTTCAATGAACAAAAACCATCTCCACCAGTTTTTTTTAGGGACGAAGACCTGATTCCTTCAATAAAATCATTCCAGACCTAGATGGACTGCATAGAAACTCCTCTTCAACCCTAAATCTGCCCAGTTTTAGGCACTTCACTTTTAGTTCTGGGAAGAGAGGATACACAGGACTTCTATTCTGGCTATTTGTACCAGGGTGATTTTGACCCAGAGTGCTGACAAATGCCTACCTATTTCAGAAGGAATGCAGCTTGTATTCTTCCTGTGCCTTTTCAGATGTGCAATCTGAGACCATTAACTTATTACATAGCTGTGCCTATATGCTGGAAATTCTCCCATCAAGAGACATCATGCAGATATGAACATTACCAGGATTACACTGAATCTGAAAGGCCAAAAGCAGAGAAAAATGATGATGCTTTCCCCCTGTGATTAGAACATTTTCCCTACAACATTCATGTTTTCTGAAAAAACTCCACTTTTTCTTTTTTGCTAAGCTTTCAATTCGATATATGTAAAAACTATTGCTAAGTGATCCAGCACAATAAAATAGAACATGATAATGATGACAAAGATAGCTCAATATATGCTAATTACTTGTTCAAAAACAAGGAAGAAAGGAAGAGAAATGTGCAATTTCTCTTACCTGTGAAGTCTACCATTTCTCCTCCATTTTCTTTCCTTCTATCTCCAAATAGTTGTGGGTTTTTTTTGTTGTTTTTTTTTTAAGAAACAGATTTCTGGTCATTTCTGGACCATTTCTTCAAAGTATTGCACTAGATCTTGCATGTTTCAAGGCTAGTTACAAATCAGGCCTGGTTTGACTGAAGGGAGAGTTTGCACCAGGCACTTACATGCTACTGTCTCAGGCTGGATGAACTATGTCTGCCTAATTCGGAATCCCCTTGAACATCAAAGATCTCACTCACACTTCAGGGTTAGCAGGGTCACATTCCACCCAAAAGAAGCCTAATACTGCCTGAACTGTTCACAACAAGCTTCTTGTTTGGCAGTTTTTGACCCATTTTCTGTTCTTAAATGATGTGCAAGCAAACTGATATTTTGCCACATTCTTTAATAATTCACTAAACACTTCATGTGGATTCATTCAAATGACTTTTTCTGAACTATCTGCTCTGAGTCTTGAACATCTGTAGTGTGTCATTCAGGCTGCAATTCTCCACCTGGTTGTAACTTCTGGTTTCTGGAACATTCCCAAGTCCACAGAAAGATTTCAGGATGGCCACCCAAACGATCCTTAAAAATTCTCACACAACTACATCTAGGCATGTGCTTATACAATGCTTTACCTTTAATAAATAGTTTTGTGAAAGGAAAAGAAAGTTAAGAAAGTTGGTAAGAGGCAGCTGGAGAGGCCATAGCAGGAAAGTAAATATGGTCAAATAGAAGACCTCTGCTGTTCTTTTTTTCTAAATGCAAGCAGGGACTGAAAAATAAAAGGGAAAAAGAAAGGGCCTGAGTGGGAAAAATGCCGGGGAAAAAATATAGGCGTAGGGAAAATAAGTTTAAAAATGTTATCATAAAGAGGCAACCATTTCTCAGTGGAACAAAGAATGGTGAAAATGCTTAAAGGACAGTAGTTGTAGCCACATGCATATATGATCCTTTGATCTCTCTGTAAGGAAATTCACTGTCTTGCAGTAAGCCTCAGATTCTCCACATCAGAACACACTGCTAAACTTTTCAGTGTACGAGCATTCATTGGAGTTGAGTATAAATAACATGTTGGAATTCACAACCCAAAAAGAGCGATCAGTTAATGATCTCACTTTTCTTTCAAAAAGCCCCAATGTCTAATGCAGTTATATACATTAGGTTAAATTTAGGTTAAAACTCACTATGAAATACAGATATCCCTTGAACAGGATATTATAAAAAGTTTTAAACCAGGAGACTAGCTTTGCCATCCCAAAAGAGGTACTATGGGTGTATTGCAAAACCTCAACTCTATAGCATGTCTGTAGCATCTTCCTGCTGGTATAAAACAAATACAACAAAAGCAAGTGTTCTGTGAGCTTAACTCAGACTTTCACTGGAAGGAAAGAAACTTGGACCTTAAGAAAGAGGCAAGCAGATAATGGGGAATTTTCTCTCTTTTACAACTGAACCTAAAGAAGAAAATGCCAAACGTAGAAAGCTAAGACAAGGTATAACTTGTACAGCTGTTCTTCCCATAAGACAAGAATCTTAATGTAGAAAGTATCTTTTCCATGGTTGCTAATTTTTAATGTAACAGCCTGTAGCCCACAAGCACAAGTAGAGTGTCCAGAAAGGGGTAAAGACTATGAAAAATAGGAAGAAACAGGTACTAAAGAGATTTGTGGAGTGAATGTATGAAGCTGATGTTAGAACAGAATGAAGCAAATTTATATGCTATTAACTTGATTTTACAAGAATATTTGCAACGTTGTTATACTAAATCCTAACCATAGTTTGCTTCAGTGCAATATCAGGTCTGAATATATGAATAGATAAAAGTAAATAGACAATGCTACACAAAGAGATGTTTCACCTGCAGTTTAATGAACTGAAGTGGCATGAGTATCATGCCAATCATTACCCTACCAATTAATTTTATTAATTCCACAGGAATTAATACTTTTAGAAAGATACCTGGGTGGGAAAATTAAATATAGCTATGAACAATCATATCTAAAGGTGGTAAATTTGCATCAGATATGAGATGTTTCCAAACAAAGAAATATTTTAAAAGAAAGTGGTAGAAAGCCCTTAACTTATCACCTAAGACATTTAAAAATAGACCAAAATAAACTACTGGAAAATTTAACACAATGACTAATCTCACGCTGATTGCACAATCTTGCAATAGGAATGGAGAATGTTCCAAAACTTATTTTCCATCTCTAATGTGTAATATCTGTAAGTCTCTGGACATGTTTGGGCTATCCAGCCATGGATATTAGTTCTGGCTCCAGAAAACAGCATGATGCTAACATACAACTTAGTTCCCAGAGTTTGGGAAATCTCAGAGCTGTTGCTAACCATTTTCTCCAAAGTAACAACTTTAGTCTCATCTTTACAGTCACCATAAAGCTGATCCATCCCTCTTGCAGAACTTTGAATCGACCAGTTGCCTCAGGCAGGCAGAAGCAGCTCACCTTCAATGCACACACAGAATGATTGCTATTTGTAGGAAGAACAAAATACCCATTTGCGACACAACTGCAAACAGCTAGTGACTCAGTGTATTTTGATACATTAAAAAAAAAAAGAGAACACATTTAATAATTCACCTGAAAAGAAAACCACAGCTATTATGTGATGTTGATACCAAGATCTCCCACCTCAATACTTTAATGCTTGTTATTGGCACAATAACAAGTTTATGACTCTACCATATCTGAAGCCCTTAATTTTTGTTAGCTGAAGAAAGAAGATATATTTTCAAAGCTATCCATGACTGTGAATGATTCTTGTTTGAATGTCAAATTAGAAAACCTGATTTTCAAAGGTTAGGTGCTCAGCACATTCTGAAAATCAGGCTGTCTGGAAATGTTTCAGACTGTGCCTCTGAAAAGGAAGTAATTGTATCATTCATCACTTTTCCAAATTAAACTTTTATGACAAAGACATTTTTCTTTCATCTCCGTATTCAGACACCACAGCTAAGGGTGTGGTAGAGGTATGGAGTAGAATTTTACTAACTGCTTTGACATCTTTTAATTTTGGGTGAAGTGTAGGAAGAAAGATACATGTATCTGCTTGAATATAGGTGTTCTTCCTGTAATAAAATCTGCTAATTATCCATGCTATTTCCCTCCATATAGAAATCTGCCTTAATTCATTCTTCTCCTCTGATATTTCAAGTAAATTAACAAATGGACTTAAGGGAGTGCAAGCCACTGACTGTATCAAAAGTAACACTGATTAACTATAACTGCCTTTTAAAAAGACCTAGTTAAATCAAAGCAAATCCTTGCCTGAGCAAACTTAGCTTATTTATTGAGTAACATTGATTTATTTGAATTGGTAATCTGGGTCAGGACTCTGAAATATTTGCATGCCTACTTCATGTTTAGCACACTATTTAGTCTAAATACATTTTGTTTCAGCAGAATGAAAGAATGAAACTCTTCTAAGAAGGTGTAATAAACAAGTCTGACACTCTTTTATAGCAGGTCAACTCAATAAAGACATCACCATTTCTTGATGATATGAAGCCAGCTGTGCTTAAAGAGACCTACTGGAAAACACCCAAAATCAGATTGCTAGCTCTCAATTTATGTTGAATTGGATTTTTATTGCTTTAATCAAATTGTTTTGAAAGACAATTTTATTTCAATCACAGCTAGTTTTGAGTGTAAACAATGTCATAGGCAAGTATCATCACAGATACATCAAGGATAGCTACTAAATTGAACACAGTGAGGATATATTTCTGAATGGCATGTTTCACTACAGCCACTTCAAATTCTAACACAGAAATTGAAATTAGGAGTAGAGGAAGTTTCACTACAGCCACTTCAAATTCTAACACAGAAATTGAAATTAGGAGTAGAGGAAGTAGGAGACCAAATTAGGTATTACCTTTCCAAGGTACACATTATACTTGTGCTGGTATAATCCGAAATGACAAAAAAATGAACCACTACTCTTATTTTTGTCCACCTTATTTTTCTCCATATTGAGTGGAAATCTGCTTGCCCACAAAATTACTCATTACTTCAAGTTTCACCTGTAGAAGCATTCAGAATTTCTGATTTCTTGCAAGATTGTATTATGCAAATTTCAAAGAAGCATATCCAGAAAATGAAACTCAAACCTATTCGTTGCTTCTGGGTAGTTGTAAACATTTGAAAAGTCTGAAAGTAAAAATGTCAACAAACCAAAACAATCCACCAATAAAAAATCTGACTGCTTCTGTGTGGGTATGTTGACATGTCCAGCAAAGAACTCCCATAAAACTGTAATTGTTGAAATTGCTTTGACATGGAAGAGTAGCAGACTCTTAGTCAGGCATGAGAAATATGGTACTGATTTTGTGGATGATTTTGATTAGATTTATTGCTAATACAGTATCTAAGTATAGTCAATGAAGCATATAATATAAGCCTGTCTTAAGGGTTATAATATAAGCAGGTTCAGCTAGAAATGTACAGCTTTACAGTCTTTGGCCTTACAGAATGTACAATTACAAAGCAAAAAAGTACCTATGTAGTTACTTCAGAATTTTATCTCCACATATAGTTAGATTTTAGCACTGCTACTGACACTTCTGAAAGCGAGTGTTTCCCTGTCTTCAGGCTGGATGTACAATGCAGGCATCCCTGCCGGAATGAGGATCCACCCAGAAGCTGACTGCAGCCTTGTGAGACCATTCTGCCTGATTCCAGCAGCATTTTATACTCTTTTGCAGGCTGACGTGTAACCAAGTCAACCTTGATCACCACAGCTTCTCCATCTCAGGAATGCATTCATTATGTGAGCATCCAAGCAGCTCCTCCTGAAATTCCTACCTGGTGTTCTCATCTTAGCACAGCTCCCACCTAGTGTTCTTATCTTAGGCCAAATCACATTGCCTGCTGAAGACAATCACAAAGGAAGAGGTTGTGTGTGGGGCGGGGAGGATGAAGGGGAAGACCCAACTATCTCGTCGCACATATTGATGGTGTGTACAGTTCGTATTTACCTTTGTAGATTATGGTTATTTAAAACCTGTCTCTAACTGGCTTAACAGGTGACCAGGAATCAGTTGGCTTCACCATTACTTTTGCCTTTCTTCAGACCAAAAAAGGGTTGATGTCCTACTTAGATTTGTTTTAACAGCATGTGTGGTCTAGTTTGTAGTTTAGATTGGAAGAGAGTTCAAAAAAGAAGTCCAGCAATACTGCATTGTGCAATACTTCCATGTTTACTTTACTGGATTCACTGGGTAAATCTCTCAATGATACTTACTATTTCATATATAAATAACAACCCCCAACTTTACAAGGATGCTACTCAATTTTTAAGTAAATATTATAAACGTAAAAGGCATATTGAAAAAAAAGGAGACAGTGGATTAAAAATCTATTTCAGGCAAACTTGTGTATCCTCATGAGTGGACGGACCTCAAGGCAGGGACTGGAGGAGCAAAGTCCCTCTCATAGTAAGAAAAGAACCTGAACATACATAAGCCTATGAGACCTGGTGAAATGCATCCCAAACTCCCAAGGGAATTGGCTGTTCTAGTTAGCAAGACACTCTCCTGGATATGTGAAAACTGGTATCAGTCAGGTGAAATCCCAGGAAAACGGAAACATTGCACCCATCTTTTAAAGGGGTAGAAAGAAAGATCCTGGAAACTACCAAACTGTCAGCCTCCCCTCTGTGCCTGGGAAGATCCTAGGACAGCTCCTCCTAGACACTGTGCTAGAGCACATGGAGAGCAGGCAGGTGATTCAAAACTGCCAGCACAGCTTCACCAAGGACAAGTCCTCTCTGACCAACCCAGTGGCCTCCTATGATGGAGTGACTACATGAGTGGACAAAGGAAGGGCCAAAGATGTTATCCATATGGACTTCTGTAAGACCTTTTCCATAGTTCCCCACATTCTCCTCTCTAAACTGGAGAGAGAAGGATCCGATGAGTTGTCTGGTTGGTGGTTGCATCCAGAGGGTAGTGGTCAATGCCTCAATGTCTCAATGGAGATCAGTAATAAGTGGCTGCCTCAGGGGTCCATACTGGTACCAGGACTGTTTAGTAGCAGTGACGTAGACAAAGGGATCAAGGGGATCAAACTTGCACCCTCACCAAGCTGAGAGGTGTGGTTG
>VZRX01018765.1:0-104680 GCA_013398075.1 Notiomystis cincta
TGCAGTGCTGTGTCCAGTTCTGGATGCAGTCCCATGCAATGTGCTCTTAAGATGACCCACTGTGGTTCCTTCCAGCCTTACCCATTCTGTGATTCTGTGAGTGAAAACTTGATCAATGCACTGTTAAGTCTGTGGATGTAAAACTTCAGTTTCCATCCTCACGTGGGGGAACCTGTCTAGCAATTTTTGAGGAAAACTGGAAGTATACTTGTTTATATTTTCTTTTTTTTTTTTGCTCATGATTTGAAAATCAGTGCCATACTCTGTCTTGCTGAAGGTTAAAAATTCAATGTTGTGAGGAGACCAGTTCACACTCTGTTCCCTTTGTGCAGCCTTCCTAGTTTTTCAATGCCTGTTACAATATATGAATGTCATGCCTGTTTCTTTTATCTATCTGCTGGTCTCAGTAATGCTGAACAGGGAGGAGACATTTATTTGGTAATTCTATCCACAGTTATCTTGTTTTGCAGCAACTTTCTAGTGGGAGTTCATGCTCAGTTGTCTGTCCATTATTTGACTGTATGAGCACGTTTTCCCTAATAGGCTTACAAAAATACTTCTCTGCTTCTCTTGCCTCCTGAGCTCATCTATAAGCACCGAGTGATTTTATCAGGTTAACTTTATTAGGATGACTGGAGAGCTGTCTGTGGTAGCCCAGACTACTCTATTATGCAGAGAAGCAATGCTGAGCATTACAGAAGTGCTGCCTATTTTAAGCATTGAATCTAGTAAAAAAGTTGTACTTGACAAACTTCCAAAGATCTGAGAGCTGCCTAAAGGAATTCATGAGGATGAATCTAATCTAATAAGCACTTCTTAAAGTTGATATACATAGAATTGGCTTCATGCTATCCTTATGGTTTCTCATTGATCTGGGAGATTGAGACAAACCTTTATCTGCTTCATCTGCAAGCAGAGTTTTCGTGTGCCTTCAAAAATTGTATTTGCTCTTCCTTCAAGATAATTAAAACATGCTTAAGACCTTAAGTGGCCAGGGTTTCTTCTCCAGCCTGTTTCCCTGCTTGGCTTCTTCATAGTCCAACCAGCCTCCATCAAATCACAGAGGATATTCTGTTCATTTGCCAAATCATTTTTACCTCCAGTCATATGAACATTTCTCTAAATGTTTTCTCCATTACTTGCACTTCAAGAAAAAAAATTCTCAACCTACGAGATTCCTTGGCAGTCTCTAGCAAAAATGGCTAATATTGCATGTGTCCTTTGGCTGTTCAAGCTTAATGACTCATAAACCTATAGGAACAACTTCATCTGTCTGAAGCAAACCCATAGCAGCAGACTGCACAAAGCAGAACAGAAGAAAATGCCTTTTTTAAGCACTTAGTAACTTTCAACTCTAATAATTTTTACATCTTGGCCCAAAGCAGTCTCCTGTAACCTCTTCAAACCTCCATGTCAGCTTTATCTACCAATAGTAGTTACATTCAGAACAAACACATCTTTTCCTATCACACAGTTACCAAGTTCTTAGAAGGGAATTTCTTCTTTTTGCTCTTGAAATGCCCAATGGTAGCCTGCAATTAAGAAGTTTATGAGCTAATCAAGTAACTGCAAAAGCTGTTTTAGAACTAGAGGCTGTGCAGCCCCTGTGCTGTGTCTGGGCTGATAAGTNAACAAAGGCCGGGGCAGGGGCCTGCACCTGGGCAGGAATAACCCCATGGACCAGCACAGGCTGGGGGCTGACCTGCTGGGAAGCAGCTCTGTGGAGAAGGACTGGGGGTGCTGGTGGACAGCAAACTGTCCCTGGGCCAGCAGTGTGTCCTTGTGGCCAAGAGGGCCAATGGGATCCAGAGCTGCATTAGGAAGAGCACGGCCAGCAGGACAAGGGAGGGGATCCTGCCCCTCTACTCAGCCCTGGTGAGGCCTCACCTGCAGTGCTGTGTCCAGTTCTGGATGCAGTCCCATGCAATGTGCTCTTAAGATGACCCACTGTGGTTCCTTCCAGCCTTACCCATTCTGTGATTCTGTGAGTGAAAACTTGATCAATGCACTGTTAAGTCTGTGGATGTAAAACTTCAGTTTCCATCCTCACGTGGGGGAACCTGTCTAGCAATTTTTGAGGAAAACTGGAAGTATACTTGTTTATATTTTCTTTTTTTTTTTTGCTCATGATTTGAAAATCAGTGCCATACTCTGTCTTGCTGAAGGTTAAAAATTCAATGTTGTGAGGAGACCAGTTCACACTCTGTTCCCTTTGTGCAGCCTTCCTAGTTTTTCAATGCCTGTTACAATATATGAATGTCATGCCTGTTTCTTTTATCTATCTGCTGGTCTCAGTAATGCTGAACAGGGAGGAGACATTTATTTGGTAATTCTATCCACAGTTATCTTGTTTTGCAGCAACTTTCTAGTGGGAGTTCATGCTCAGTTGTCTGTCCATTATTTGACTGTATGAGCACGTTTTCCCTAATAGGCTTACAAAAATACTTCTCTGCTTCTCTTGCCTCCTGAGCTCATCTATAAGCACCGAGTGATTTTATCAGGTTAACTTTATTAGGATGACTGGAGAGCTGTCTGTGGTAGCCCAGACTACTCTATTATGCAGAGAAGCAATGCTGAGCATTACAGAAGTGCTGCCTATTTTAAGCATTGAATCTAGTAAAAAAGTTGTACTTGACAAACTTCCAAAGATCTGAGAGCTGCCTAAAGGAATTCATGAGGATGAATCTAATCTAATAAGCACTTCTTAAAGTTGATATACATAGAATTGGCTTCATGCTATCCTTATGGTTTCTCATTGATCTGGGAGATTGAGACAAACCTTTATCTGCTTCATCTGCAAGCAGAGTTTTCGTGTGCCTTCAAAAATTGTATTTGCTCTTCCTTCAAGATAATTAAAACATGCTTAAGACCTTAAGTGGCCAGGGTTTCTTCTCCAGCCTGTTTCCCTGCTTGGCTTCTTCATAGTCCAACCAGCCTCCATCAAATCACAGAGGATATTCTGTTCATTTGCCAAATCATTTTTACCTCCAGTCATATGAACATTTCTCTAAATGTTTTCTCCATTACTTGCACTTCAAGAAAAAAAATTCTCAACCTACGAGATTCCTTGGCAGTCTCTAGCAAAAATGGCTAATATTGCATGTGTCCTTTGGCTGTTCAAGCTTAATGACTCATAAACCTATAGGAACAACTTCATCTGTCTGAAGCAAACCCATAGCAGCAGACTGCACAAAGCAGAACAGAAGAAAATGCCTTTTTTAAGCACTTAGTAACTTTCAACTCTAATAATTTTTACATCTTGGCCCAAAGCAGTCTCCTGTAACCTCTTCAAACCTCCATGTCAGCTTTATCTACCAATAGTAGTTACATTCAGAACAAACACATCTTTTCCTATCACACAGTTACCAAGTTCTTAGAAGGGAATTTCTTCTTTTTGCTCTTGAAATGCCCAATGGTAGCCTGCAATTAAGAAGTTTATGAGCTAATCAAGTAACTGCAAAAGCTGTTTTAGAACTAGAGGCTGTGCAGCCCCTGTGCTGTGTCTGGGCTGATAAGTATTGTTGAAGGGAAAGGGTGGGTTGTTTGCATGGCAGCTGCAGCTTGGGTGTCCCATCTTTCTTTTCAGTTCTAGTACTAGTTTCAGAATTAATTCTTTACTTCTCTATGCAGGGAACCACTGCTTGAAGCTGTTCAGCCAGGAACTTCTATCTAAACAAGTTTAGGGATTTTCTCAACATATGGCATCTGTAACATGGATATATGATGTTTCTCTATCTAAACAAGTTTAGGAATTTTCTCTACTTATGACATCTGTAGGATATATAATGTTTGTTGAGACAAGAAACTTTATCATTGGTTATGGAGATTTACTAAATCTTTCATTTTAAAGTTTGTTGTTGTTATTATTAAATGTACTTAAAACTTTCATTTAGGAAAACAAATGAAAATGTTAGAAAATATTTTTTTAAAGGTTCAAAAGAAAAGCTATGCCCTTTGTGCTCTGTTTTATTATGTTTGCTTTCTCATGTCTGAAAAGAAATACATAGGACACAGGTTCAGAAATCTTGATCAAGTTCCAATCTAGCCAGTATCACAGTTGATTAAAAGTTCTTTCTATGTTTGTTTTAAACCTTCTTTTTAAAATTGGCCACTGTGCTTCTGACTTCAAATTCATGCCAATTTTTTATTTTCCTAATTGCAATTTTTAAATCCCATTGTCTTCATAACTTCTATTCTCCAAGAAAGAGCCTTGATACTTCCCATCAGTAGTCAGATGTTTTGCCGGTTTCTGGGAAACCAGGCCTCAGCATACAGAAGAATTGCCTGGGAAGACAAATACTGCAATGTCTAATGTTACCCATGTTCCTTCCTCTTTCCTTCAGCATTTATCGCTGAGCACAGTGCTAAGGTATGGAATATCCCTTTGGTCACAGTGCTGGCTGTGCTCCCTCCCAGTTCTTTCCTATCCCCAGCCTTACTTGCTGGGGTGGCAGAGCAGGGAAAGAAGAGGCCCTGATGTTTTACAGCCACTGTTCATAGTGAAAACATTGGTGTGTTATCAACACTGTTCAATCACAAATCGAAACCACAGCAACTCTGGTGCAGCCAGCGGCTGGGTAGAAAGTCAACTCCATCCCAATCAGACTTAGTTCACACATGAGTAATACTACAATTGTAATAGTTTTTGTAATAAAAAAAAATGCAAATAATTTTTGTAATTACTTTTTTCTTTTTGCATTTGGAAGAAATATAAACAAATTTCCTGCGTGTCTGAGTATATTCAGGACCAGACCAGAACGACTTTTACAGAAGAAGTAGGAAAACTGAGTATGTACCAAGTACTGTCATAGTCTCAGAATTAAGTACCAGAGGACTTCTTTCTGTAATCATTTGCACTAATAATTAATAAGAATAGATTGGAGTAGAATGTAAAATATTCATTTGATTGAGTGTGAGCCCATCATTTGCTTTGGAATTTAATGGCATAGCAGCCCAGCTTCCTGGTCCATATTCTGGTTTTTAAAGCCACAGTCCAAATTATTTTTAAAAGCTTAATGTATAATGATAGGGATTTCCTTGAGGGATTATGCTGTACATCTCTCTGGCCTTGCATTTTGTCTTTTCATCCAACCCAAAACCACTGCAACCACAGCTTTTAGTTGCATTCTCTAGTCTTCTCTTGGTGACCTAATCTTGTCTTACTTGTTCTTCTAACTTCTGGCTTCTTTTGGAGGGTCCTTCCATGTCATTTGCTATTTTTGTCAGCTTTCCACTCTCTGAGGATCTATGACTCTCAAAACTCAAACAGCCCCTTCTAGCCTATTTCACCACCTCCAGGCTTCATCCAAATCTCAGCTAACCTGACTCTTCACCTGACTTGATTCTTTCAGTCTTTAGCCTTTGTTTCTGCTTATATTCTAATCTTTTCTGGGTATTTAAAGGGGATTGTCTTCTTGTAGTATCTATACTAAGGAAAATACTTTTTGTGTGTATCTACAGGTAAGAAATGGTCCAGTGCTGATCTTAGCTTAAACTGCATTTGTTAAGATAATGCTCTGAAAAGATTCGCTTAATACTCTGGAGAGCATGAAGTGTGTTTCTGTATACCCAGAAAAGAAAATTTAAAAAAAAAAAACAACAAGACCTACTGAAAGAATCAAGAACCAAACAGAAGACCTATTTATATGACAATAAACTCTCAGATGTGCTTAAATCTTGACTACTTTATTAACTTCTAATAGGGGTATGGTCTGGATGATAAGATTAAGCACAGATTTGGAGCAGCTTCCACACAAAGAAATTAAACAGACTAGAATTTTTCACTTTAATGGAGAAACAATATTTGGTGGAGGTATACAGAATGAATAGCATTTAAAAAAAAGAGTCAGAGGCAATTATTCACTGTTTGTCACAGATCAGAAATTGTGACAGGAAAAAAAAATCGAGCAGCAGGTTTAAAATTAATAAAAGTACATACTTGTTCAAGTGTAGCAGAACTGGATGTTTCATAATTGATGTAACATCGTATGGAAGCCTGGAATATAAAAGCAAGATACAAATAAAGGAATTAGGCTGATAGACCTACTGTGGCTGTTTAAATCTGATGAATTGCATGCAGCATCTAGGTCAGGAAAGCTCCTGAACCGAAGGCAGCAAGAGGTAGGTAAGAGTGTCCCAGGAAACAAATCATGTTCTATGTCATGTGTTTAGTCCCTAAGCACCTGTTTCTTAGCACCAGAAACAACATGCTGAGTTGTGTGCACATTTAGACTGTGCTGTTATGGCAATTTTTATGTACTTCTTTCAGGAGTAGTACTTTCATAAAGAGCAGAGCACCCACAAACTTGAAAAATTTTTCCATTGCGTGAGCAAACACTTGTCAGGGCTTCCCTGACATGGCTAAACTTAAATTTGGAACTCCCAGTAGTGGAGGAAGAAAAGCCTCTCAACAAATGCTTTTGGTAATTTACTACATGACAGAAAACCTCTCTCCTCTAATCTCACTATTAAAAATTACTAAATGATCTTCTGAACTGCTCTGAAAAGCAATTGTGAGCTGACCCCTGGACATGATTCTCTTCATATGAGAGGCTACATTTTGTCTAAGCTATAAATACTTGAAGGAATGCCTTATTTAGAGAAGGCCTGTCTGAAATGTGTGTGCCTATTTGCAGTATGGATTAGGTTAGCAGAGGGATTGCATAATCTGCCACTGAAATATAATAATAAAATAGAGATATGAAGGAAGCCATTGCTGCACATCTTAGGAATGGTTCTGACATTGAGATACAGAAAATTGCTATGCATAGGTCTGTTCATGCTTTTATGCAATATTATTCACTGCATTTCAATTCTAGATTGCTTTCTTAATTAGAGTTGTTCTGCCATAACTTTTCTGGGGGACTCTTATAGTCACTTTTTAGAAGTGTACAGCAGAAATCTGTACAGATGGTGGCTTAAGAAAGAAAAATATAGTTATACTACAGTAAATCTTGTGGTTTTTTCATGCATGCTTTTCTCACCTTCTTTCACTACAGCTTGAATTTTACCATGGATTCTTCACTTACATTTTCTCCCTTTATCCATGCTGCCATATAAACATCACAAGAGTATAACCAGGACTTAAGTATTTTTTTGTGGATAAAGGCAGCATTGAGCTCAAAACTGACATATTAAGGGTTGAAAAATTACCTCAAGTGATTTTTCCATAGACAGTTATGTCAAAGAAACAGTTACACTACAGCAGTAAATGCTTCCCTTTATACCCTTACTAATTCTATTTTAAGCTTTTTGGTCTTTAACTACAGCATCTCTCTTCTTACCTCCATTTTCATCCCCTTCCTTGTATTCTAATAGGAATTTTTATTCTATTAAAATTCTATTTTTTATTGGTTATTTGGTTTCGGATATGAGAATGTATCTTGTCTATATTTGTGGTTGGAAATACAGTGCATGCTTTTGAAATTTGTTGTTGGTGTCATTTTCAGATAGGTGATTGATTTACAAAATACAAGTTTCTCTGGAGTGAGTGTCATTTGAGTGACATGATTATAACAATGTCTTGGGGTGATTCTATGACAATACTGTATTCCACATCGTCTGCTTGATCTGTACAATGTTAAAAAAAATGCATATTCAGGTTCTTTTTGTTCCTCAACCCCTCTTCATTCAGTATTTTCCTCATTGTCACAAGCATTCTACACAGTCAATGTGCTCTATAGCTTAGTATAGCGTGTGGAGATGTTCAGTGGCAAGTGTTCAAAAACAGAGTAGGTCATGGAGGGACTATTGAATGTGGGACCATGTGATTGGAACCTCTTCTCCATTTTAACAAAGGATGTAATTATTACTTATGAGGCACTGATTTTTAGTCTGCTATGTTCCATTTTTCCAAAAGGTGCACATAAAGATACCTTTAATGTATTCTTTCCTTTTCTTGCTAACATAAAAAAACCCACTGTTCTAACAGAGCCAGGAAAGCCATTCACTATACAGATTGCAAATAATCCAAGAAATACATTAATATGTACTTTTGTTTTGGTTTTCACATCCAGAAAAAGAGAATAGAGGGCAATGAGACTGAGAGATTTTTCCCAGTGTAGTTCTGGAATGGCTGCAGGATTCAGGACTGAGAAGCAGAGTGTGGTACCACGAGCAGCTGTTGTGGCCGTTTTGTGCCTGGAGCTCCAGTTGTACCTGCATTGTTGGCATTTTGCTCAGGAAAATCTGTATTGTGCCTACTCTACTGCATTTGCAATGCTGTGAAAATTAGGGAACAAGATTTGAAAAAGTTTTAATCAACCTATCATAACAGTTTCATACAGTTTAGAACCTCATCTCCTAAACATGCTTGAATTTCAGGGGAAGGTTAGAGGCTTCAGGAGTATTCTATCATATTTAAGGTTTCTTTTGTAGAGTCCAAACCAAATATAAAAATTCAAGGAGGTATCTGAGTTTTGAATAATCTTGGAACATTAAAACTCTTAAGATCAGTTTTCATAGAATAAGCAACAAAACCCAGAAAATGCTCATCCCAAATGGAGGGATGTTTATCCAGTCTTCCACATCCACTGGTGGACCATCTTGGTTTTGTGTGAATAAGTGCAAAACTTGCTTTCCACCAAGCTACAATAAATACCCTTGCTCAAAATCCATCTAAAATGGCTTTCCGAGTCTTTCAACTTACTGACATAAGTAGAGTTACAAGCAAGTATTTTAAGTTGATAAGAATGTAACTGTATTAAGACAGTATTCTTTTTGTATAGTTTACTTTAAAATGTATTTTTTCAGAATCTTTCAGCATTGAAAAAACCCAGGAATTTTCCAGAAAAATGCAAAGAAATATAGTTATTTTATTTTCTTTACTACTTCTCCCTGTCTTAAGGAGTGCTGCCTGCCATGAGCCTTAGGTGAATGGCTTTTCAAGGGCAATTCTGTGTATGAGGGGATGAAGCAACATACTTCAGACTGATTCATATTTTTAACAGTATGCTCTATATTGTTTTTTAAAAGCTAGAAACCTTAAAAATACATCCTCAAGGAATGAATTTGTGACCAAAAGCTGAATAAGATTTAAAGATAATGTTTGCATTCAAATAGATGGAGTATCTCTGCACTTCATTATTTGCTAATGCTTATATAGGCATTAGTAATAGATGAGGTAGTAAAGATTTGGAGATTGCAGAGCAATTTCATATTTTTAATTCTAATATTTTACATTTATGCAAATAATTCAGTTTTATATTGTGAAAGTATTTTGGGAAGTGTGTTTTAAAGAAATCAAAACTGAGAAAACGTCTTCCCTTTTTGCAAGTGTCTCAAATGCCTTTGAGGAGTGTCTGCTTCAGCCTGCATGGTTGAACAGAACATTTTGAAGATATATATGTGAAACAAAAATGCCCCCAAGTTTTTCTAGATCTAGTAGAAAAAGAGATTATCAGCTCAAGGTTCTGTTCAGAAATCCCAGTGATAGCAGTGAGTTCTACATTTAGGAAGGTGTTTTTTTCTTTGTCTCCCTTCAGGAGTTTCTCTTTTCCTGCCTTCTGCACTCTTAAGCCTTTTAATCTTTAGCTAATTTATCGTATATGCTAAACAAGAAGGTTTGCTTATGTTTTATTTACAGTTTATGAATGTTTATGATGCTCAAGACCTCTAATACAAGGTAAAATTTTCCTTGGATTGAAACCCTTTTTTCCTTAGTCACGAGTTTTATCATCTTTGGTTTGGTGCTATTATTTTCATTGTGTACATGAGGAAATAAACATTATGTGAGCAGTGTGATGACTGTAGCATGTATATACACAAGCTGTTTTTAAAAGTCAGGTATATTACTAACAATAACCTTTCCAGGAAGGTTTTGTCATAACTTATGATTTCAGTCACATCAGTGTTACCAGTATCCAAGGTTCTCATTAGCTTGCCTGCTTGGGTATTTCTGCATAGCTTAATACACTGACTTTCTGTGAAGGGATAGTAGCAATCTGTGCAAAGTTAGCAGTACTTAGAAATGCTTTCTTCTTATTATTTCTCTAATGCAGCAATAGCTTATCTTAAAATTTGTTTCAGTGCCATCTTAGCAATCACTTTCACTCCTCAACGAAGAAGTGATTTAAGCCTCCGTTTTTAACAAGGTCTTAATTAATACCTTTTAACTTCAGATTAATTACAGCTGTTCCTGTTCAAAACCTTATGTTATGTGGAAAAACAGCTCTCAAATGAGAACTTATTAATAGACAGTTCCTTTATTTAGCAGAGGGATCTTCATTCTTCACATCTTTTCTTTTTGTTGGTCTCTCCCACAATTTTCCTCTTCATTTATGGCAGTGGTCTATATAGAGAGCCTTCTCAAGACCATGAATCTTTGCTTTTACTTTGGCATATGAAATGGTGGTTTCTCTGCACTATTTCTGTTCTTCTGCACAGGACAGGACACTAGCTGAATATTTTTAACAGAAACTAGATTCCCAGATTATTAGCTACCCTAATAACAAGCTTTTGTGTTGCCCTGTCCTCTGTAATTCTATTCAGAAAATTTACAGAAGGATTATGTTGGAATCATCACTGGAGAAGAAAGAAGAGATAAATGAAACATCAGTAATCATTAATGAGAAATTATTTAGGCTCATTAAGGGCAAGTCTTGAAGCTTAGCTTAATGTGTTTGGACAAGAGCTATGGCTGTAAGTGTATCCACAAAGAGGCAGGCATCTGTAGTTTCTACAATTAGAGTGGCACAAAGCAACGTCTATTTCTTAAGACACAGGAATACTCAGGAATACTGAGCAAAGCAAAGGATCAGACCACTGACAGCTTTATGAAAAGGAGGTTTGTACACATTTGACTACTTCCAGAAATGCTGTCCCTTCCTTCAGCAAAGTTGGACTCCATGCTGGTGTATGTCCTTTCTATCTCAGCAAAAGCTGCTCTTGAGGAGAGACTTTATCAGAAAATAGACATTCTGTTGTTCTGGAACAGGAGTGAATGATGAAATAAGACATTCAAATATATCTGCTCTATTCAGATTTACAGTTGTTTCTGGTGCTGCTTCTCTTTAAAACGTGGAAGAAAATGCAAATGGGTTATTGATCATCAGCCTGTGTTGTTCCTGTGTTCAGTTCAGCAGCAGGTCTGCCTCTTTTCCTTCTTTTGAGGGTGCTCTTGGCACAATCTTACAGGATAAAATAACCCATCTTCTGCAGTAGCTAGTTACAGGAGGAGAATCTAACAATCACTGGAGGAAAGTGATGTACTGTATGTTACTCAGCCTTGAGAAAAGGAAGATTAAGATCTGAAGGGTTTTGTAGTGAGCAGAGGCAAGAGACTAGTCTTGGTAAAATTGCCAAAAATGGGTTGTTTTCACCAGAATCTAATAATCAATAGCCTTTCTAAATAGTCTGTTTCACTGCTATAGATCATGTTTTCAGGCAGTAGAAAATATAACTTGTTCTGACTGGTACTGTTGATTAATTTGTAAAAGGAAAGCTATGTCATGAAATAAGACAAGTATTCATTTTATAACTGCTATTAATAAAAAGTCTAATAGTGGAATGGCTTGGGGGGTGTGGGTGTGGATGAAGGGAGAAATACTGAATGGATAACTGAAGTTGAATTTGATATGCCTCTGTGATCAAGTGGAGCTAAATATACTGGGAAAACAAAAGCAAGTCCATGAGAAAAAGGAAAGTAGATGAAGCTTTATAATATAAGCAATAAATATTTTGTACTTGGGCAGTAAAAATGAGTGAAATTTTGAATATAAAATGAAACTGGCAAACAAAAAATTTGAATATTTGATTTCATGTCAAAGTCTTCATAAAACCTTTCACCAAGGAACTTTGATAAAATTTTACGATGTACAACTCTTTTCCTTTTAATTGAATTACATATTTAAGTGAAAAAAAGTCACTGAAAATTTGTCAAGTAGCTCTTTCCCAATTTTAATTTCAAAGATCTTGAATGGGTATAAATGAGTTATATTTGCTACTGAGAACTATTCCTTTGCATCATTCTCATGGAACAACACACCTTCTAATTTCACTTTTATAGCATGCAACATCTTTTATACATTTTATATTTAAATTATATAATTAATGTCATTTACCTATTCCCTTGTTAATAGCTTTTGACAAATAAGGACAAGCAAGCACTCTGAGCTGGCTGCTTGTAAGAGAGATGTCTGCAGCACAGTGCTGAGTACAAGCCAACATGCTTTTCCTCTCAGCATGGTTTATTAGCTGTGGCTCAGTGCCACTTTTTCTGTGGTACAGACTTGGCTGTGATCTCATGTGGGATGCTGGTATAGCTCCCTGAAAATAACAAATTGACTGAAAGTTTCGGTTGGTTTTGGTTTGTTGGGTTTTTTTCTTCCTTCATCTCCTATGTTTAATAGTTCAGTTGTTAATAAAAGCTCTGAGACTTCTGCCAGAAGAAGTAGTAAACATTTTAAAAAACAAGTAGCAAGCATTATGATGCATCATTCAAGTATCTGTCACTATCAGTTGTTCAGAGTTAGGGTTATTATTTTAATTTATTGTAAAATCAGGAGACTTCTAGTGCCTTATACTTTCTTTAATGCAGTTTAATGCAAAACTATGTCATGAATTGAATTGCTCTGTAAAAGAGAATTCTCCAATAATACAAAAGCTCTCCCTGAAGTATTTCTATATTATAGCTACTTACTCAGCTAATTTTAGAAAGGGGAAAAGACTGGGGGGAGGGAAATGGTTAGAAAACTTATGCTGTGTTTTGCTCATGTATGGATCAGTAGCGGAGTTCTGAGGATGAAACTGAGCTGGAACAAGAGTAGAAATGCCAATAATGCTACAATACTGTATGAATTTATCAAGGAGAAATTTTAAAATCTACATGTAGAGTTTTATACTGTAATGGGATATGGGGCACAAGTGGAGTCACTGCACTTCCCTGCAAAGATCTGGCCACTGTAGAGTAGAGATCAGCTGAACTGTGAGCTAATCAATAGATGTGACAGAAGGATAACCTTGGAATGAACACATTTAGATATCAGGTACTCAACTCTGACATTCTTTTATTGGTAAAAGGCTTCTCCCACATTTTATTTATTCCTTACAGATGGGTTTAAATTCAGTACAAGTGGATTTTGGACAAATTATTACATAATACTTGAGAAGGTGAATCAGCGAGGGAATCCTTCTACTGAATATTTACTTTTCCTTAAGTAAGATGAAAGAGGATATTCTGTTTTTCATACTAAAACATCTGTAATCTAAGCTTCAGAGCATGAGAAGTCTATTTTTTTAAAAAGCCATTTATTACAATTATTGTCTGCTCTACAAAGCCAATTAAATGTGCACTGGGTAATCATTTTTCTCAGCTTTGAAGAACGCTCCTGAATTTGGAGAAGCAGGCCTTCTTAGCAGCTTAAGGTATAGAGGCACTGCAGCTATGAAATGTATCTTGACACTTATCTAGGGTAACTTTATGCATCAATGAGCATTTAAAGTCAGGTGATGTGGCTGGAGGAAATAGGAGCTAAAGCGTTGACTGCTGTTGTGGAGGGAAAGCATCACTATTTGTCCTGACATGTTTTGGATGAAAATACAGCTGACAATATAGTTTATGTTAAAATAACCTAGTAAAATCTAGCCATGATATTCTACTGGAGGGAGGAGAAGGGGAATATTTATAAGATACAAAATCTGGCATTTTCTTTTAGTTTGGAAATGGTCTTTGCTTTACCAGCTTTCTAGATCCACCTTTCATGTTTTAAATGAAAGAGATTCTTCCATTGCTTGACCTGATGGCACCACTCACCTACCTCTAAGCTCTTTGATCACAAAAGCAATTCCTAAATAGAACAAAACTTTTTATAAAGCAATTATAGTATGGCATTATCTATAGTGGGGTGTTTTTTTCAGTCCTTTAAATGTTCTTTCTTAATGCAATGCTACAGTTTAGCTCAGTTCCTAACTTTAGGTATCACCTAAATTCATTTCAGTATAGACTGGGATTATTTCTGGGCTTTTGTAACTAGCTTTTTTGGTTATTACTGTTACTGTCTGAAGAATAAGGGTGTTTAGTGCTAGTTCTGGAAGGAAAAGGCAGGTTTCATAATAATAATTGCTTGTTTGGAGTAAAAGAGTAAATTGTGATTTGGCAAGAAAAATTGCAGTTTCTCACAGTGGTTTATTCATAAAGCACAGCTATCTCTGCACACAAACCTCATGTATTTGTTTTTTTATATCATTATCCATGAGAGTTGTGCATACACTGTGCTGTCCTCATTATAGTTTGTGGGTAGACTTGCCCTAAGCATCTTTGATTTCCTTTCTGCACCGTGGCTCAGGAAGTACTGTGGGAAGTATTAGCAATATTACTGTTGGTCACCTTAGTCATTTGCCTATTGATAAGCAGGAATTCAGCCTTTCAGTTAATATAATGTGGTTCTGGGTGTATAGTCTAAGCAAAATCCATGCTGCTCAATCTTTTCCAATGTGATTCTATGATCACAGTTTACATAGCAGCTATTTCAGATGCCTGGGAACACATCTGAGCTGTCTGTGGTACTGGCTGGTAGGATTGCAGGTCAGGCATTTTTCAAGACTCTTCTCCAGATACATGAAGTGGATTGTTTGTGAGAAAAGGGAGACCAACACAGACATGCTGGAAAATGAAAGACCCCCTACTGCTTTATTTTTTTTTAAACCTCTGTGGGGTTATAATTTCCAATACAGTGAAAAGTGGCAGAGACTTCTAGACTAAATTTCTGCTTTGGACAAGATACCCTCCTCCTGTCACTTTTCCTATATTTATCTAGACAAATTGACCAGGCCTCTCTGACATGGAATAAACATGCCAGTGCTCAAGGAAGTTACTTATTTTACAGAAATGTAAGCTCCAGGATTCACTTTAACTGTTTTCACTCCTGTGTTGGAGCAGAAACTGGGGAAGAGATCAAATCTCTGCCTTATCCATGTTCTTCACCTTGGGATTTCCTGGAGGCATGTTGAAGTTATGGGGCACATTATGGTCAGTGTCACCCAAAGGAGTGTGATAGTAAATATTGTAGTGTACTCAGTAACCTTGCAGTCTCATCTTAAACTCATATTTATAGTAGGAGCAATAAAAAAAAGAAGGGCTTTGGAAGATGGAACCAGAGGGGATTGTTCTATCTGTTATTTTTGCTTTTAAGAGTACATTATACAGAATAGGTGGAAGGAGAACATAGCTGATAGTGACTAGCAAGTTGAATTAAAGCTGCAAGTCAGGAGGAGTAAATAGTTACATTTTACCAATGGATTGTGTTTGTCCAAGCTATTTAAAAATTAAAAGTAGAAGTTATTTTTTGGACCTGAATGGAACAAAATGCATGAATACATTTAAGCTAAGCCTTCTTAAGTTGTCCAAGATCCACGTGTCCCCAGCCTCCCATGTTTCTGAATATTGAAAGAGTTGAGTTGCAATGTGTTGTGACATGAGTAGCACAGACAATACATCAAATGGTTTTTAAATTAATCTAGAAACTTTCTGTTGACATTTAAATGATCAGATGCAAAGAAATAGAGAGTGACAACTAGAGAAAACAAAAATTTGTTCTAAAAAACCATAGCCAATAATATATTAATAACAAAGAAGTGCTTTTCAGTATCTTGACTTTGAATCATACAGACATATTTTAAAAGCAGCTGTAAAATACAGATGATGACGATTCAAAAGTAACTGTAAATTATCTGGAATAGAGATAACTATGGGAGACATGCAATAAAATCTCACTTGCAGCATTGTCAGTAATAATCTTTGTCTATAGAAAGTTCCTTCTAGGTATGAAGGCAGATCAAATGAGGTGTTGTTTTATTCCTATGACTCCATTCTGTGGCTAAACAGATTCTTCTTTTTCCCGTTCACATTCCCCAGCACAGAGCATGCACTAGAAAAACTCCCTTTGAGTCAGAATTTTAAACAGAATTTAATTCACCCATTTAGGCCATACAGGGCAATATATGTATATTTATGCAAACACAATACTGTATGAAGAAAAAAGAGAACCAGCAATTTCTACTTCTGAATTTAACTGCCTGGAGAAATATAGATATGACAAGACTGCCACTAGTTTTGTACTGGATGCTACTCATACTTAACATCTCTCTGGAACGTGATGGAGCAAAATGAGGCATTAAGAGTTTCCAGAAGGTGAAGTATTGTGTGAACAAGTTTGTTAACCTTTCTGGATGCTGCTTATCTCTGAGACTCCTCTCTTATTTTTGTAATTTCAGTATTGTAGGATTAATTTTTTTTTTTTTTTAAACAAGTTATTTAAGAGTTCTGGTGGTCATCCATAAGCCCTGTGATTTAAATTGTAAAGAAGAAATTTGGTCTAGAATTTGGAATGATCAGACCATTCCCACATATTTTCCACATTTTATTCTTTCCCAATTTGAATCATCCTGCTCTCACCTTTAATTCTTATTGATTTTTTTGGATTGAAGATTTTTTCTGGATATCTTTTTGCCTAACCATAGAAAGTACTGTGACTGCTCTTTTCAGCCTGTGGTCTGCAATTCATTCCAGCCAGTTCTCCAACATCGAGTGTCCCTCTATTGCTGGTCTCATTTTCTGGTTTTTCATATCTCAGTTCCTCTCTTTGAAACAAACACTTAATATTTTAACCTTGGCATAAACTGGCATGTGGAATTTGTATGTCCAACCATGCTTCATAAGCATGTTCACATGCTTGAGTGTCTAAAAATGGAAGAGAAAATATGCACTAAAGTTATTGGAAAGAAAATTATAGTATTGTAGTGGAATGTGAGCAGCATATACATGGAAAAAGCCTGAAGGGTTCATGGGGAAGTGCCATATTTTTTAAATTCACTTCTTGTTGGATAAGTCTGTAGGGGAGGTAGACGACGTTAATTTATACAAAAATTAGCTTTGCCCTTTCCACTAGTTGTGGGCCAACTTATTCTCATAGGAAGAATCTTCTTAGTATTTGATTCAGATGGTCTCTCTTTTACATTTGGATAGGAGCAAATAGAGCTCAACTGAAATGATAGGAGTGTCAGCAAAAATAGCTTCATCTGCCTGCATAGGTTTCTACAAGCTGCTATGGTAATTTACCAGTGAAATCTTTCATTTCCAGGCGGATCATTGCAATTGTTATCATATTGCCTAAATCCTTTAATTTGCAGGGCCTTCCATGGTAGGCAAAAGGTCACTCTCCAGCCCCCAAAAATTTTGCTTTCAGTTGAGGTAGGTGAGGATTTTCTGACAGGAATTGCTAGCAATATATATGCAAATGCTCTATATCTCTCCTAGGTAGGTACTTGCTGGAAAAAATGCAAATACATACTTTGCCCTACAATGGTATTTCCTGTAGGACAAGGGAAGATCAACATTTATTATTGTCTTGGCACTTCCTATAAATACTTCTTTCCATACAGTGTTTTGAAGTCCTCAGTCTACTGACTAAATCCCAACACGGATATTAAATATTTATTTCTTTGTCTAAATGGTGAGAGTTTTACTGTTTTTGTGATAATGATTTTTGTCTGCTTCTGCATATTTTTTCTCTCAGGAAATTTCGAATCTTGCTCATGTTGTTTAATGAGCTGGCTGGTCAAGCATCTGATGCCCCGGTGGGAACTTTCAAAGTCACTGAACACATTTTTACTTAAATCTAGCTGACATTTCTGTCTGTTTGATTTAATGTATGATTTCCATATTTAGATTACCAATCAGATGGAGCATAGTACAATCATTCCTCTGCACTATAAACACTCATGCATCCTGCACGAAAGTGGGCTTTTCTGCCATTGGTCCACATGGCAAGATTCTGCTGGCATTTGGGAAGACTTTCTAAGTCAGTTTTAATTATAAATAAAATTTTGATTCTGTAATGAAAATCCTAAGTGGAGAATGTCTTCAATACTTTTTTCTCAGACTATTTCAGTTGCTGTAATCTGATAGAACTAGTCTATTACAAATGATGAAGTATTTATTTACCAGTTACGTGCTAAAACCCTGAAAAACAGTTTGATGCTATAAATATCCATATTGTTTATACTTAATTTTATTTTATTCAAAGATATTAAAATATTTGCTATTTGCAGGCTTCAAATTCTTGCCATGAATCATACAAGTTGATGATAGGATTTTTGAGCAATTATTAATTAATTTGTTCAGTAAAAATCAAACCTAAAAAGTTTTTGCTGCTCGTGGAAGCTTGGCATTCCTCCTGATTTTGCACAGAAGGCACTTCCCCGTGCTGAGATTAAAAAAAAAAAAGCACCACTAAAAGTCCATGTATTCTAAGTGTTCTCTTCATCCAATTTGTTTGTTTCGGGTGACAGCAGTGTTGCCCCAAACTCATACTGGGCTGTGCCCTGTGTGCTGAGGCAAACCCGAGTTACCCCCTAGAAAATAACACTTAGCTATGAACTCTTGTGGGCCTGGATAACTGCTCAGAGATGTATATTTTAAATTCACAGACTTTGTAACAGTTCCAATTTTCCTCCCCAAAATTAAGTCAGTTTAATTCTGCTAGAAAGGAAGAGTGGCTCCTGGTCCTGTGATTGCCAAATGACCTACATATGACCTCATCCCTAGTTTCTGACATATGTTGAGGACAAAGATCCTTATTTTATTCTTTTCAGATAACAGACTGTGGAGGTGATAGTATTTTCCTTCTGTAAGTGTTTGAAATATTATCCGCTTCTGATTTAGTCTTGCTTTTCCTATAGTAAAATTTAAAAAAAGGAAAAAAAAACCCAACAAACCAAATTTGAAGAGTGAAAGAGAAAAATAACATGGCTTTCCTCCTTTAAAAACAATGTTTTCATGTAGTTTTTTGCTTTTCTTGGAGGGGAAAAAAGCCTGAAAGCAGCAGAAAATGGGGTATACTTATTACCCTTAAAATAGTGATAAGGTAGGAAATAAAAATTTGGGGGTTAATCCCCTCCCCCTTCTTTTTTTATGGGCAAAAATTCTTTGGGACATGGTGAGGCAGAGGGAGAATCCTGTAAATTTGATGTCTTAATCTCAGAGCTGTTGTTCATGAGAGCCATGGACTGACAGAGGACATGTCTGCAATAATTTGATTTCTGTGAGGTTTTTCCATACAGCAGGTTGAAGCTGGGAGAGGAGGGAAGTAATTTTTCAAGGATCTAATTATTGAATTTATTATAATAATACTAGTAGTAGTAATAATAATAATACCTCAAAAAGAAACAAAAAACCTGGTGTGGATCTTCCTCACATAATTTTTTTATACCTTCGAGTAAGTGAAGCTGTCATCAGGATCCTCTTTGGAAGCTGTTCTGCACAGTTCATTGCTGGCCAGCAGCCAGCAATAGGAGCTGCAGCCCAGCTTGCTGGAGCTGCCAGTGTTCTCTTGTGTAGGAAGGGAGCCCAGAATAGCAGCCTTCTTACTACCTCCCTCAGGGTGCTTTAACAATTTCTCAAAGGTCAGGAGAAAGTGGTTATCAATTAAAGGAGCTCCCTGTCTGCTTTTAATGTATCTTACAGGTAGTGGAGAGAAAAGCTGCTTTCAAATGTTTTCAAATCCTGCTGCCTCTTTCCTTGGAATACTTTGTGAGGATGCAAGGCCAGTTGATTTGTTGATATCATGGGGGTCAACATCAAAGTAGTCCAGTTGAGTAGGCTAAGAATGCTGACTTGGTCAGTCTGCTCTGGCAGGAGGAGTATTGGAGCAAGTGTTCATTCAGCAGCCTGTGATAAAATGAGCATGCCTGTAGAATTAGAAATAGCCAGTCTGGCTCCCAGTCATTTGATCTGCTCCCAGGAACAGACTCTCTTGAATACTCTGCTTGCTTTATAAATCAGTCAAAAGAAAGAATATCCTGATGGCAGGTAACAAATATATTTGTGAGATGGATCTGGAAAAAAAAATGCCAAGTGGAGGATTTTGAGTTTTGCTTTCATTAAAAGACGAAGGAGAGTTTCACTGGGAGGCTTAGTGACAACTTGATATTGTTTAGACAGTGATCTATCTGAAGAAAGATTAATGTTAATTAAAGTGGCGTTGGAGAAATTCAGCAGATGACAGCAGCCAAGCTGGCTACAAGTTATTTTTAGAAAATTTACTTCATTGCATGGGGTGTGACTCATTTATTAAGTTAACGGATGAATCAATAGCTCAGCTTCTTATGGCAGTTCCTGAATGTGGAACTGTATATAAAGGTTGTGTTCATATCTCTGGTCAGAATTCAGACTGTAGAAGCTGACCTGTATGGGTTCAGTCCAAGTGCCCAAAATGTAGCTGTGCAATAATGCTCCAGTGGGTCCGTCCAAACGTGCAGATAGAGAGGGGCACAGGGGAAAATCAGCCAGAAGTCCAGCTTGCACTGCTTGGGAAGTAACACAAACAGCAAACAGCTTGATAAAATAATGTAACAGAGCTGTAATTTATTTGTCTTTTAGTTTTGTCTTGAGTTTACTTTTCACTTGAGCTGTGGTTTGTTGTTTCTTGCCTCCATTTGAGCACTATTTTTCCTGGTTTTTCCTTAATTTGAATGTAGTTTTCCCTCTTCTGTGGTGATCTGCTTTATTTTGTGAAATAGTAAAGCATCCATCTGTTCCAATACAACTGTGTTGGCATTAGTTCAGTTTATTTCCTGTATTTTGCTAATTTCTTAGGTTGCTATGGAAACCTTGTTGTTTGATTCTCCTGAATCCTTTTTGTGAACTTTCGCAAACCCAGTCAGAAAAGATAAAAAAGACACTAAATTTCTATTATTTTTTAAAACATCCGTTAAAACAATTATATTAAACTTATTAATTATACTAAATTATTAATTATAAATGTAAAATATTATTGTTTCCTGATTATTCTTATGAACTTTTATCTTTTCTGATCCTTGCTTAAAGGCCTTCACTGGTTTAGCCCAGTATAAGATGGGATTCGTCATTATTATTGTGTCAGTTCTTATTTCTACCTCTAGGAATAATTTCATTTCTCTTTTGCAAAGAGATTAGAGAATTGGGCTGTCTGTGTTACATGCAAGATATTATACAGAGCTGATAAGACTGATGTCTATCAAAATATGAACATAAATTTCGGTACATTTGAGATTGTCTGTTGCATCTACAAGTGAAACATTAAAGGTAACTAGTATTTCAAACAATTTCACTGTTAAATAGTGTGGCTTGCTATAGTGTGAAAATACCACAGTTTGGAAGAGAAAGACTTTGCACATTAGGTTTCTCTGTATGAAGTTTGTGACTGCCTTTTCAGTGTACTGAAAGAAGCTGGCTGTGTATTTAGCTTTCCTCTTGGTTGTGTATTATCAGAGAGAAAATGCCATTTATATTGGAGGATCTTGGATGTTGAGTTGTTCAACCGGAGAGAAGTTTCATAAAATCTGTAAAAAACCAAAAATATAGGAAAGACAAAGAGTGAATCTGCACAAAAATTGGTTTCCTAGTGATCTGAATTCTGGCCATTCTAACATGTCCTCTGCTGCATTATATTTTAGCATACAAAGTTAATGTATATTCCCTCATGCTAGTTTGTCCTTTGCTTTTCTGATCACAGTTACTTCTTGAAGCATTGTGATTACGGATGGTGCTGTAAAATATTCTAAAAGAAACAACCTGGAGAGAGAGTTTTTTCACAACAAAGTGGAAAAATGTGCCATGTGCAAGTCACAGTCTGTGTATCATCCTGTAGCTGCAATCTCCTGTGTGTAATTGTCTGGTCTCTATTCTTTCTGCTAATCAAATCAAGGATGTGCACAATGACAAGGAAGCTTCCAGATAGGCCACAATTGATGGTTATGTAATTCAGAGAAACACTTGAAATCCAGCGTTTACTCAGAGTTGCACATATCAATTAATGCATTGAATTTCAATTTGCCTTGATTTTACTGTTCTTTCTTTACCATTCATCACAACGTTTTTGTTTTTCTCTGTAACCTGTGTGTGACATGGTCTAGTCCCTTACACTTTGGACTTGCATGACTGTTGAAGATTCGTAGTAGTGGTGTGGTAGCACCAAATTAATCACTTTCAAATTTCTCAGAGGATTTACCTTGCAGTTGAAATAAACTGGTATTTATGGGTTTGGGGCAAAGAATATGCAATTTGTTTCACAACTGGTTCTGCCTCTTTAGTTTTCTTGCTGAGTATACCACAGTAGTTTTTGCATGATATAAGAAAGATATTTTGCCATCAGAAGTTGAGTGTTTTTAATTTTTGTCTCTGTGTTACTGTTCCCTACTCACAGCCTGCCAAACAAGCAGTTTAAATCCTTTTTTCCTTATGCATGCACTGTTACATAGTAAAAACAAAAATTCTGTTTCTTATATATCATAGTTACAACCAGTAAGTTGTAAAGCTGCATTAGCTGCACCCTCCCAGTGCGTGTGATACCTTTAAACTTCTGTGAAACTCATAGCCAGACTTTATATACAAAGTGAAATGTCTTTATTATGGCCTTCACCTCTTAAATCTGGTACCATAATCTGCTGTGGTGGATCTCTTCCAGAAGTTAGAAGATAGAGTGAAATCTAATATGCTGAAATGAAAAAAGTGTGGACTTCCTTAAATACTTAATTTCAAATCTGAGGCATTGATAAAATTGTATATTAATATCCTCTGATTCTCTTTCAGCTTCAAATTTGTTATTGTTTGTAGTCTGGATTTTTAAGATAAAGATGTCAGTGTAGGATTGTAAATGGATTAAGAGATATGTGAGCTGGAGCTATTAGTGAGAGATTGTTTATTTAAACAGCAACATAATATTTAATATGTCTTTCTCTTTCAAAAATGTGGAATTGTGATAACCAACATTTTACTTTGAAAAAGTGGTACCATTTGAACTGCAACTTGGCAGATTCAGAGTGTGTTAAACTCTTGACACAAAACTTTCCAGAACTATTTGCATAGTGATGCTAATTAATGGTTTAAGCAAGTCAGATGAGTTTACTGAGACAATTTTTTTTTTTTTAAATCTAGTATTCCAAGGAAGTCCTTAGTAGTTACACCAAGGGTGGCTAGTAAAGAAATCTGCCAGGTGGGATTCCATGTTGCTGGAGTGCTGGCAGCAGAGGTTCTGTATTCTCCTTCTGCTAGAGGGTGGAAAGTCCACGATTTTTTGGGTACTCCAAAGTTCAGGCAGGAATGGATCTGAAAGGAAAAAGTTTCTTTCCTGTGGACCTCATTGCAGTAGCAATAGGACTGGTCAGGTGCAATGTTACCAATGGTGCCATCTGAGCCATCGCTTGTCACGCCTTGATGAAGCAATCCTTTGTCATGAAGCTAAAGCTGTCCCTAGAAACAGCAGCTGAACAAAAGTCACAAAAAATAAAAGCTCATGTTTGTACTTGCACTGGAAAAAAAATTTTCCATTCTCTCCAACTTTAATCTCACTTGAATGGCAGCAATGGAAGTTGCAGAGGAAAAGGGAGAGAGCAATTGCCACACTCTTTGTCCATGATGAGCTTGGATGTTGTAATATCTGAACCCTGTCTCTACCTTGGAAATCACAGCTGATGTTACCTGGAGCAGTGATGGACTTCACTTTTCCTGTGCAGACTTCATTCTCTGTGAACAGCCTTCAAGCAGTTCATTTACAGGGGTGACTTGTTTGTAGAGATCTGGAAAGGCAGGACTTATGTGGAAAATCTTAATGTGTTTGCTGTGTTATTATGTTCCCTTTTTCACTTGAGTAAACAATATTTATAATAATTTCAAGATATAAGAAAATACATCTGTGTAGAAATGCTGACAGTTGGAAAGAAAAATTCCAATAACATGGAGGTAATTCAAATACACATTTCATACGTGTCTACTGGTTTACAAAAAATAGTTTCTTATGTGACTTCCATTTTTGTAGGCTCCAGGAAATGAATAGTCCTGCTGTGTAGAGCCAGCAGGAGGTCATTAGTGCACTTATATTTTTAGGTCTGAATTGTCACTATCGATGATACTGCTTCATGAAGTAAAAGAAGCCATGTCTGCATGTCTCTGGGGAAAATGTAATATTTACCACCATTTATAGTACATGCTATTCATGCATCTTCAGTATGTGAACTATTCTTTACCAGGATTTTTGCAGGATTTAAAAAAGTAATTTCAGTGAGTACCATATGGAACAAACCCCTCTATTTTTCTGTGTCAATGCCAGCTATTGCCCATCACCCACTTTTTATTACCAATCATTAACTGCAGAGATTCTTCAAACATGGAGGCCAGAGAGTCTGTGTGATTTGTGATGTCTGTAAATGCACATGTAATTAAAAAATTTCAATTTTTAGAATTGTATTTGGATGCATTTCAGACTGTATAGCAGCATAGTGAAATACTCAGCACAAAGCACGTCAGGCTTCAAATATTTAAAGTCAACCATATGCCTTAGACAATTAACAAGAAATCATAGAATATGATGATTGATGGCCATTAATATAAAAAATACAATCCTGGTGATGGTAATTCTGCTTGGTTGACTTCATTGTTAAGGTGATGGACACCTTGTTTCAAGTATTTATGTTAATCACATAAAGATTTTTTTGTTGAATAAAGAAAGGAGTTTTTTGCTTTTGATTTGGGACTTACTGGGTTTTACTTCTAAATTGGTAGAAGGAATATTGTGTTTTGGAACAAGTCATGATACTATTAACATACTGTATTTTCAGTTAATGATTTTGAGAACATTTTTCTTCTCCTGATTTCAGGTTGGGTGGGACTATATCTGCATACAAGATAGTGCCAGACGAAATAGAAGAAATCAAGGTACAGTATTACTGCTTTTCAACACTGAATTTCTTTGTTTGGAAAATTACAGAAATGTTAATTTACATTAAAAAGCCATGTTATTTCTTGCTTTGAAGTGTATGGGGGAGAGAGGAAAGCGTCTAAAGTAAAATTATTAGATCCATATTTATGCTTCTAAAATAGAATTTTAGTTATTTTTACAAGTACAGTTTGCCTTCAGACTAAGCTGACTTCAGCAGGATTTGTTTGATGCTAGAAACCTGTGTAATTCAACCTATTTCTCTTTTGCTTCCTGAAGACAGATGCAGGACTGTGATGAACACTGAGTTATATTTTCATAACAAAAATTACGTATAGTGTCCTTCTGCTTTTGAGATCAAAAGCACATCCATATTTTTCAATAATGTCTGTCTTAAGAAGAGGATAATATGAAGTCATTGCTACTCAAAATCATTATAAGCTCTTTGATTTTGAGTAATGATAACAATGAATACTGAAGTTTACCTTCAAAGTCATGTGCATTGTAAAAAAACTCACTTTAGCCAAGTCCACTCATGAAAAGTAGTTCAGCAATTTGTGTCAGTTTTGTTTTTCAGTGGAGTGAGAGATGGGTACTGGGGGGGATTTTGGCCTGGATCTGATAGCACAATTTGTGCTATCTGCTTCTTTATTTGATTGTTAGTGGGTCAGTCTGACATATTGCTTGCTCACTGTGATTGCTTAACCCGCTGTGCTGTTTCACATACTCATTTTCAGCTGTGCAGGGAGAATTCAGAATAGTTCTAAAATCTTGTGAAGGGAAATGACTGTATAATATCTGATGTAGACATGACTTTGCAGTGTGTAAATGGTGAGAATTTATTCCCCTTCAATTAGTATCAAACCCACTGCAAAGAAGTCACTGCACAGTGACTGCCTGTATCTGCATCAGTCAAAGTTATCACACCATCATGATCATGATCAAAATTTATTTTTGTCATCTAAGATTCATGGACTCCTCTATCATGAATTTTATTAAGGGGAGCATGATTTATTAGGACAGATTCAGTGTTCAGATTTTTGTCTTGGAATAAAAGAAAGAAAGAAAGGAAAGAAAGAAGGCTTTCAAAAATTTTTAGTGGTATTTTCATGTTGTTTAGAGAACTGCTCCAAAACTGTTAAAAAAAATTACAGAAACCCTAAACCACAATCTTTTTCCTTTTATATAAGAAAACCAGTACCACAGATATTTTGTTAATGTTGAAGATGAAGAAAGCTGGTATTTCTGGCTTCATTGTACTAAACTGAGTTCAGTGAACAAGGAAAAATGGAATGTTGGGAAATAAGAAATAATTTTACTTTTAGGAACTTATTGCAAGATTAGTAGTCACAGGAATCTGTCACCTGGTTAGGAGACCTATTCTGAATTTTCAGCTTTTTCTTATTAAGCTGGTGCTTAAGTGCTAGAGTTCCTAGGAAGCATCAAAGGATGGGTTTAAGTGTGGAGGACGGATTTCATTGTTCAGAGTCAGAGGTCTTTAAAGTGTTGGAAACTTTACTTGTTTGTGGTAGCTGTCCTGTCTTGTTCAGGTAGGGGGTTTTGAGGTTGTGACAGAAGTCAGGCCACTTCTCACACCTTAAATGATTGAATTTCTCAAGCTGCAATACATGTTATTTATATTAAACAGGGCACTACTGGTAGATGCCAAGACAGACAAATATAGATTGGATATCAAAAAGTATTATTTTGTACATATGCATTCTGAACAGCAGCTGGTAAACAGTGAGATTCAGTGTCCTTGCACTAAATGCAGGGGGTAAAACTAGAATTCAGTTTTATCATCTGAAAGGCTCTCCTAGCTGATTAGAGAAAAAAGGAGAGAGGAGAAAATAGAAGGCAAATCACCTTACTGGAATATTACTTCTAGAGAGAACAGGACCTTCTTCCATGCACCTTAATTCAGTTATTTTGACTCACAACTATGCCTCTCCTATTTAAAAATTAAATATTAAGGGAATTAATTGGATGAAATACATAAAAATAATAGCTTCACTTTTAAAATCTGATTTAACTTGATGGATTGTTGAATTATATTTATGTGAGCTGTAAATTTCATGTTTTCTGATAGTCCTTAGAAAGTAAACTTCTTAAATGGCAAAGGAGGTACTTTATCAGACAGAGAGCAATAATTACTATGACAAATAAAGAAGTCTCTTAGCATTTGCATGTATTCTGGAAAAGGTGGTAGATTAACCTCTTTTGCAGCTCAAAATAAGTTTTGAGTAAAACCAATGTATTGATTTTGTTAATTCATGTAGTTACAATCTTAGGTAGAAGACCTAAGGTAGGTGGTGTGAATGAGGAGTACTTATGGCAGAAGTGGTAGCATGTACCCTAACTGGTCTCATGCACCATACCAAGGTTAGGGAGAATTGTGTGGAGCCAATCACACCACTACAGTTCCACACCATCTGTATCAGTCTGACATGAACTGCCATGAAACTTACCTTTCCTAGAGTTTTGCCATAGGTGCTTAGGTTCCCAAAGTGAGACACTCAACAGGTAGCCTTACTTAGATACCATCACAGGTTTCCCTCCTGAAAACTCTTCTGGAAGGTAGATATGTCTTTTATCACATGACCTTCTACTTTCAGAGAATGCATAAATGGATGTACTACCATCTGCATCCCTGCCATTCCTCTACACCAATTAAAGCAATGACACTTCATTTTCAGTACCTATTGGTTTTTAAATACTTCCAGAACTGATAAAGACAGTAAATATAGAAACTGCAGCACATTTCTGAGAAAGTGTCATTGTTTCAACTTTCTCTAGACTTCTGTTCTCATCAGAATATTCATCCTGTAAGCAAGAAGCTTTTCAAACTAGCAAAAAAGCATTCTCAGTTTTCAGCCTTGTTCCTCACCCACCATAATAGCATGTGCCTAAAGGAGAGGTCTTCCAAGCCAAATGATCTTGTGTACACAGTGTGTCAGGCAGCACTGGCTTTGATGAACATGGAGATTGTCTCAAGAACAAAGAGAAATTTATGACTATTACAGATTAGGGAAAGTTTGCATGATGTGCCTGTAGGTTTATGTCAATAGTATCATTTTATGATTTGTAGTACCATGAGAGATGGTCTTTTGGATTTCAGCATTCTGCTGCTACAAAGGAAATATATGATGTGGTGAAGGGTGGTTATTACAGAAGAAGACTCAATGAATGAGAAAACCACTCATTAGCAGATTTCTAAAAAAGCAACTTGGTTTGCTAGGATTTGCAAGTCAGCAAGAGAAAGGGAATTTAATTGTTTTGTGTTGGTACATACTTTTCACGTAGACATATGCATACATCTTATCTCAATACCAGAAATTGATTTTGTAGCAGGTCCTTAATTCATGAAAGTAATATGCACAAGAAAGACATTGCTGTAATATTTTTGGCATGAGACAGATATTCTAGTGGAGAATAAAGTTAAATGGTTGCCTTCTGTGGTAGTTAGTTTTAAGAAATCTTGTTAGAAATATTTTGTTGGTGATGGTTGTAAATTTTAAACTTAGATGTAAAGTAGTTCTGGAGCAAGATGGGAGGGTTTTTTAAGTTCCATTAACCACCCTTTCACACAGACATACTTTATGCTCCTTAAGGAACACTCATAATTCTTCTATAGATACTCTTTAAATGAAAGCATATATGCATAAAGTATTAAAGGTTAAATTTAAGACTGCAGGTATTTTCCCCTGAATAATGGTAGGACAGCTCTCTTTTTTTCTTTAGAAGAATGTGTTAACTTAATAGTTTAACGTATGAAAATTTTTATGCACGGCTGAAACACATTCTTCTCAGATTGTCTTCAGTCTTTGAGAAAGTAGACTCCAGTGATAATGATCCAAGAGCACAAAATTATAACAACTATGAGGCAGGGTGAAGTAGCCAGAAGGGAAATGGTGAGCACTGTATCTTCTTAGAGGTCAGTTGCCCGAGATGACTTAGGAATTCAAAAGATTTTAACTTTTCACACAGTCATTTTTAGGAAGATCTTAGGAACAAAGGAAGTTGGTTTCAGCGTCAGAGCAAAGCTGTACTCCCTGCCATCAAAAATATGCAGCTTTGATATGATTACAATTAAAATCAGTCTATTCCAAGAATTTCTCAGAAATCATTTGGTTTGCTGACTTTGTGGTGTCATATACCTGCATAATGCTGTATCCCAGAATCTGTTCTTTTTACTGGTAAGAGTAGCTGGTGAAACTCATGCGACCTTTGTGTGCAGCCAAGAGATGCTGGCCTTGATCATTCAAAGCATTTTCATATTTTTCAATGTGTGGTAAAAATAAATAGCCATTTGTCAGCAAGTACCAGCTTGTAGTCCTGTATGAAAAAAAAAAAAAAAAACCACAAAAGAAACTGGTTTATTTGTGGAATAAAACAGGGAGATGCAGGGATCCAAAAGAATAAAAGAGCCTGACTTGGGTAATACCTTGTGGCCTCACACAGATCTAGACAATACCCAATGCCTATTGCCATGGAAAAGACACTTGCTGAAAAATTTTCCTGAATGCTGTAATCAGATTTNGCAGTCCTAACTACTGTGGTGGATGGTCCACAAGAAGAGGGTTGTGGCTGAAAATACTTAGACTTCATAAAACTGGTCTTGTGTCTCCATACCAGAGTGTAGGGCAATATTTAGATATCTCTTGCATCTTCTGCAGAATCAACCTTGCTTTACACGAACAAGGAGATGTGCTGTTATCCCAGGTTTTTATAGGAGTTTAAGTCCTAGGTCTGGTTTACTTCATCACTGTAGGGATGTTCATCTGCTAAGTGTACCAGCGTTGGTCAAGGATCTGCACAAAAAGTTTTCCCAAGATTTATGATGGGAGGCATCAGAATTTGATGATAATACTGAGATTGTTGCTCATTTATCTGTTTGGATCCAGCACAAACAAAAAAGGTTTGCCCAGACAGAATAAGTTTTTTGAAGATGCTCAAGCTGTTTAAAGTGTGCACTCACTTTAATCCTAAAGCACCAAGAAAGCTTGCAATTAACTTGCAGGAAGGACAATCCTGGTTCTCACTTTTTCTGCCCATGTTTTCTTTCTTCTACATTTCAAATTATATTTACTAACAGCACAAGAGCTCTTACTAAGCATGACATAAAATAGTATTATCCATTGAATGTCTAGTGAGTATTAACAAGTAGTATCTCCATAGACTCTAAAGCTTACAGATACAAGTTTAAAAAGATTTAAAGGCCGTATGTGACATTCATGTGTTCTTCTAGCTTGCTAGTTATGCTGGACTGTGTGTTAGCTAAAACTGAGGGCTTGTCTTTTAACTCTCTTAACATGCACTCAGAGTCTGACCATCCAGTAGACAGTTTCATTGTACTCCTGCATCCAGGTAAAGAAAGTTTCTAAAACCTTTTGCAAATGTCCTAACCAGTAACAAAAACTTGACTGTGAGATCTCAATTTTGTGTATGAAATCTCTGATAAACTTGCAGATTTGGTTTTCCTACTTGTTTCTTGGGTTTTCATGAAGGAGACTTTCTTATGGACATAAATACAATTAGTAGGACAATTGAGAAGAGAGATGTGTTAAGCTAAAACAACTTTGTCTCATCATATTTCCCTGTAATCAAAGTTCACCTGATGTACACACAGATTTCTTCCTGAGTTAATTTCCAAATGCTGTATTAGCAGTCAGTCACTGACTAGGGGTTCTTTTCAGGCTACATGTGTCATTGTTTAGTTGACAGAAAACTCTTGAGTTTTTACTTGCTGTATTAATCCTTAAATATTGTTACAGATGTTGTTGTTTCCGTGCTAGAGAGAACTAAAGTTTTGTGTGGGGGATGATGTGACAAAATAGTCAAAAACTTTATATAAAAAAATTACTTTCCTTTAATTTTTCATCCACATGTATGTATTTGTGCTACAAGCTAAAGATTTGCACCCCCTGCAGTATTGATAATGTACTCTTGGCCATGCATTTGTGCTTTGCTCTTGCAGTTCTCGTCAACAGTTGATTATTTATATTATATTGTACCATATTATATTGATCCTAGTTGACTGTGATTTCATTATCTGTTATATTATGTAAATTTTTTCTTCCCATGAGTCCTTTGTTGATCTAAGTTTTGTTTCTTCTAGAACTGATTTTGCCCCTTTTTCTGGAAAGTGCAGTCTGTATTACATTGGGTTCTGGCTCCAGGCTTTTGGTGCCAAGCACGACTGTGGCAGCCTGAATAGTCCAGGCACAGTCTCACACCAGTGAAATATGAGTGTTTCATAAGAATGCCTTTTCTGTTGTGGGATTTTTTTTCCTACCTGTGAAGCCATTAGTAGTTGTGAATATCAGTTTTGACTTTTGGATTGTTTCTGCTCTGATAGGTTTGAGGCTGTTTTTGCTTGAAGGACATGACTGTTCTCCATGCTGTAACTATTGCTATCTCAAGCTTTTGTATAGAAACTCCTTAGGGAGTACTCACTCAAGGGGCTTTTCATCTGTTTCTCTCATCTTCTCTGGATGATGGATACTCAGTGCAATCACAGACTCTCAACCAAAAAACACTTTTACAAAAAGAATGTAAAATGAAAGATGGGTGAAGTGTCTATCAAACTCTGATCCAGGACTTCTGAATGTATCAAAAGCATTCCCCTGCTTTCCTGGCAAGGGCATCAAATGCCTGGATGAAAAAGTATACTCACTAAATTTCCACATGAAAATAGGAATTGTCACTTTTTGTTTTCCTGCTGTCTTCCATCTTATGTTTCAAAGGCTTTATGGCTTCAGAAGCTTCGTGTCTAGAAATGACAGATGAGACCACCTCACCAAGTTGCCTTGCTCTTCCTGGCTGTCTTGACTATAGAAAATGCTGAACCATTGTTATAAATTCCTGTTCCCTAATGTGAGTGGGATTTAATTGAATGCATTTTATATTATATTGTGTAATTTTGTCTTACAAACATACGAAAGTTTGGCCTGTGATTTGCAGATAATGGAGTCATGATAAGAAATGAAAGTCATTTCTTAAATGGGATGTCCCACCATGAATGAGAGGAGGAAACATGGGGAAGGGAAGGGCAGGAATATATTGCATCCCTTTAAGGTGAAATGCAATGCTAGCAAGACAAAATCATTTTAGTAACATTATTATTTACTTTTTGAAGCAAACAAAGTAGTTCTGTAGTTCTCCTGCAAAGAGAGAAAAACATAGCTGAAAGTTAATTTACAAGACAAATCAGTATATTCTTCCTCCTTTAAGCATTTCTGGTTGCTCAGCATTTAAGCTGTTGCCATTAAGAGGGGACATTAATGTGTATCAGATTTTTCATTACCACAGACCAGTTTGTCTATTCAGTCTTTCTTAATTAAATACTTTAGAAATAGGACTTGAAATCTCTTGCTGTTTTCCAGCATAAAAAAATCTCTGCTTCTCTTTGTGACTGTAGTAACCAATTTTGTCTAAATTCCTCCTGGCTTTCTTTCATTTTCCATTTCTGCTAAATAAATGTCTCTGTAGCAGCCATCACCTGAAACCTAGTTACTTCCCAGGGCATCTTCTGACCAGCTCTAACACAGTCTCTTGTGCTTTTCATATGACCCCTTATACTGGGCAATGATTTCAGTGCCTTCTCTTCTCACTGGAAAAGTCATTTCTTAAATGGGATGTCACTTAGCTTGAATGAGAGGAGAAAACATGCTCAGCTTCATTAAGCAGCAAATAGCTTTTGGCAAGTGTATAAGTAAATCAAGTTTATATAAAAGCCCTAATAATTTTCCACGTGACCTGTTACATTAAGTTTTGGTTGGTTTTATTTACCCTGTAAGGATGTATTCTGATGATTCTTATTTGAGATCTATGAAGGAAACTTAATGTTATCCTATCATAACTGATAATGTCATAAGCAGTTAAGGGCTTGACTGAGTTTGAGGGAAATCAATATTGTGTTCATTTCTTGTGGTAAATATATTTCTGAAAGCTTTTTCTTTTTAAGACTTTCACAATAGGTGAATGCTGCACCTGTATATATAAGAAAAAAGGCCATCAGAGTTTTTTTGGTTGGCTTTTTTATTAAAAAAACCCAAACCTTCAGGTTCTACATGCTGGTCCTTTGTAGACAAGGAAAAAGAGATCAGGAGTGTTGTTTGGTTTTTTGGTTTTGGTTTTTTTTTAAATAACCCTCAGTTGTACAGCTATTTACAGGTTGTGTCTTAATGAATTATGAAAATTATTATTTGTAGAGAAATTAAATATTACAGCAAATAAGGACATTGAAATACTGAGTAGTTGGGTGACAAACCATCTGATGAAATTAAGCAGAGATTAATGTTAAATGATGTGTATAGGAGATGTGAAAAAATCCCCAATTCCAATCAGCATATAAAATAGAAGTCTCTAATTAGACTACTATGATCCAGGAACGAGGGCTGAGAAGTGTGCTGAGGTGGTTTCTGTTAGCTCAGTGTTCAAGAGCAGCTGAAGGGGCAGAGGCAAGGGAGCCATGGGGGAGGATGAGGAGAAAGGAACCAAGACCAGAACTGGACCTTTTCTCTTGTGCATGAGCCTCTGGTGCCACACCACGTGCAATGGCATGTGAAAGGCTGTTCCCCTAATAACAAAAATGGCACAGTAGCACTGGAAAAGATTTAGTCAGATTATAAAAATATTCTAATTTATAGAAGCACTTTGCTGTGAGGAACAGATAAAGAGACTGGGACAGAAATGTCCACAGAAGTTGCACGTTTGCTTGCATTTCAGCAACATTCTTCTGTATTTATACTGCACTTTTTCAATTAACTCTCATTCTTAATTTATGCAAATTTTAAGACTGCCTGAAAGCAGGTGTCAAAGTTTTGATTATGTAACTTCTATTGGTTTATAATTTACTGCTTGTAAAGAAAAAAAAAGGAAGAACACACAGAGCACACAGCACAGCAGTCATATCCATCAGAAACTAGTTTAATACACTGTGTTTTTCTGAAAAAGAATTGCAACTGGTAGAGTGCAGATAATTCTACTAGAATAGTGTGGTTATTTTGCTTACATGGTATTTTAGATGATTTAGTTTTCAGATGATTTTTAATGTTGTGTTTTAATACTTGATTTGGAAGACACCAAAAGCTACACAAGCCTCCCTGCGATATGTGAGCTTGGAAACTGTTAATGGAGTGATGCTTAGTACTTCACTGTGTGTTTGTGCCTAATTCAATTTCTCTGATAATTAATTGGGATTTTTGTGGTGCCCTCTTCCTATTAGTGACCCTATCATATATAAGGTCCACTGTCTAAAACAGAGTATGAAACATGAAATGTTTTTAACAGAAAACCAACCAAACACTTCCTTCAAGGAGACATCATAAGGGAATGGTGTAAAAGTATTGACATGTTGAACTGTGGCTAGAGGCATTTTATTTGCTCAAATACTTTATCAGATGCACAAGGTTGGTCTACATGAGATTTTGTGCTGATGAGATTATCTGAGCACCAATGTAAAATGACAATTTTTAAGTGCATTCTATGTTTTATCGAGTATGTTGGGTAAGTGACTCTTGTCATCTCTGATAGTGCACAGAGCTGGAATGCTGGCTTAACTGATGTCCTAAAGGCTTCCAAAAATGGATGTCTTCCAGCAAAATAAAATCAGAGCCAAGTGTGTAGAGACAAATTTAAAAATGCCTGCCTTAGCCCTAGCCACCCTGTCCTTGGTGCCAAGAACTGAACATCTATCTTGAGTCGTGTCTGTGTTACCACGTCACGCAAACCAATAAAATGCATCTTTCTATGAAGTAAAGCATGCAGTGCTGGAGAGCCAACATATATCTGTGTTCTTTGATATGTTTTATTTCAAACTACTTCTAGTATTATTCTGTGTGCCTGTTAACAGCTGGAGTGGATTACACATGCTGCTGAAGCCCATCTTCCAAATAAGTTTTATCTGAAAGGATTCCAGTTCATATGATCAAAGGCTACTCTGCAATATGAGCCAAAGTCTGTTAAGCAGAGAGGTATTAAAAGTGCTGTCTTGTACTAACAGGCTGTGGTGGATGTGTCCCAAGCCTCCAGCCAGCACGTGTATTCCCATAACACAGCATATCAGGTTACAAATATGAAATTCATTATGCAGTACCATTGTTACTGGTGAAACTGCTGTCTAAGCTAAGTGCTTAGAAAGTGCCCAGCCCTTCTGGCAGACTATTCAAAGAAAAAAATGGTTTAGACCAGTGGTCTCCAAATGGTTTGATGATCTACTTCATCAGTAAAGAATTTTTGAATATTTACCCTCCAATAATGTATATTCAAATATTTTCTCCCTGCACTAGAGTGGCTCATAGAATCATTTGGTTGGAAAAGACCTTAAAGGTCATCCAGTCCAAACATCAACCCAGCACTGCCAAGTCCAATGCTAAACCATGTCCCCAAGTGCCCCGTGTATGTGTCTTTTAAATACCTCCACAGATGGTGATTCTGCCACTTCCCTGGGCAGTCTGCTCCGATGCTTGATAACCAATCTAAACCTTCCCTGCGCCAAATAAATGCCTTTTTCTCTTGTTACCTGAGAGAAGGGATTCGTCCCTACCTTGCTGCAATCCCCTCTCAGGCAGCTGTAGAGAGCAGTAAGATTCCACCTGAGGATCTTTTTCTCCAGGCTAAATAACCACAGCTCCCTCAGGTCTGCTCCATATTAAACCTACTGTATTGCAACAGTTTGAAGTAAGGCAGTCCAGCAGATATGTTATCAGGCTGAAAGAAATCCTTCCCCTGAGGTTTGCTTCTGTAACATGATAAAAAAGCTTCCTCTGCTTTTTGTTGGTTTTTTTTTCCAAGATAAAAAGCCTTATTGTGTTTATTAACGTTGATAACCACTATATTTTATCTGCTGTTTAGTTTGTGTGGCCTTTGGTTTGTGGAACTATTTGTCTTCATGGCTTTTACCTAAGGGAACTAAGAAGTGATGCCACCAGGTAAGAGGAGGAGAGACACAAGAGCAGGGTGCTTCTTGGGTGGAGGCATCAGATTCCTAAGGAAGTGGGATTGATATGGACAAATTATCTGAGAGCTATGGTTCTAACAAAAGCCAAAACCAAAGTTTTGCCATGGTGTGTGCAGAAAACATGAAATTAGGATTTGACTGGACACCAGTAGTATTATATCTTTGGATGCAAGATTGTGCTTTACCAAGCAATGTTTTGAAATTGCAGGACATATCATGTGATTTGTTGTGTCTGAAGTCACAATATTTGCCCTTCTGCATTATCTTTGAGGTCCCTATGGAAGTGTTTCTTAGCACACACCTATTTAGGCAAGGAAAGCAATTCTTTTCAAATTAAACTAATGTAAGCTTGAACTTTAATATTTCTCCTTTTCATTTTCCCTGTGGTTTTGATATGCTCGTTTTCTGGATTGCCCATGAGAAAATAGGTAGCATTTTGATAATATTTACTTTAATACTGATTATGTACTTTTCAATTACAATAGGATTTCAGAAATTCTGTGACTTAATTGTCCTAAAGGAGAGAATGCTGTTGAATCCTCTGAGTTCAGTAAAGGTAGAGTGGTTGAAGAGTTTCATTTTTAAAAATAGATTCTTATAAAAATACACAAAAATTTCTAGTTCTGTCAGAAATGATTGCATTCAATTTCAGCTGCCTCATCATTATGACAAGATTAGGTGGGATCCTAAGACTATAAAGGTAACACATATACTCAGTTTCAACATTTCTGCATTGAATGACATTTCTATTTTCTCTAATTATTTATCCCCTGCTTTGTTACTGTTATGCTCTATCAAAATATCCTTGTTTTTAAAATTACAAATATGATAACATTCTCTCTGAGTAGCTTCAGTGGCATGATGACATGAACCTCTCTTTTAACATATAGGTTGATCCCCTATGGAAATTTGTACTGCTTAGTCCTGGCATTTAAAAATTTCTTCTGCATTCTTGGTCGTTGAACATAATTTAAAATGAGTGAGAATTACCTAGGATTTATCACTCTGCAAAATGAAACTATGTGTCTGAGGATACCTTATGAAGATAAGATCTTAACATCAAGATGTATTAAAATTCTTGTCCTTCTTTAACAAAGCAGAAAATAACCCTTCTTTATGTATTTGGAATGTGTTCTGTATTTTAACAAGTATTTCTAGGGAATAATGCTATATAAAACAGGCAGTGTGTAAAAATAAAGCTGACTGTCATTTGGGACACTGAAGCTAACACTTGAATTTTATGGAGTATCTTGAGGCTTTAAATGACAGCAGACAATTATTGTCAGGCTCTTTTGAAGGAAAGATGACCAAGTTTAAAATCAGAGAGCTATAAAGAACTGCTTGACATCCAAAAGATCCAAATGCCTCTAAGTATTGTTCCAAACTGTGAATGCTTCTGCTGGTGAGAAATCCAAAGGGATTGTTATGTTTCAAAAACATAAAAAAAGAGTATTTGTGAAGTGTTATGCTCTAAGTGTAATTAAAGCTTTTGCAAACATGATACCCTTTACTGACTTCTGAGACATCCAGCAAAAGAACTAAGAAATTGAATCTCACAGATAATGGGAAATCCTGAGTTTTCTAGGGATTAAATATTTTCTGCAGACCTGATTATGAAAAGTGCTTAGGACAAACATTTTGACCATGTAGCCAATAGCTGATATACAGGCATGAAGGTTTCTTCATATTACACAGTCTACATTTGCCATTTTGCTTTAATTAAAACAGCTGAGCGACACCTCATGTTATGTGGGTACCAAGGCATTTTTACAATGTGTTATTATATTTAAGTGTTTTATATGAAACAACATATAGCCTTTAATATGTGTGTGCTTGTTCAGAATATTTTGAATTTCAGTATTTTGTTGCACAACTTTAGTATCTTAAAATCTTTTAGAGCCAATCCTATATTTGGAGAAACAGTATTTTAACAGAGTCATAGTTTTGCAACAGGAAAAACAGCTGATTATGTTGCAGTTCATCCAACACCATGACAATTTCATAATATACAAACTGAAAAAAAAAAAGAAGGCTTTTCCTCACTGGTAGAATAAATAGCTAATTTCAGATTAGCTTTTGTTGAAAAGCTTTTTAAATTCACTCTGCTGGATCTGTACCAATGAAAACAATATTGGATATATTTAAGTGCTTATATTGGCTTCTGAGAATGGCTAAATAATAGGGAAAGAAAACCAAAGGAAATATTCTTAGTGTCCTTATAATTATGTATTTTGAATATGTATGAAACATAAAATTAACACATGATCAGCTCTTTTCAAATTTTATCCTTTCTTGTGGTTTTAATTTAGAATCTGTTCTGTCATAAAATCATTTAGGTTGTAAAAGACCTTTAAGATCATCAAGTCCAACTGTAAAACTTAACACTGCCAACTCTACCTTTAAAAACCATGTTCCCAAGTGCCCTATCTACGTGTCTTTTAAATAACTCCAGGCACAGTGACTCCAGAACTTCCATGAGCAGCCTGTTCCAGTGCTTGGTGACCCTTTTTGTGAAGACATTTTTTCATAATCTAATCCCCCTGGCACAACCTGAAATGGCTACCATTTCCTCTTCTGTCATATTTTTTTATTATATGACATAAATACGTAATTTATTTATTATTTATTCCTTGTTACTTGTGAAAAGAGCCCAAACCCCACCTCTGTACAGCCTCCTTTTGTTGTAGAGAGTGATAAGGTGTCCTGAGCCTCCTTTTGTCCAGGCTAAATACGCCCAGCTCCCTCAGCTGCTCCTCATCACAAGCTTGTGCTGCCAACCCTTCACCAATGTCATTGCCCATCTTTGGATACATTATCAGCAGACACAACCTAATTCTTCAAATTAACACATGGGGCACAAGTTTTTCTCTGCCTGCATATTTAATGTCACACTTAAATCACTTCAACATGTAAGTTTCAAAATCAGCAATAAGATGCAATGCATCAAGCCCACTGATAACAAGCCCAAATAACAAGTTTCTTTTGCAGACAGGGTATATAATAGCTTACTAATGTCAATTTAAAGAACACAATTTAAAATCGAAACTTTGGTATAAACAGTTAATTTAAAATGGTTTTCTAGATCACTGGTCTTTCACTCATGCAAAACTCCCCATGGAAACCTGATTTTTTTCTCTTTGCCATTGTAATTATCTGCAGGAAACTGAAGGTAACATCCAAAGTACAGAGTTTGCAAAAGAATAAAACATTTCTTATCAGACCTCAGTCAGACACTGAAATCTATCCAAAGAACAGGGATTACTGATGAAATTTTTTTTTGTACAAGTAGGTCAATGAGAAATTTAATATCTCCCTACAAAAACATCATTATAATAAAAGGAGCCTAAAGGCGTGAAGTCTGTTTATTCTGTTGGTCTGCAATTATTTCCTGAGCAAAATAGTATTCTTTTGTCAGTACTGCAAATTAGGATGGCCAGATGTTAACTTGCTAGTTAAGACCTTCAACTGAGTATATTTAATTGAAGTGGTAGTCTGTTTTCCTGTGCCTCTGTTTTATGATCAGTTTTATTAAGATTTTTTTTTTCTAAAAGGTCAAAAATACAGGAATTTCAAATTCCCCAAAATCAAAAAATGTGGTAGATAAATTGCTGTCTGAAAAAAAATTGTCTTACTTCTGTTGATTTTTAGTGTAGAAAGCTGTATGCTGTTCATTCAAATAAAATATATTTAGTGTAGCTAATGGTGTTACATTTTCTTGGGGATATTTTGAAATTTGGGTGACAGAAAAAAGTTGCTTAGAGTTTTCTGCTAAATATATCTCTGTTTTTGGAATTAGACAGGAGTGAAAGCTGAAACAGGAGCTAAAGACTTAAGGGACTACTAAATGATCTGTGACATTTAGGAAGGAATAGCTGTGGTGGCTTGAAAATTGGCTTAATTTTTTTGAGTTGATGGGTACGGATTGTTACAGCTGCAAAACCAAAGTACTGTGCTTAGATTCATGTGTAAAAATGTAAAGGCTCTTGGAAGATTGCTACTATAGAATTGCTGGATTCCTGATAGACCTGATATTTAACAACATATCTATAACTCTTAGCAGAAGAAAAAAGTCTTTGATTTCTTTTTAATGTTTTCAAATATGATAGTATTAGTGGGCCTGGAGAGAGAGCTCTTACAGGATGGAAAAGACCTTGAATAGTAATTGCAAGAAAAAAGCAAAGGCCTCTCCTTCTGTAGTCAGAAGTGCTGGGTCTTGAAATGAAAAGGGAATTGTGTGTGTGTTTTCTGCACTGGGGCAGAAAGTAAGAGAGAGGGAAGTGCCAGGTTCTTTCTGGATCTCAGTAAGAAAAGGGCCTGACAACAAATAGCTGAATAAAATACCTGCTTTCATAAGGTAAAGGAAGAGGAAGAGTATAGGTAGCAAATAAATCTTACTCCCTTCAGATTCTGGGAACTATGTGTTCAAGCAGCATCAGATCAATCTGTGGATAGATTTCTCCACTCATGAGAAATTCTTGCTACTGTTTTAGATAAAGGAAAGCCATGCTGGTGGTGTTATCACCAGTACTGAACAGGAGCTGCCTACAGACTCCATTCCAATGAGGTGGATGAGTCTGTCCTTTGGCCAATGATGTTTGTGCAGCATTCCTGAAAACCATGCTGGACACAGAGCACAGGGCAGCCTTCTGTGGGGACTTCAAGGCAACTGCTGCGTGGATTGCCAACTCCTCGGTGTGGAATGACCTCCTGGGCAGGAGCACCACAATCTTAGAAATGCTACAAACAGAACAGTGTGTGGTCCTTGCTTTCCAGAGGGTGTTGCCCAGTTGTTGCTCACAAGTGAAATTTATTGCCTATCTCCCTCATCTGCTAATGCCACCTACTCTCCCTTACTGAAAATACTGTCTGAATGACTGTGCTGCCTGTGTAGGCTCTTCATCACTCTCCAGCACTAAAGTGGTAATTGTCTCTACAAGAGAAAGCAGTAGTCCAGAGATAACATATACTGTGCATGCATCATAATCCTCAAAGTAGGATGTGTGGGAGATGATACAACTCTTTGAAAGGGGAAATATGCTATTTTTAATTATTGAGATGAAGCCTTTATTCTAAGTTGCATTGAGCAGTTGGCTGTAATTTGATTTGAACTTGTCCAGAAAGGTAAGTTTTCCAATTAAATAACCAAAAATCACTTATATAAACATTTTCATGTAACAGACCATATGTTAGAATAATGGTATATAAAGCAGGTGATACACAGTTGAAAAGACTCATTATTTCTTATGCAACTCTTCTTTGAACTATATAAATAACTCTGGATACTGGTAAAGGTTACCATGTGTGTCTTCTTAAATCTTTAAAATAACAAACAAGTACTTCTAGTCCAGAGGGCTTTCCATGAGTTCTGGAAATTACCTCCAGAAATTACTCATACTTCAGCAAGGAGAGTTCTGATCATTGGCACAGGGTCTAGTTAGAGGCTTGTCACAGGTGCTGTCTCCCAAAGTTCAATACTGGGCCCAGTATTGTTTCATTTATTCACTGGTTTCTTAGGTGAAGGGCAGCTGCCTCCTCAGCAAGTTCACTGATGTCCCGAAGCTGGGAGGAGCGGCCGATACCGCAGAGGGCTGTGCAGCCCTGCAGAGGGACCTCAGCAGGAGAGAGGGCAGAGAAGAACTGAGATCTGAGAGCCAGCAAAGGCCAGGGCAGGGGCCTGCACCTGGGCAGGAATAACCCCATGGACCAGCACAGGCTGGGGGCTGACCTGCTGGGAAGCAGCTCTGTGGAGAAGGACTGGGGGTGCTGGTGGACAGCAAACTGTCCCTGGGCCAGCAGTGTGTCCTTGTGGCCAAGAGGGCCAATGGGATCCTGAGCTGCATTAGGAAGAGCATGGCCAGCAGGACAAGGGAGGGGATCCTGCCCCTCTGCTCAGCCCTGGTGAGGCCTCACCTGCAGTGCTGTGTCCAGTTCTGGGCTCCTCAGGAACAGAGAGACAGGGAGCTCCTGGAGCAGGTCCAGTGAAGGGCTGTGAAGATGATGAGGGGAATGGAGCTTCTCTCTTACAAGGAAAGCTGAGGGAGCTGGGCCTGTTCAGCCTCAAGAACAGACAACTGAGAGGGGACCTCATCAATATGTATCAGTATTTGAAGGGAGGGTGTCAGAGGACGGAGCCCTGTATGGGAATGGTGCCGAACACCTGGCATCCTTACCAAGATTAGAACAAGACAGTGTTAACCCTAAAGGCCCAGCTAATTTGTGTGTTTGCTGAGGATGCTGTGAATCTGGGTGGGAAACCACCGTACGAGTATTTTGCTTATTGTGATTGAAAACAATCACATGCATTGAATGCTTGAGACATGGTTTTATGTTACAAAATTAGCAAGAGGCCCTAGGGATCAATCAGAAGGCAGTGGTGTATCTGTAAAGAAATTAAACAAATGGAGCTCACATGGGAGAGAGAGTAGGAAGAGAAAAACAACACCTGTGGAACTAAAAACTATTGTAGTGCAGCAGTGTGTTTTTTCTTCCTCGACATCTTGATACCAGCATTTTGATATCTTACATTTAGATTTTTTATATATAGATAATTTCTTACATTTAGATTTTTTTTTTGCATTTGATCCTGTCACCAACAGCCAGGCTATTCTTGGTGGTGCCAAGCACTAGGGCAAGAGGCAATGGGCAGAAACTGTTGCACAGGAAGTTCCACCTGAACAGGAGGAAGAACTTCTTTACTGTGCAGGTGATTGAGCACTGGAACTGATTGCCCAGAGAGGTGTTGGAGACTCCCACCTTTGCACAAGATTGTGCCCAGGTGATTCTTGAATATCTCTGCAGCAGTCAAGAGACTCAATATGATTGCTGCAAGCATTTGTAGGGAGAAAGAATTCTATGCTTCTCTCACTCCAATACTAATGATTAGTATTTGTTTTATGATTTGATGAGTAAAGTTTGGCATATGTCTTTAGAAAAACAAGAGATGACAAGTGATTCTGCTTAGAATCATCCTTTCCAACTATTTTCATGTGTTTCTTTGAACTTTCTTCATGTCGTACTCAATCTTTGTGGCTTTGTTAACATGAGACTGGGTTGAGCCAGATCTCTTCTGTGAAACATTTGCTTTATTAAACAGTTTTTTGTTCCATTTGCAGCAACTTTATCAAGTTAGGAAGACTTCTTACAAAGTTGTCTCCAGTTTAGGTGGCTCAGAAAGATATATATGTTTTATTTTTATATACATATAGTCTTTATCATATAACAAACTGATAACATAACTGTCTTTATAGCACAAAATAATTTCCAAGATTTTAGGATCTTAGAAACAATGGGGATTAGAATAGAAAGATGTTTTTTCAGAGGTGCTGTAGGTTATTTGAAATTCTGTGTATTATTTTGTCTGAGATATTTCCAACACCATAAAGGCATGTTTGAACAACCTTAGTACCCTGGCAGATTTTAGTTTCATTTATACCAGCTGCAGAAACAGTTGGAAGGTGATTTTGAAGTCTCTTTAGTATTCTGCATGCTTTATTGCCACCTGATTCCAAGCAATTTTGTTGTTAGGATGTATCAAGAAAAAATGAGCATTTTAAAAAATGTTCCAAAAGAGAAATGACCTGAAAGTTCCAACTCTTAGGGAAAGAAGTCTTTCTGATATGAATTGTTCTGTGTCGGTTTTCTCCCGAGTATAAAAGTTGAAATCTTTGATTGCAGTGGGATTGTCAAATGCTAAGACACCTCTGCAAGCTGCAATGGAAGCAGATGATGGCTCATCAAATTCTATGGTAACAGCTTTCACCCAGTATTATGTAATAGCTATAATCCTTTGGGCCTGTAAGAGAGATCCTGCATGGAGTGAATTCTGAAAAGGTCTCTCCTTTGAAAAGAATGGCCTTTCCAGTTCACTAATTCAGTCCCTCTTCTAAGTTTGGTTCAGTTTTATAAGTGCAAAAAGGTTCTTTCACTACATTTTACTCTTTGGATGTTTACACTCACTTAGGAATAAGCAATAATGTAATCAGCAAGGCAGCCTATTACTAGTTCATTCTATTATTCTCTTGTTGTGCTCTATCTTTATTAAGAAAACCAACCAGGACACATGAGGAAAAAGCTTTTTTCCTGTAATGATCACAGTTACTCATTTTTCATTGCCTGTAACAGCTGTCAACATGTTTTTTGCATTAATAACCATCAATGAATTTCAATTGATTTTTGTCCTTTCGTTATTGCTTTTGAGAATCATTTTCAGGCTCTCTAGGATTACTCCCATTCAACAGATAATAGAGAAGTGCAGACAAGCTAATCAGTTCCAGAATACTCCAGTCTTCTTTTTTTTTGTTATTGCATATACCTTTCTCTTTGTTGTTTGTCTTATCTCTATCACAAGAATATATCAGAGCACGATGTCCACACCTTCCTCATATTTAGAGAACTAAAGGACATTGCTTTGTTTTGAATGAGGAGGCTTCTTTACTGATGCTTTATTATTTTCTGGAAGCTAAATCTAACGTTGATTATTTGACCGTGGTCATTCACCATCTAAAATTGACACTATCATAGATGACAGTAAAATCATAACTTTAGTTGTTAGGCTACATGAGCCGTACATGCACTGGTTGACTGAAAACATCTTATGGATAGTAAACAGATGTTAGAGAATTAATATAGGTGATAGAAAGTAATCTTAAAATCTCTCAGCTGGTAGGAGGATCCACTGCAAATATGTAGAGATGCCAGCTAGGTTGGCTTCTTTATTGTACAAGAGGAGCATCTTTAGAATATTCTGTGCTTCTAATAAAAGTTACCAGGCAATATCAGAGTGCTGTTCTGGAACCATACACTGCTGCTCAGAACAATGATTTTTTTTTTAGTGAATGGNAGCCCTGTATGGGAATGGTGCCGAACACCTGGCATCCTTACCAAGATTAGAACAAGACAGTGTTAACCCTAAAGGCCCAGCTAATTTGTGTGTTTGCTGAGGATGCTGTGAATCTGGGTGGGAAACCACCGTACGAGTATTTTGCTTATTGTGATTGAAAACAATCACATGCATTGAATGCTTGAGACATGGTTTTATGTTACAAAATTAGCAAGAGGCCCTAGGGATCAATCAGAAGGCAGTGGTGTATCTGTAAAGAAATTAAACAAATGGAGCTCACATGGGAGAGAGAGTAGGAAGAGAAAAACAACACCTGTGGAACTAAAAACTATTGTAGTGCAGCAGTGTGTTTTTTCTTCCTCGACATCTTGATACCAGCATTTTGATATCTTACATTTAGATTTTTTATATATAGATAATTTCTTACATTTAGATTTTTTTTTTGCATTTGATCCTGTCACCAACAGCCAGGCTATTCTTGGTGGTGCCAAGCACTAGGGCAAGAGGCAATGGGCAGAAACTGTTGCACAGGAAGTTCCACCTGAACAGGAGGAAGAACTTCTTTACTGTGCAGGTGATTGAGCACTGGAACTGATTGCCCAGAGAGGTGTTGGAGACTCCCACCTTTGCACAAGATTGTGCCCAGGTGATTCTTGAATATCTCTGCAGCAGTCAAGAGACTCAATATGATTGCTGCAAGCATTTGTAGGGAGAAAGAATTCTATGCTTCTCTCACTCCAATACTAATGATTAGTATTTGTTTTATGATTTGATGAGTAAAGTTTGGCATATGTCTTTAGAAAAACAAGAGATGACAAGTGATTCTGCTTAGAATCATCCTTTCCAACTATTTTCATGTGTTTCTTTGAACTTTCTTCATGTCGTACTCAATCTTTGTGGCTTTGTTAACATGAGACTGGGTTGAGCCAGATCTCTTCTGTGAAACATTTGCTTTATTAAACAGTTTTTTGTTCCATTTGCAGCAACTTTATCAAGTTAGGAAGACTTCTTACAAAGTTGTCTCCAGTTTAGGTGGCTCAGAAAGATATATATGTTTTATTTTTATATACATATAGTCTTTATCATATAACAAACTGATAACATAACTGTCTTTATAGCACAAAATAATTTCCAAGATTTTAGGATCTTAGAAACAATGGGGATTAGAATAGAAAGATGTTTTTTCAGAGGTGCTGTAGGTTATTTGAAATTCTGTGTATTATTTTGTCTGAGATATTTCCAACACCATAAAGGCATGTTTGAACAACCTTAGTACCCTGGCAGATTTTAGTTTCATTTATACCAGCTGCAGAAACAGTTGGAAGGTGATTTTGAAGTCTCTTTAGTATTCTGCATGCTTTATTGCCACCTGATTCCAAGCAATTTTGTTGTTAGGATGTATCAAGAAAAAATGAGCATTTTAAAAAATGTTCCAAAAGAGAAATGACCTGAAAGTTCCAACTCTTAGGGAAAGAAGTCTTTCTGATATGAATTGTTCTGTGTCGGTTTTCTCCCGAGTATAAAAGTTGAAATCTTTGATTGCAGTGGGATTGTCAAATGCTAAGACACCTCTGCAAGCTGCAATGGAAGCAGATGATGGCTCATCAAATTCTATGGTAACAGCTTTCACCCAGTATTATGTAATAGCTATAATCCTTTGGGCCTGTAAGAGAGATCCTGCATGGAGTGAATTCTGAAAAGGTCTCTCCTTTGAAAAGAATGGCCTTTCCAGTTCACTAATTCAGTCCCTCTTCTAAGTTTGGTTCAGTTTTATAAGTGCAAAAAGGTTCTTTCACTACATTTTACTCTTTGGATGTTTACACTCACTTAGGAATAAGCAATAATGTAATCAGCAAGGCAGCCTATTACTAGTTCATTCTATTATTCTCTTGTTGTGCTCTATCTTTATTAAGAAAACCAACCAGGACACATGAGGAAAAAGCTTTTTTCCTGTAATGATCACAGTTACTCATTTTTCATTGCCTGTAACAGCTGTCAACATGTTTTTTGCATTAATAACCATCAATGAATTTCAATTGATTTTTGTCCTTTCGTTATTGCTTTTGAGAATCATTTTCAGGCTCTCTAGGATTACTCCCATTCAACAGATAATAGAGAAGTGCAGACAAGCTAATCAGTTCCAGAATACTCCAGTCTTCTTTTTTTTTGTTATTGCATATACCTTTCTCTTTGTTGTTTGTCTTATCTCTATCACAAGAATATATCAGAGCACGATGTCCACACCTTCCTCATATTTAGAGAACTAAAGGACATTGCTTTGTTTTGAATGAGGAGGCTTCTTTACTGATGCTTTATTATTTTCTGGAAGCTAAATCTAACGTTGATTATTTGACCGTGGTCATTCACCATCTAAAATTGACACTATCATAGATGACAGTAAAATCATAACTTTAGTTGTTAGGCTACATGAGCCGTACATGCACTGGTTGACTGAAAACATCTTATGGATAGTAAACAGATGTTAGAGAATTAATATAGGTGATAGAAAGTAATCTTAAAATCTCTCAGCTGGTAGGAGGATCCACTGCAAATATGTAGAGATGCCAGCTAGGTTGGCTTCTTTATTGTACAAGAGGAGCATCTTTAGAATATTCTGTGCTTCTAATAAAAGTTACCAGGCAATATCAGAGTGCTGTTCTGGAACCATACACTGCTGCTCAGAACAATGATTTTTTTTTTAGTGAATGGTACCATCATAGTGCACTGTAGAAGCAAGCATGGAGGTGCTAAATACATCCATTATGTGATTACTCCATCTATGGAACTGTTGTGCTTGACATAAAATAATTGTTACAGATTTTCAGGATCTTCGGAATATGCTGGCACATCTTCTTAATAGCTATTTCTCTGCATATTTAAATAGGCAATTGTATTGACAATATTATTCACCAAAGACTAATTAATCTATCATAACATCAAGAAATTAAAGCATATCTTCTCTAGAGGGCAAGAGCATCTCACTTGGTAGGGAGGTATCTTCTGCTTTCCATGCATTTCAGATCAGTGTTTATCTACCAATGCCCTTATTCTTTTGTGGTTAGGATAAAGCAGTGTCTGTGTCACCACAGTCACTCCATTCTGGCTTGAACAGTATCAGTACTTGGAATTCAGGAGCTTGTGAGCATCTATTATAGTCATGCTGCCTTTCTTCCCCAACATTGATCATTTGGACTAATAGGTCAGGCATTGTTGAGGCCTCATTTCATACAGTGAAGTGTAATAACATATTTGACTATTTAAACACACTGAACATTTTGGGTAGGAAGGAGACCATAACCTTTACATGTGCTACAAAATGGCAATGATTTCACCTCAGGAGGAACCTGTTATCTGTTAGGGCCTTGTTTCTCAGTGCTCTAGAATATTAGAGTTACTGGAAGCTCATGAGCCTAGTGTACATCCAGCAGCTATGTCAGCCCTTCATCCACCAGTTTGGTCACATGTCAATTGTATTCATCCTACACTGATTATCAGACTTCCATTTAAAATAGAAGAATTAAATTTGGAATATTAATGTGATTCTTCTCAGTGCTGTTTGTTTGAGGTAACAATGTTCTTTTTTGGGTAAGGAGGATGGTGACCCCTAATATAAGTGACTCTGGCTCTATTTACAGTCCTTTGTAACATAGATGTGATGCTTTAGCTCAAATCTCTACTTTTCTTCCAAAAACTTGGATTTTCATTTAAGCTAGTTTATTCACCTGCTCATCCAGTGGTTGTTTGTCCAAAAGTAAAGCATTTACTGATCTTTAAGAGTATGTTTTGAATACAGTATCTGTCAGGGATGACAATATAATACTGAACTGGACAGAGAGAGAGAATAAATGAGATCTTATCCAGGCCCGTTTTAATACACTCTTTACAATTTGGGGAGCTAGAACTTCCCAAAGAAATTTCTGAGGATACAGTTGACCTTTGTTGTTTCATTTAGGAGTATTATTTAGAGGGCCTAAGGAAGTTGGGTTTTTTGCAACACTGCCTGTGGTTGTGCTAAAATATTGTTTTGGCATGTCATACAGATGTCTGGTTTAATAGAAACATAGAGCAGTTTCACTTGGATTAGGCTTGTGAAATGGTTCTCTTTTTATGGTGTATTGATTGTAAGTTACCAAAACTGGCAAACATAAGAGAAATACTCAGTAAAGACAAATCTTTGGGGTTTTTTGTTTTGTGATTTCACCACGTTCTGACAGTGGGTGTAGTCAAAAGCAGCTATGTGAGAAACTTCTTCTGTGGTCTGTATAGACATTGTATTGTAGCTCTTCCCTTGCTCTTCTTCAGTCTGTGGCAATCTTAGGACTCCCAAGCCAAAACATTAATTAGTCTCTATGGTAGTCAGCTTTTGCTGCTCTCCAGGGTAATGGCAGCTAGTAGCATGAAAGTATAATCTAGACATGCATACTCTATGAGAATGAATTATACTGTCTGTATGACATGTTTGTTGCTGCTTTGATCTCAGCTCTCTGAATATTTGTTAGGTGTAGTTCCTTTGATTTCATTCTGTATTTTGGTGAGGGTACCAGGTTGCTCTTTCTGATTGAGTACATTGATTTTCACACATTTCACAACTCACATCTCCCTAGCAGCTGATCAGGATGCATTGAATTGTTCATGATTGATGACCCTTTCCCACTGTTCATGCAGTGGAAAACCACTATATTACAGTGGTTGCTTCTCCCCTTTTGAGCTCTTAAATTCTTACTTCTGCTTATTCCTTCTGCTTGTGTCAATGGAAGTGGTAATTTGGAGACAGTTTTCTCAGCCAGCTAGTGAAGTATATGGGTCCTTATAGCTGCTATTTTACATACTATCTGTATATGGACAGATTATCTGTTCTTCAGTCATCCAGGAGTCCTTCTTAAAGTGGTTCTGAAGCTCCAGAGCAGCAAGATTAGTCCTTCATTTCCAGATCTTACGCTTCTTTGATTGAATTTTATACTTTATATTTTTAATTTCATAAGACCTTTATAGTTTCTCTTCAAAGGTCCACATTTTCTAGTTTGTTTCTTTTCTTATTGCACTGTGGGAGTATCAAAAACTTTGGCTGACTTCAGACAATGATTGTTCAGATGACTTTCTGTCTCTGAGTGGACTTGAGGAACTTCACATGGTCAAAACAAGTTCTGTTAGATCTCTAGACAAACTTAGTCTCTGTATTGTGTGGTATTTAGACATGTGCTGTAAGGTCACCTGGAGTTCTCTCTTTGCTTTCACCCAGCATTGCCTTAGTCTAATAGGATCCAGGGCTGTTTCAGCCTTCAGTGGGATGATGCTGCAGTTGTTTGTGGAAGCCCTCAGGCCTTCTCCTGGATGGGAAAAGGCAAAGGTAACTGATTAGAGTGAGTCGTTGCGGGAATGTACATGCAGACTCAAAGAAGAAAGGTTACTCATCAGTAACTGGTGTTCTTTGAGAGGTATAGTCTGCATGTACATTAGTCTCCTACCTGCTTTTCCCCTCTTTCTGAATCTCTTTCAGGTTTGATTGTGCATTTAAGAGGAACTGCAGTGGTGGCGGATGCACTCTGCCCTGTGTGTCAATGCCTCGAGCAGGAAGAGGGGAGGAGTGGGAGTGCCCCTCCCGGGACACTCCAGGGCAGGCCACAAGCCCACCCACTCTTAGAGTATTTGTATGGACTAAGTGTCTCAAAGTACTGCAGCTGTTCATTGGTAGGTAAATTTTCTTTACTGTATTCTCACAGGTAAAGCAGTAGATTTTCTTTTTAAAACCAATTTCATTCATTAACTCTGTGGATGATATGCATGAACAATACACGGGGGGGAAATTTATACCACAAACTACATTACACTGCGTAGTTCCCTGTCTCTCCAATGGTTTCATCTCTTGTCTTTCCCCCATTCTAACCTTACTTAGATATTTAAATATCTTCATTCTGTTCAATTCGTCATTTTCATTGAGAGCTACACAAAAACTTGAGATCATATAAGTTGTAACATAATTAAAAAACTAAAATGAAAGTATGTCTTTCACAATAGTAGCTAAGTGTGCAAACTAACATGTATGATTGTATTTACTATTAGAAAATGAGGTTAGAAATAGAACTGGATTCTGTAAGCATCAGTTATATTTATACTAGTGTATTGATCTTTAAAACTTTATAGTTGCAGGAAAGCCAACATTTGAGTTTAAACATTTTTTCCACAGCTGACTTCATGTGGTTTTCTTTCTTTTTAATCATAGAAGCCTTGGAGTAATTTTCTAATTCACTACACTTCCTGCCAATTAAACAAGTAGACATGGGGTATGACCTAGCTTAAACTGGAGATGTACTCGTCCCTGCATGCAAATATGCACATGAAAATTCTGCAAGTGGTTATTTTCAAGTATAGTTGCTAAGAAGCACCTGTTACAGGAGTTGAAGGCTATTACAGAATGATTCTGAGGTGTTTGTACTGGGAGCTGAGATCTGTCACCTTTGCAAATATGGTGGACATGCTTTTACCAGTTCCTTAGGGTTGGAGCACCTAATGTTGCCTTGGCAGCTCAAAGAAATTTATAGTTGTTTTTCTGTCACTTTGCCATTTCTGTAAGGTTAGGATGAAGTTTATCTGGGCTTAGGTACAGCCTGAAAACTTTGCTGAAGCTTCTGATCTGTGGTGCGTGAAATGCATGTGCTGTAGATATTGGTACACATAGACAAAATAATATGAAGAGCTCTAGTTTTAGAAAGTTACTAACTCGTGTGTAATATCAAGCTGCCTCTGCACATTCTGAGAAGAAAACCCAAATTAAAGAACTTTAGATGAACACTTAATATATGCAAAGGGGAAGAAAACGTGGAAAAAGCCATCTTATTGTGCCCAATAAGCTGAAGTTTATGGCTCCAAAACCAAGAATTTGTTCTTGTGATAACAGGTGTTTGAAGTGCTGCTTTAATTTAAGAAAATTTAAAAAAAATTTAAATGAAGAGAGAAAGTTTCTGTTTATCCATTGTTAGTGAATAGCATTGGATTGATTTACTTGGTTTTATGCTTTTTTTTTCTCCTTTTCATTCCAGTTGCTACTTAGCTTGTATTGTTGTAGGAATAATCAAAGAAATATATTTTAGATCTCAAGATTCTTACTAGGCAAAGTGATCCTGGCAAGGAGGCATTACGTCTTTCTTAAATTTTTAATTGTTTTCAATTCTTAAGAAAATCAGTATTTTTATTACTCTGTAATATTTATTTTAGTGAGTAAATATTATATTTTAGAGAGACATCTTTTATGCATGGCAGAAATGAGATGCATTGAACTTTGGTGCTTTTGCTAATACATTTTATTAGATAAGGATGAGCACATGCACACATAGGCCCACACTTACGTATTTATCTGCCAGAGTGAACAGTAAAGTTCTTTCTAGACACAGACACATTTGGAAAGTATCTAGTTCTGGCTCTAAGTTTCATCTCTTCCTCCAAGCACCTGAAGAAAACTGTTTTGCTAAGTGCCCAGTCCTTTCCTGTGAGTAACCTTAGCATGACCCTAGGAGAATACCAGTGGCACCAGCATTAGATGGGAACAGACTTTTGTACAGAAGGAAAAGGATCTTGTTCCTTCGTGTGCATGTAGGTGCATGGTTTGTTCTGACCTTGTAGTTTTTAATGCAACTTATTAAATCATACAATAAATTCATTATTTTTCTTGATTATATTAAGAACTAGTATGTCAAGGTAGGTAGCTTGAAATAAGAGTATTTCCTTTGTTTTTCTGAGAGGAAATGAACAGACCGCATTTAAAACTCCACTTTTATTTTTTCAAGTCAACCTTGCACATGGCCTCTGCTGTCTCTACCTCTCTCTGTCAAAATAGTTATAAATTCTTTTGCCAGACTCAGCTCTTAAAAGTGTTGGCACTTCCAGTCATGATGCTTTGACCAAACATTTCACTGTTTGCACATCTCTCTGCCAGACTTCCCTTACTTGTTTGCATAGATAAACTCCGTTGAAGATTGCACTTCAGTGCCTTTTTATTTCTCTGTTTTAGGGCTAATTACCATGAATAGTAGGTTTTAGAAGACATGAAGTACTTTTTTAAAAAGGTTATGTTAAAGATTGCATAGGTATGTTGAACTTTGAAATACTTGATAGGTGCAATTTACTTTAAATGGAAAATGCCTGTAATTAAATTTCCATTTAAAACCTAAGCCATTTATAGAGTACATTTTTATTACTTTCCTCCTTTAGTTTTGCATTTCAATAAAGTAGTTACATTTTTATGACGTCTTTTAATACATTAGCTTAGTATTTTAAAAACCAACTGCAACATGATTGTGATGCTGGAAACTGCAAATTTACCTGTAGAATCTTTGAAAGAATACTTACTATGTTCTATAAAATCTCAAAATTTGAAAAGCTCTCTTCAGACACACTGAGATACATATTTGCATTTCATCCAAGTTTCTTGACTACAGTGATTACCCTGAACATATTCCTACCCTTTCTCTCATTTCTGCCTTCTGCTGGTGGGGAAAGGAAAAAAGGAATGGAGGTAATAGAAAACATCAAGCCTGCTTTCATGGAGTTTTAATGTTTAATTTCCTGAAAGTCTTAAACCATTTTGAGATTGATTACTTGGAAGGTTGTTGCTCCACAGAAATATGTTCAGGCCTCCGCATTTCGTGGAAGCTTTTGAACAACAAGTAAAGGACTGTGACCATAAGAAATAAAACCCTTACAAGAAGTAGGGCAAAATACTGTGAAATTAATTCCAAGAATACATTAACATTTCTAAGACCTTCCCTCCTTTTCAAATTTAATGTTGAGCTCCACTCTTTCCTTCATTGTCTTTCTTTACAGGTATTCATATTCTTGCATGGTCCCCAGTATATGACTTTTCTTCTTAAATTAATAGACAAGCCATGTCCACTGAATAGAGAAGATTCAAACTCTTGAATAGTACAGTGAGGAACAAATGGATTACTTTTACCTTTTGTTCTTCTTTTCTCCTGTGTTGTGTGCTGTGATGTGAATTTCTGATTAATTCAGTTATGTACACTCTTCCTGCCATAGAATCAGGCTTAATCTTTAGTGAGCTGAGGTCTGGAGTAGTCCAAGCTACATGAGTAAGTAAAGGTTGTAATGAGATCTTAGTGTGCTAATTCCTATATTCCTGAAACTCAGTGGTCAAAATGACATCCAATTTTCATAGCAAATCTGTGCCTATGCAAGCTTTCTCTTTTTTGATTTGTTTTGCCATATTGTCATTCATTATAATTTCTTCATTGTGATGATGTTAAATCATCATACATGAAATTTATCTTGTACTCTCTTTTAGCTTGAGCCCAAAAAGTGTGAAAGTAAATTGGTATTTATTATGGCTTTTTATATATGATTTCTTCTTTTAATTTAACTTGGATCACTAAGGAAAGTTATCATTATACTTTTAAAAACATACTGTTCTGTGTTTGTTCTGGCATTTAAAAATGTATTTTCCTAGAGTAAACAGAATTTGCTTGCAAATACAGAACTTACATAATTTTACAAAGCTTGTAGTTTTGATCTTTTCTGAAGAACACAGACTTCTGCATCTCTGAACACTATCAGTAGTTTGTCCTGGAAGCCACAGTGGCCTTTGAAGTCACATGAAGTTGTTTTGGGAATACTTCTGGATAGTGTACATGTCTGTAAACCAGCCTATACTAACTTATCAACATTTCAAAGTCCAATATAAATAAATGTATATTGTTTCATAATTAAACTTCATATTTAACATTTATATTTGTTCAGCAGTTAAATTAAATTTTTACATATTTTACTTAATGAGTGATTAGTGATGCATATAAGGTGAAATAACTTCACAATTGCACTGTGCTGGAAAAATCTAGCATGTGCCAAAATGCCAAACATCTTTATTAACAATAGAATTAAGAATTATTTAACTAGTTTCAATACTGAATATAGAATGAAGGAATTCTGTATGGATTCATTATAAAAACATGCCCTGTTTATATTGTTTTTATCATTTCCCTGGTCTTTCTGGCTGTTTTAAATAATGACAGTGTACATGTATTGTTCCAGTGGCTAAGGTATATGAAAACAAGTATGTCAATTGAGAATTATTTTTACAATCCTTGTATTGTGAAGTAAATTATGTATTGATAGTAAAAAGGTATCCATGTTAATCCAAGTGGTAAGCGCCAGAATATTGACTTGAAGGAATATATTCTAGTAATTTTGGAAGCATGAACACGTGGGAGTGTTATCACAGTCTCATAGCAGTGATGGCAAAAATAGGACAATAAAAAAAAAAGGCAAGACATACCATAGACTGTAGCATCATAGAAAAGGAAAAGTCATCAGGACTTCAGCTCTTCTGTGTAGGCAATGAGTCTGATCCACAGTGACCATTTTTGTGTGCTTTGTAGTGCTTCTGCTCCAGTTAAGGGTGTGGTCTCAATATCTATGTGGGAAATCACCATACAGTAGCACTAAGAGGACTGGAGGAGACTTGCAACCTGTCTTAAATTTAAATTTATGGCTAAGATAAGTAATCCACAAACCTCAGTTATCTCCAAACATCAGGGCATTGTTTCTCTCTTCCAGAAAGGAATCCCTATTTGTTTTTCCAATTCACTTGCTCAGAGATTAAAGGATGGTAGGTTAATGGAGGTACAAAATAGTCCTTTCCTATCCTTTGGAATTGTGTATTCTGTGATCAGGTTTCTTATGTATCATGGTGAGGCATTATCCCACAGAAATGATTCGTAAGGAAGAGTTACTAGAAGTGCAACAATTCTTGATGATAGTCATGAAGAGTTGCTGGAAAACCCTACCAAATTAAAGCATGATGTATTTTCTCTCTCTTGAACCCTGTAGATCAAGGCTGGGTGGTGTAAGGAAGAGCCTGAGTCCTAGAATTAGTTTTAAATACAGACCTAAATTTTGTGACCTGCTCATTGCAGCTTAGACTAATGGCAGTGCTACATCTTGGGGATGGAGAGGCTCAAGCTACCTCCACTGAAAGAAGTCTGTGAGTGTTCAAGCTGTTCACTGACTGCAGTGTTGGTCTTTAAATTATTGGTCTTTAAGTATTGGTCTTTAAATCAATACATTTACACGTGAAAGACTAAGAACTCAGAGGGAAAATGAGGAAAGATTTTTCTGTGCTGGTTAAATTAACACTGGTCGTGAGAAAATTCAAAGAAAGTTTTTGATAAGTAGTGTTAAAATTGAAGTAATTTCAAAATTGAGCAGTACATAGAAAGTCTAAAGAGTAATTCCAGGTTGTGGGAGAGAGGGAGATGTCAGGAATAAGAGCTCTTTGGAGCAAGAGATGGAAATAGGTTGCTTGTTACACCTAAGGATTTCTTACTTATTTAAATTAGAAAAAATTTAATTCATTTAAAAGAGAAAATACAAAGAATTAGGTAAAGAGGACAGGGCAGTAGATATAATCTAAAGCTTGAGACAACTGGGCTGATACTTTATTTCTGTGCAGCAGAAAGACATAATTAATATAATTATTCCAGGACTTCTGTGAAATCTGAAAAGGTTGTGTCCTTTTGAAATTATTTGTTGAGGAGCTGTCTGTAATGACTTAATTTCTTCTTGTCTGCCTTGACACCAGAAAGTAACAGATAAAGCCTAATTTAGGATACTAATTGTTAAAAATATTAAGCTCTTTATTGGTTGAGGGTTTTTTTTCCCCTGGAGTTCTGTAGCTTTGTTCTGGCTTTTTAATATTTGGTGGTGATTTTTACAGGACTGTTTTCAGAGCCAGCTACTGTGTTTTGTATCCATCAGCATCATTCCATTGGCTTGAATGAAATAACAGTGCTTTACATAATCTATTGACCTAGTCATTTTCTCTTGAAAGCTTATCATCAGTGAAACAATAGAATAGGATAAATATGCATAAAATTATTAAGTGAAATTTTCTTTGGTTGAAATGTTGTATAATAATATTGCTTGTATAGCATCAGTAAAGCCAAATATCAGGTCACTTGCCTAGAGAAATCTTCTTTTTGAAGAAAATTCAGTTCTCTGCAAAGCCAGTACAGAATCTACCTGGTCTGAGTCCACAATTTGTTCACAATTGATCAGTGTGGGACTTCCTTTTTTAGATACTGAAAACATCAATGAGAATATTTTGTAGGACACAGTTTTTTGGGTTAGAGAGAAAATAAATAAGCTGAATATAAACCTCAGGTATTTTTCCATGGTTTTAAATATCTAAGTGATAAATTTGCATTTCTAAAATACAACGAAACCCAAACTTACTGCCTCATGGTTAAAGGTCTTCTTCTTGAAAGCCTTAAAGCTCCTTTACTATAACTAGAACTTGATGGAGAATTCTGTCTAGGAGTCTGCCCAGGTACACTGATGGAATAGGCACTTAATTATTGCTCAGTTTAATTGAAGAGCTAGGATATTGATTTCTTTAGCTTTTTGTAGGATATCACATGACTCTTCTCCCCCTTATTAATGAGACTATTACTGAACTGTTGTTCAGCAAAATGAGAACAGAGGAAGGATCTATTTTCTTGTTAAAAGATCTTGGCAGGTTTTATTTTATCTAAAAATAAATTCTGGTTTTAGAAAAACAAACCGAACCCCCAAAATCTATCCATCCTCTTTTACATAGGAAGATTTTTTTCTGACTATATTAATTTTTAAAATAAATGCAATATTAAGGTCTAACTTTGCCAAACACTGAACTTTTCCAAAGTGTTGTCTGAAATTCATACCTGTTTAAGTCAAGTATGTTTCTAGATGATAGAGATGCCACTTCTGAAATAAATTTCCTGATGCATAAATCCTTTTTACTACCCTAATTCACATTTTTTAAAAATGTAATAGAAGAGCCATACTTACTTCCTAGTTCATTTATTTATGTACAGGTTTGAGGCATTATCCTTGTTCCTTTCTCGAGCTTATTTGAAATGTTCACATAACAAACTTCTGCTCTGTTCACTTACAGCCCAGTTAATTAGAGAGTTATTCCCCAAAGGGGTAGAGTAAAAAGATTAATGTGATTTTAATAAAGACAAGAGAGAACGCAAAAGAGAAAATGGAGAACGCAACAGAGAAAGTGGAAGGAATAAGTAAAGAAAGGAGAAGTAAAGACAGAACCTTTGGCTTTGCCACTTCTTCAAGTAATCCTTGGATGTATTGGGGGTGGTGGGGGCTTGCAGTCAGACACAGGTTTATTCTAGTTGCAATTTTTAAGTGTCTCTAAATGATCCTCCTGTTAAATGGAAGTTGCATAGCAGTACTAAGCCTGCGGAAAATACAGCTGAGGATTACCTAAATTGGTTGTACTTTTTAAAATGTTCCAGACAGTTTTATTTTAAGCTTTTTAAATCAGTATATTTCTCAGAGCTAATTTTGATAAGTTTTAAGCCAACAATCTTCAAAACTATTCCTTCCTTCCCAATAAAATACTCCCAAAACTTAAATGTACCCTAAACATTTTCAAAGCATGTTTTCTTTTCTAGAATCCAGATAGCCATTTCAATAATTGATATGATCTGTGCAGATGGATACTTTACTGTGTAATGAGTGTACTTAAGGAAACACAGCTAATTTTGCACTCCAAGCAGACATGCTCCTGCTGTGCTGGCCCACAGTCGAGTATGAAGGATATGTGATATAATGACATTGAGATTAAACAAATTTTCTGCTTATGTCAAATTTTATCATAGTTTGAAAACTAGTTTAAAAAGTCATTTGTAAAATGAATGCAATTCAAATTAAAAACTTCTCTAGTATCATGAGTTATCCAGTGTTGTAAGTCATTGAATTTACATGACAGATTTCTTAGTCCAGCTTTGGAATGAGTATACACAGTCCTGTTGAGATACTGGGGGAGTGTAGGAAAGATGATTCTGGATCATCACCTGCTGCATCAAGTGCATTATTGAATCTTTTGGTAGTTAAGCTTACAGATACGTGGTTCTTGCTTTTTTCAGGCTATTAAAAAGTGCAGCATGGAAACCAAAGTTACCGTAACAAGAATCAATGATGAATTTTAATTAAATGTACATACTCCATTAATGTATATCAAAGAATATTGTATTTAGATATCAAAATAAACAGTGGTAGAAATGAATAACTGTGAATTCTTGTTTTCCATTTCAGGTCAAGTGATGGAGAACTGAATTTCAGTTTCCATGTGCACAATAATATTATGTAGATATTTGCATTATTGTCTTATCTTGGCTATAAATAGTGAATCAAAATCTTTGTGTAAAAAGCCACGAGTGATTTATAATTCCCTGTATGTATTTTTATGTGTATCTCTGTTTTTAAGACATTTCAAGTCTTCAGGTGTTATCTGAGATAACCATTTCTTGCTAGATCTGACAGGGTTCATGTTCTCTTTCAGGAGACGCTGATAGATTGGTGTGATGAAAAGGAACTTAATTTGATTTTAACAACTGGAGGAACGGGGTTTGCGCCGCGAGATGTCACTCCAGAGGTGAGAGAGTCCTGGAACAGAAAAATCTGCCCTTTGGTGTAGAAATGCATGAGTCTGGAGGAGGGGGGTGATTTTTTTTTTTTTTTAAATTTCCTCTGTAACTTTACTTTTCAGTATCTGTGGACAGGTCAAGTGCTACACAACTTGGAATCAGAAAAAAGTAATGGAATATATAGCACAAGAAAATTACTCTGACCTTGGGTTCTGACCCAAAATGATTTTCAAACGTGGTATAATATAATGGTTTTCCAGTCCCCTTACAAAACAAAATTCTAATGGTTTTCTGGTGTAATTTTCCTTAGCACTGCAGTACAAAACTGCAAACCAAAATCTTGTGTGGCTTTTGTTGTGTCTTGTGCAAGGAAAAGTGAGACAAGAGAGATCCTTTAGTTCTTCCTTACAGAATACTGCCTTGACAAATGCTGCATTATAGGTAAGAGTGTGAGGCAAATGGTAGGGGGAAGAAAATCTACTCAAAGCTACTATGGATCTGCTTGTCAAAAAAATCTAAACAGGCACTGAGGTGGAGGTAACCTGCACCAGTAAATGTAGCTCAGGAAATTTGCTTCCATTCCACTTACTTGGAGCTAAAATAAGAGGGGAAAAATGAGAAACTTAACCTAATGACCTCATGGCCTTTAGTTGTCATGTGAAATGACTGTGTGATTGTTCTTGAAGTATTTTGGTATTTATGTTTCCAAATTAGATTAGTATGAACTTTTAAAATCACTTATTTTATTTGGTTTGATTATGTTCGCTAAAGGGCAGAATTAAGATTGAGTTGTGTGTATTTGCATAACTAAACATATCTAGATTTGTCTCAAGTACTCATGTATGCTTTCAGTTGCTCAGACTCTTTAAGTTGATGTAATTTCTTTATAGCATATCTACAATGCTTTTTACTTACAAATGTGTTCTGTCACATGGCTGAAGTTCAATTTTTTTTTCCATTAGGAATCTAAAAACCTTCTTTAATTTATTGTACAAGCTTTGTGTAACTAGAGAAATGTGTGAACTAAATGCTACTGTTCATTACTTCTGATGGTTTTAGATCTAATCCTAGAAACTTCAAGTAACTAAAACTGGGGTGGGGGTGGGGGGGTGGTCTGTGTATCAGGAAATGGTAACAGTGTTAAGATGAACACAGCATGGTACCTAAGGAAACTGATTTTGCAGATTATTCACTTTGCTAAAGCCACCACAACTGAAACGTGAGTTGGTTAAATTTGTCTCTTGCTTGCAAACTAATGTAATGCTTTTGAAGGTTGTGTTACCAGGACTGTGTAGAAGGAGGGATGAATTTCTGCTTCAGGTTTCCTTTGTACAGGGTCAAGCCTAGGCAGCAGCGCCAGGCAAAGCATTGCAGCCAGTGCAAAAAATTAGCTACAGATTCTCAAGCAGCATTTGGGACAAGAAATAAACAAATGAGAACTCTACACATAGACACCTAGTATTTTCTTTACACTGCATTGCTATTACTGAAACTAATTAACATAAGCAGGGATGATTTTTTTCATCAGTTTTGTTGAGTAAGCCATTTTGAAAGTGATGTGATTTGTTAATGTGTGTCTATATAATAAAAGCACATTCATAAAAAAATCATTAATAACCTGTACTGAAGAAAAACTGCATTTAAAAAAAATAGATATGCAAGGCTTGAACTAATCAGAAACAAGTGTTCTTACTGTCAAATTATTCCCATATTTAAAAAGAACTTATATAGGAGAGTATTTACTCATTTTTAACTTAAGTAAGTTGGATTAACTTAAAATCACAGTGGAGATATTGAATCCCAGGCTTATTACAAGGTGGCAACAAGCATTGTTCCTACGATAGGATTTATTACATTATTCATTCAAACAAACGTTTTTAAGGGAAGAAAAGCAGTTTGCCAGTATGTGTCTTACCAAAAACATACTAAGAAGCCTAAGTTTTGTCTCCATATTTTCTGTCTTTTGGGTCAATGAGAAAACCAATTCAGAATGGAAAATTCACCATGTCAACATGAAATGTGCAATAGCAAGCCTTTAGGAAAACTTGCATTGATGTAGGAAATGGTTTTCATCTCTTGTGTGCACGGTGTTGGTCCAGCACGCTCTCATCACTGAACTGATAATGAAAGGATGGGGTCATGGTATCGTGCTATTGAGATGTCATCTTTAAGAGGTGATTTTAAAACTTTTAAGACTTGAATTTCATAGTGGAAAATGCTCTAGTATTTTTCCTTAGAATAGAGACAGTAGTCCATTGAGTCATACTTCCCCTGGTGTGTTTCAGTCCTGCTTTTCCATAATTCTCCTGTACTTTGGATTAGAAAGCAGGTTTCTCTGTTTTCTTTTCTAGTATAGATATATAATTACTATTGTACATACACAAGAAAAGTAGTTCCCAAGAGTAACTGCAACCCAAAGACTTCATGTTAATTGAATTTTGTAATTATTGATAAAATTGAAATTAAGTGCCTAGCATAATGTAGCTAAAAATGGCTTCTTGATACCTCAGAAATACGTAATTAAGCACCCCAAAATATCAGTAGTTTCCCCACCCACTTTGCCTTTTGAACTCTATAGCAGAACCATTCCAGGTTATTGCAGTTGTTTCAATGATGAGTAATAACATTTTTTCTTGTAACGGAATAGAAGATTTTAGGAATATTTGCAATATCTGATTTTCCTTGCCTCTCTGACCCCTAAATTGGTCTAGTCGGTGGGTGGAGCTTTTGAAGTAGTCTGTATTAGTTAAAATTTTGAGGGTCGAAGGTCAGTTTACTTAAGCAGTGTGAATATCCTTCACTTTCTTGACTACACAACTAGAAGTGATGAAATGCATGTGAATATTTAAAAAACGAAATTCACTCAATGGATGGCTGAATTTGAAAGCAACTGTGTTGTAGATGTTACTAGTGAGTGTTGGAATTCTTAACTGTTATGGCAGTTGGTGGTAGTTTGCATTTGTACTAAAGCTGAAGGGTAAGCTTAATTTTGTAGATACAAGCACGGGCTTTTTTACAATGTAATTTCACATATAATTTGTGGGAATAGTGTTTAAATCACTGCTGGAGTTTGCTCATACAGTCTGCTTGCTGGTTTTAAAAGTGTTTGTTGCTGGACAGAGATCCAAATATGGCCCAAGTTAATTTATTTAGGGAACTTTCATTTCGTGTTTCCAGATGCAAATATTTATTTCTTGGAACTACAATCCTTCAGTGGTATTTCTTACAGAATGTTGATAACAATATACATTAACTTTTTTAAAAAAAATTAAATAGTGTTGCAGCATTTTTATCAATCACTAGGAATCCTTCTGAGATATAAATGTATTTTCTCTGTTGCTCAGTACAAAAGGGAAAGAAAAAATTCTTATGTATACAGGTGCTCTGCTGAGTTTTCTGTCTTCTGTATTTTTACATTTATTCTTTTGCAAAATTGTACATTCAGAAAGTTCACTTGTCTGTCTCCTAACAGTCTTCTGGTTTTTTTTCCTTTGTCTCTAGTATAATTCTGTGCTAGTCTTGTTTGCCCAGCTATGAGACTAATTTTATGTACTTAGATAATAGCAGTAGAAATCAATGCATTGTCCTCAGCTGATGATAGACATTCTTGAATTGTGTCACAGTGTGTATTCACAAGTAGTTCATCCACTCTGCAGGTAATTTTGAGCCCTAAAATTGTAAGATAATACTTTGTAAAAAACATAGAAGAGCTGTTTTCCAGCATGAAACACCAGACAGACGTTTCCTTACAGTCTTCCTACTTTTTGAGTGTTCTGGAAAATTTATGAATGTTTCTTTTGGTTCCTGTTTATATTCTTCAATATTTATGGACTGGTTTAAAAAGCATTTAGACACATACTTGTTTTTATTTAGTCTGAAAATATATGGATACTTATTTATTCTTTCATCAGAGTTCTCTAGTCCATGAAAAGAAATCATTGTTCTCTGAAACTCCCTTCTATTCATCAATATTTCTGAAAAGTCATGCTCAGAGTGAACAAAATACTCCAAACATACCACACAGAAGCCATGTTTAGAGAGAAGAAATCTCAATTCTTCTGTAATATGTCTTTTTATATTCAGTTTAAAATAGCACCAGCACTTTTATAATTATTGCCAAATGCAAATTTTCCATCATTTGGCTGTTCCCATTCTCTAAGGTCTTTCATGGATTTTTCTTCAAATTCCATTTTACTTCCACAGACTGTTTTAATATCTGTATTCTTCCATTTCTCTGTCTCAAGTAATGTTGGAAGCCCTCTTGATCTCTATTATTTTCTGTTTTCATGTGTTTTGTCTGTTTGTTTGCTTCCACTTTAACTCTGTTAATGAAATGAGATGCTTATGGCACAATAGGATAGATATGTTAGAGCCATACTCTCATAGCAACACATTCCATCAAAGTAACCAAAATCCACTGAGACTTAAACTTTTCAAATAACAATTTCCATTCAATAGGCAGCAACTTAAACTAGAAATGATATATAGGAGGTTTTTTGCCTCCCTGGCTCAAATACTGCCTTTCCAGAGCAGCAGGATTTCTAGTATTGTTTGTTGTGGATATAGGACTACTTCTGTTCTTCCTCAGCAATATTTTAGTGTTGTCACTGGAGTAAAAGAAAATAATTTCCATTTTACAAATGGTCACTTCAGGATGACTCCATAGTGAGGAGGAATGAAGCCTTCATCTCACATGGGACATAAGTAATTTTGTAGTTGGAATAATATGAAATTGTACAACCTCTAATAACCCAGGTTTTCACCCTTCAATATTCCAGGCACCCTCCAATTTAATAGCTATTTTAAGCGTATGTTTTTGTAGTATCTTTTAAAACTGTAGCTATTCATCTCTCTTAATGGAGGTCTTGCTCAGAGTTCAGTTTGATTTCTGTGTTGAGCTATGGTACAATGACTCGTGCTGTGTATGGATGACATCTGACCCTGTAACTTGCCATCAGATCTTTTGAGGCCTTCATAGTTCTTAGAAAATTGTTTCCAGCCCAGCTTGCCCCTAAAGGGTCGGCATTACAAGACCTTGCCACGTGCATCTAATCAACAAAGGTGCTTAAATGAAGCAGATTGCTCTGTGACAGACTCCTTTCAAATTCTGTGCTACTTTTTTAGACATTTATCTGCAACTCTAAAAGGTACCATTCCCTTTTTCTTAGTCCTCCAGGCAGTTCCTAGCTTATATGATTAGGTCTTTATCTAGTCTGCTTTAATTTTTCAATAAAATTTATTATTTGCTATGCTGTATTTGGTGTTATAAAATCCAAATATATTTATGTGCCATGATACTTCAATTTAAAATTATATATTTAGATTTTTAATCTCTCTTGTGACAGCATGCTGTTATAGCAGAATTGATATGTTTAGTTGCAGAACACTCACTAAACATCTGTTACCAGTTTCTTTGAGAAGCAGCAGTATACAAATTATTTGCACCACACAGCACAGAGTTTACAGAAGTACCTGTGTCTTGAGAAATTCTACTCTGATTTAGCTGATTTACAAAGGGCTACAAAGTGCCTTTCTCTTCTGTTGTGTGAGTTTCTCAGGAAAACTTGGTAGCACACCATCACTTCTGAAGGGCTCAGACGTGCTATCATCAACTGCAGGTGCTGCATGGAAACACCTCCGAGCTGCTCAGACACCTGTAGAGAGAAATGTGAGGGGCAAGAAAGGCAAATAAATACCAGTTCTGTTCTGTTTACTCACCTATCAGAGGTCACTCCAAAAAATAAGAACATCAAACAAACAATACAGACAATACTTGTCTGTATATGGGATTGATGTGTCTAAAATGCAAAGCAGCATATTTTTATTGTCATTCCTTTTAAGAAGTTTCAACTGTCACAGTGGATATAGAAAAAGGTACAAAAAATATGGCAAGGAGAGATGCTTTCTGTGAGAGTTACACAACTCTCTAGTTTATCATGAAGAACACTGAGAAATGACTTTGGTTTTGCCTGTGCTTTCTTTGGGAAATAATGTCTGGTACCGAAGGCTTCCTTTACCTACTAAAGAGAATTGTACAAATAGGTGGTGATAGAAAGCTTGAGCCAGAAAAATCTAATAAAATCATCATAATGAAAGGCTTTATGTGTTTGGGTTGGTTTGTTTGTTTAAGAGATTAATTACACAAGCAAATTCTCTAAAGAGCTGTATTCTTCATTTTAATTCTGTCAAATCAAAAGTGTTGGATAGTGGGAGAAATGTCTTATAAAACTCAAGTTATCTTGTACTTCTTGCAGAAGTCATAGATGATGTTAAATGAATCATCCTGCATTTTTACAGCCTTATGTTCTGTATGTGTTAGATGAGAAGATAGTTTGAGTCAAATGGATCCTGAAATTAATAACTAAACTGGTTTATTTCATTAATTGAAAAGGACGACATGAATTTCTTTTGTCTCTTTTTTGAAAATGTGAAAGCCTGATAATATTGGCTCAGAATCCTGGGGCAAATATCTTTTTAATTACTTAACTAAGGTATTAACCTTCTGTGTAAAGTTGTCTCACCATCATATCATAAAGGTAATGCTAATAGAATTTCTGTTAAGCCTTTGGATATTTTTGTTCATTTGAGGATCAGCTTTTATTTGCTTTTTTTTTTAGCCATCCTTAATACTCTTGAATAGTAAATAGAGGCTCTGTTTTCTGATTTTCAAATGTTTAGGAAATATTTGCAAGCTCTGCTGAAAAGAATAGTAAAACAGCAGCAAGGAATTTGAATGTTTCATAAAATGAGAAGCAAAGCCACAGTTATGAGCCATGAAATCTTACCTTTTTGTTCTTAAATTTTGAAATTAAAGGGTTTTTTCCAAGGTAGGTTAGGAATGGCAATTGGAAGAAGGCAGGCATGTCCTGAGAGTGGACAAATGGTTCCTGTGTGAGTGAACCCAGTCCTTCCAAAAGTATACCCAGATGACCAGTATCATTATGGTGTGCTTTTTTAATAAAAGAGATAAAGAGAAGGGTTTTCCTCCTCTTGGTTTTACTGATGCCTTTTAGCTGTGTTTTCACTGTAGAGCCCACAGCTCATGTGGATATTTCTCTATTAGAGTAAATAAACTGGCTTGTCTCCTACTAGCAGTGAAGCCACAACACTGAATATATCTTGCAGTCCTTTCTGTAACTGGGGAAGAAAAACAGGCCTGCCATAGGACTTCTGCATAATGAAATTTTCGATCTGGAACTTTGGGAAATTTTTTTCCTCTTAGGCATTTCTAAAAATAGTTTCCATTAAAGCATCACTTTGGAGAAGATAATAGGAAACTGAACAAAATTAAACATCAAGTTAAAGCAAAATAATCTTGAAAACATTGTCAGGCCTGTAATTACGCAATTTTTGCCCTTAATGTGTCATTTTCTTCTGGTCATGGTGTATTACAAAGAGTTTAGTAAAAGCTTAATACAGGGAAAATTAGCAAAACAATAATATAGAGATGTTAGGAAGACTTCTCTGTGAAGGCAGTTTAAAGACATGATAACTAGAGGGCAAATACTAGTTTGGATTTAGGATGTATGAAAAATTGAGTGAGTTAGTCCTTTTGACATTAGCACACCAGAATAGCAAAATGACTCATTATTAAAATAGTTGATCATTAAAACTAATACTTATTAAAGAATAGAGAATTTCTCATTTACTTCTTCCCTGCTGTGTAGGAGCTTTTCCAGCCACTAAGTGGAAAGGACTAGAAGAGTCTTGGAAAGCAGCTGGCTTTGGGAGTTATTCTTAGGATTATAACTAGTCCTTCTCCTGCTTTTGCTAATTGCTACCACATGGAGCAGTGAAGCTTTAGCAAAATGTTGACTCAGTATAAGTACCAAAATAGAAAATGACTATTGTCACGCTTAGGCATGAAAGTCTTATCAGTTATGGACAAGAAAATAATTACTTTTTAACCTTTATTTAGACTATATTTTAGTTTCTTGTCCCTTCATGCATGTATTCTTTTTCCAGTTACTTTGTTGTCGGAGTACCTAAATTAACAGTGAGGTGCATAACCTACTGTTATTTACTGTTGACATTTAAACTGTCACTGGATTTTAAAAGTCCATATTTTCCTCCACAAATAAGCATTTTCTTATGGTACGCTGAGATCAGTTTGTCATAGTTCATTTTCATCAAGCCTGAAAGATGTCCCTTCAGACAGAAGGTGATAGCAATTTTGTTCTTGATGTGGTGCAGCTAATTGCAGTTCCTGCTGGCCACAAAATCACAGGATTTTATAAAGCTGCCAATGTGTACTCTAAGTACCTTGTACTCTAATATCTCTGGTTCAGACAGTATTTGCAGTTCCTGGCTGGTTTATGCCATTACTAATCATATGATGGAAGTCTCTTGGTCTTCTCTGCCTAAACTTTTTGCCATTTTGTGCTAGGTCCAAATAGTAGTGTTCAATATGGGAAAGTTTGGGTATGGAAGAAATTCCTATTCTATGACTCAAATTTATAAATTTGAGGTTCTTTAATCTCTGTTATTTGTGTGCCTTGCTCTGCTAGAAGAAGAATGAATGGCTGATACCCAGAGATCAGTATAAATACAGTTCCATCAGCTTAGCCTATCACTACTGTATTCTTTAAAAACTTTGTTGTGTATGAGTGCATGGCAAGTTCATACAGATTCTCTCTGTGACTGTTCCAAACCCTAATTCAGCAAGGGCCCAGGAAAGCTAATGATTCCTTTATATTATCTAAGGTTCTCTACAGTTTGAAGAGGGAAAAATTGGCTTCTTGTTTCATATTACTGCCTTATCAAAGTGGAGTGTAGGTTTTCAGTGTTGGCAATAAAAAGTTAACGTGCAGGTAGATAAATGTACACACAATGTGGACTTCTAAGTAGACAGAAATAGTGAAGTTTGATTCTTTGTTGATTCTTTTAGTTTCTAGGTAGATACTGAATAAAAAGTCTCATGAGTTAAATGATAGATGAGTTAAATTACTGAACTTTATTAGTGCTGGGATTTTCTCAGTTCTTACATTTCAGAGTTCATTGCATGTTTCTGAAATAAAGCAGCAGCTCAGATTTCTGAAACAGTTTAATTTGTTTAAAAAACCAACCATGTTAAATAGCAAAACGCTTAAGTTAAAGAGGATATTCAAGGTGCTTATAAGTTTGATACTTAGAGGAGGGTTACCCCACAAGATTCATAGGACTAATTCTTTTCATTAGAGTGTGGGTGTGTCTAAGCCAAATTCAAACACCAGCCTGCACTAATCATGAGTAACAGTTAATGCAGACTTCTGTTTATCTCACAAATGGCCGGCAGTGGCTATTGGGTACTCCTGTTCAACTTCACAAGCCATTTTGCAGTGGATGTGGGAATGAGCTCACAAGACCAACCCCTTTCCCCTCTTATACTAGAGGTGCTAGAGGTAAGTGTGGTTTCGGGGATCAAGGGTGGGAGGTCATGAGATGAAAGTGATGTGGGCTTCTTAAATTTTTCGCAAACCTCAATAAAGGCACGTATCTGGGGATGGGCAAAGATTCAGTCGAATTCTTATTTTTTGCCCAAAGAGATTACCCAGTCCTAAATTGACATGCTTTCCTTGAACTGGGAGTCAGAAATCCCTTTTCTCTTCTGTTTTTCTGCTGCAGAAATTCCCAACATTCCCATTATGTGGGCTCCAGAGAGGGGTAAGCAACATCTTCAATCCCACCCAATCATTTCCAAACTAATTCTTTGCTAGTATTTTTTTGCTTTTTTAATCATCATCAGAAACAGTTTTTAGACACATTTTTCCCATTTGTTTGATTTTCTTGTGGATTCTCATATTTTTGTTTTATAGGAAGGTCCCATGGCCTCCCCAAGTGCTAGGGTCAGACTCATTTGCTGTTTCCATTCGTGTGCTATTCTCCTGTGGATTTTCATGGTTCACTCTGATCAAATGATATTACCAAAGGGTGAGCATCTACATTCTTGGGTCTGTTTCACTCATGGTATCCTAAGTTGTTGAAATAGCACTGCCACCCTGCTGCCCTGTCAGTGTTTTGGCAGGCTTATATTTTATTCTTGCCGACGTTGCATCTGATTATTGGTGGGCTTTGGTCTTTTTCTGCCTTGTCTATCTGGGGACTGCCTGGCATTCACTGCTGTCTTATATTCTCTCTACCTGCTGGCTGTGTGGCATTGTCCTCCTGAAATCTTGGCCCTGTGCCTGACTGGCATTGCCTCTTGACCAGCTAATTGCTTGACAGTGACTGCCCACTGCCCTGTCCATCTGTTGACCGGCATGTGTCGCTCCTTACTGTCCTTTCAATCCGACTGTACGTGGGCATTGGCCCTGTCTCCTGCTCCAAGTGCCTGGCATTGCCTTCCTGCTCAGTGCATCTGCTGACTTGGTGGAATTGTTCTTCTGCTGCTTGGCACACTTGCTGACTGCTTGGTACTGCTTTAGCAACTTGCTGAATGTTTGGCATTTTCCTCATGCCTTTTCACCTGATCCTTGAATACAGTGTCCCCTTGCTGCTCTTTGAGTCTGCTTACTCACTGATACTTGCTCTTTTGCCATCCTGTCCACTTGCTTTTATGCCTGGCATTTCTCTCATGTTGTCCTACCCATCTGCCTAGATTTTATTTCTAAATATGCACCAGTCTGAAAAGATTAAGAAGAATTGTAAGGAATGGGGAAAAACTATTGTCTGGCTCTTCATGGTCTGATTCAGTTTAACATACCAGCCAAAAACTGATCTCAGTACCAGCATTCAGCTTTTTCATAGAACTACTCAAAACCCTTTCTCATCTTATGAAAAAAGAAACCAAACCCAAACCAAACTGAATTGTATTAAGTCTTTGCTTCCATCACTTTACTCGATAGGTGTATTTCTAAGTTATACTGTATTAAGTATTAAATTCAGTAGTAATTAAGTAGTATAACCCTAATATTACCTAAGGTATCTCAGAATCTATGGAAGGTAGGTAATAACAGGAGGGAAAAGCAATCTGTTGCTCAGGCTCAGAAAGATTAAGGTTTGAATATAGAGCTGTGTTCATTAAACACAGTGGATCAAAGAAGCTAAGTAAGAAATTTTACAGGTCTCTTTATTTAAAACACAGGGTTGCAGCTAATCTAAATAAGCCATTGGATCAGTACAGTATTATCAAACTGAAGTGTGTCCTAATTGCTGCTTCCTACTCTTTCTGTACTGGGAGTCAATTGCCAGTTTTGTCACTCTCTCACAGATTAAGAACAAGGACTTCACTACATCTGTAAGGTCCAGTGTAAGGGAATAAATCATTGTCACATCTCAGAATAAGAAGCAGGGTTTCCTGCTTTTCTTTTAATTCAACTCATTTGACCTCTTCTCCTAGCTCTGCCACAGTTTTTAGCTTATTATGACTGTTTGTGGGTTTAATTGTGGTTTTGAATCCAGTACCAACTAGGAACTGGAGAAAATACTCTGTTGTAATCAATCCTGTCACATTTTATAATAAATTCTTACTATATTTAAATAAATTGTATGTAATGTTCTTTTAACCTTAGCTTTTAATATCTTCAGATATATTATTACTGCTTTTGCTATCTTTAGAGGTACCTTAAATGTGTGAAGTTATGTGTAAGCATACAGGCAGGGTGGCATCCCTTGAGTCAGTAGCAGCTTTCAGCAGTGTGGGACCAGCTGAGGAATCCCAGAAAGACACTGTGAGAGAGCACCTTGTTCCCATGCCCCCAACACCAGCTGGCTGCTGTGGAGGATGGCTCCAGGACAGTTAACAATGTTTGGAGGAAGAGCTAGTAGGACCCTTCTCCCAGATTTCACATTAATGCCTAGAAACCAGTTAACTTGTATTTTGCTGGAACAAAAACAAATAGGAACTGGAGGATGTGAAGGTCCACCTAATATTTTAGTCCTTTACCATCTCCTAGGCTCTCCTGTCCTCTCTCTTCTCAGCCTTTCCAACCCTCCCTTGCTTTTCCAAGCATATTTTTTTCACAACTTCATGAACTCTTAAAGATGGTAGGCTGTCAGTCTCTCACTTCCCACCAGCTTCATGTTGTTGAAGGGTGTGGTGACAAGAACAGGTCTCAGTGGCAAATCTCCTTCTCCAAGCTTTAACTCCCAGTGTTACTTTGATGCTTCCCTAGGCTGTTGTTTGAGAAGCATAGCAGGGACTGGAAGGGAGGAGGAGGATTCACTCTGGCACTGTGGGGCTGCAGGATACTGCTAGAACTCATTTCTTATCCCAAGAAACATAAGTAATTTGTTCATGTATCATTTTACTTACTTTTAATATAGAGTTTTTAAAAATTTATATTACCTCCAAAATGTGGGGATTTTTTTTTCAAATTATATTTAAGTTATATAAATTTTAAATGCAAAAAAGCAGCAGAAGCTGGAGGAAAATAAACACTAAGCTTTTTCTTGAATGTATGGAATTTTCTTGGCTGAAAGTTTTACCTACCACAGAACTGATGCAGTGCTGTCTTAACATATCAGGTTAAATCAGTTGTGCACCTGAAGTGGTCAAGTTATGGCACAAATATTTAAATTAGTTTTAAAACAATTATGGTAAGTTGAAAGAATAAATTTTAGGTTTTGTCTTATAAATGAGTCAACATTTGGTTAAAGAAAAATTTCCACACAGAGCCCTGGGAGTAATATATTGTAGTGATATAATATAATGTAGTGATATACAACTTTTTTTTTTTTTATTGGGTTTTGGGGAGGTGTTTTTAGTCTTTTGTCTCACCCTGTGCTGATTTTCTGCCAAAAAATAGCTTTTTTAGACAGTCATGAACAGTACAAGTCTTCCCAACTCAGAGTTACCCTTTCCAGAATAACTAAATTTCCTGATATCAGCCCAATTTTATCTCAGTTTTATTCCTCTTTTTAGACTCTTTTCCCTCCTTATTATCTCTGATAAAACCCTGTTACAGTTCTCATAGTAATTTCCTGAACTACAATATCTAAATCTTGCAAATTATTTGTCAGGAGAGTATTTGTTGTATATTCTCTTTACTTCAATGCACTTTTTAATTTCTATTTATTATTTTACAGTTCACTTTCTTTATTCTTCTCTGTTTTCTAAAGGTATCCTTTCTGATGATAGCAGCATTGCAGTCTCTAAGCAGCTAATTTCTTCAGTTGTTTCTGAAAAGAAAACAAATTCCTAGCTAATACAGGTCTTTTGCACTCTAAAAGAAAGAGAGCTATATGGTTATTTTTCTACCTTGGGATTTCCAGAAGGTGTTTAATTCCCTTGATCCATTTAATCGCTGCTTTCCCTTTCAGTTGAAGTTTTCCACTCTTTTAAGAATAATGTGTCTGACAGTGACTCATATAAACTTGGAATTCAGATTTTATTATGTCTGTATATTGCTTCTGGCTTCAGACTGAGAAATTTGTTTGGTTGATTTTAGACAGGAATGCCTTGAATGATACATGTTGTGCTGAAGAACATACATGCCTTTTGGTTCATGCTTGTCATCATTGACAAAGGCTTTTGCTGTTACAATTCACATAACAATTTGCTGAATGAATATTGATACAGAGTAAGTTCCAGTGTCTCTACTGTTATCTCTTCACTTCCTTGGCCAAGAGCTTTTGTTGGAAAAATGAGGAGATGATGTTGCATTAAGAGTATAGAAATTTGACAGCAAATCAATCCCTTGTTTCCCAGCGGTTCCCCAGAGATCAGAGGGGCAGGTGCAGTCAGCTTGTTCTCTGACCACAACCAATCTGCCACTATAAGTCTGGTCACATTCAGTAAGAGCCTTCATGAGTCCAGATTCACCAATAGTGCAGTTCATGAAAGCAGCATGTTACACATTCTTGTTAAAGTGGCTGTAATAAATACACCAGATCTACAAAATGTAAGAGTACAGCATTATGTGCAACTCTTCCAAGAGTCCAAGGCAGGCAGAGGCACACATCTTACAGAGGCATCCCAGCTTTGGTGAGGAAGAGAGGAGCAAGCCTGTTGACTTGTCTGCACAATGGGATCATATTCTCATCCTCTGCCAAAGAGGGCTTCAAATGCAGAATTTATACTCTGGGGAGAAGTGGAGATGACATTATAGTGAAATATCCTGTTGCTGCCTTCATAAATGATGAGGGGGCAGCTGTTTGTATATAAAGGAGAGTTTTGCATCCCTATCAGCAGGACATGATGCCCACATTAACCCCCTTACCACACGTCTCACAGCATCTCTCTTGGCTTTAGGCCTTATTCCTGCAGATGGATACACAAAGAAATGAATCAGTGATGTTGCAGGATTGTTCCTCCCAGTACATTTTGCTGCTGTTCTGCCCAGACAGGTTTTAGATTCAGCCTGGAGAAGAGAAGGCTCCAGGGAGGCTCTATTGCATCCTTTCAGTACTTAAAGGGGGGCTATAAAAAAGGTGGGTCCAAACTTTTTAGCAGGGCCTGATTGTGATAGGACAAAAGGAAATGATTTTAAACTGAAGGGGGGGGGTCAATTTAGATATTAGGAAGAAATTCCTTCCTGTGAGGGTGGTGAGGCACTGGCACAGGTTGCACAGTGGAGCTATGGATGCCCCATGCCTAGATGTGTTCAAGCTCAGGTTCAATGGGGCTCTGAACAAATTGATCTACTTGAAGATATCCTTGCTTTTGCAGATGTGTTTGGACTTAAATGGCCTTTAAAAGGTCCTTCCCAACTCAGACTATTCTGTGACTCGCTGGAGCTCCTTTCACTTCATTTGGGAGTTTAATGAAGTCAGATTTATGTAATTGTTTGGAAATTTTGCCTGAGACTGCACCTAAGCTTTTGTTTGATTCAGCCTTTACTACTCTCATGGAACATCATAGCAACAGTAATCAGTCTTTTTAACCTTCATTGATTGCTTTCAAGAAATATTTGTACATCTTTATTAGACTTTTTTCTTGCAACCTTTTTACAGATAGACTGAGTAGTAAATAAGCTTTATTTTGTGTAGTGTTGCAATCACATACATCACTCATTCAAGTGAACTCATCATCATCACAATGAAGTGGCAGATTTTGCAGATTTCAAAGCTGAATGAAACCTACACATTGCACCTTTAATTTTGGCTGAGCTTTTTGGTCTACAACTCCTTTTTTAAAAGTGAAAAATTATTGGGTTATTGCCACTTCCTACTATAAGATAATCAGTTCTTCCTTTGAAACCAAATAATGCTTAGGTATCCAGTGGTATCCAGAATTAACCCATAAACAGCAAGGCTTAATGCTATGGTGTCTTTCAAACTCTTTTGCAATTTAGCCATAATTTACTGATTTCTGCTGGTCAGCATTGGGCATTCCTGGAATAAGAACAGAGAAGGGCACAAAGGTCTTTTAGATGTCTTTGTCTCCTAGGGATTTTATTTCCTGCAGAATCTTAATGAGAAGCTGCTGTTAAATCATCATTCTTTGCAGGCAAGAGGGAGTAGAGTTTACTTTTGACTTTTGACAAAGATGAATTTTCCAGCTAGCTAGAACTGTGGGATTTTCTCCATAGCTTTAACACTGTTAATATTTTCCCCTGAAATATTTTCTGTCTTTGTTTATTTTCATTGTTATCTTTTTTTAAAAAAAAAAAAAAAAGTTGATTATTAAGATGTAATTTGTTTCATCAGATACAAAGTATTGGGCAGCTAACCTTGGGTACATTTGATTTCTGTGTTATTCTCAATTATGGTCTTGCATCATCAATATAATTTATATAGAAATACAGCTGTCTGATTTTTTTTACTCAAGTTAGTCCACCTAGAGGTATGATGTTTTTAGCTGCTGTAGACTTAGTGTGAGCACATTTGTTGTGGTAGTGAGGTGCTTAGCATTCAGTGCAAGAGTCCTGTGTACAGTTTGAGTACACAGAGCAAGAGCTAACTTGTTCACTGTCCCTATCTAAGAGTTTCTTTTGCCTTGTCATTTCTTAAAAGCTGCCTCCTTTTCTCAGTGATCCACTCACACACTGCTAGTGTAAAAATCAGTTTGCTGAAAAGTTTGGACACAGAGGGAATTTTATTAAAAAGGAAAAAGATTTTTCTGCACAACATGGTCTGCTGCTTCAAGCACAGCAGCAGTGTATGTGAGGGGAGGTGCTTAAATACCTGTGTTGCTATATCTATAGTAATAAAAAACTGTGTATGTTGTATGAACCCTGAGGGTTTCAAAACTGAGTTGTGTGGCTGGGAAGTAAACTGGCAGAATTTGCCTGCACAGTGCAAAGTTGTAATAATGTGAAAGCATTGCTCTGTCACAGCTGAGTAGTGTCAATAAATGATTCAACTGGTTTTACCTAGTGCATGAAAGATGTTGTAACATCTTCTAAAACAGAAAGAAACTGGTGTTTTGGAAATGTGTATAGTAAACATCTTAGGAAAAGTGTAATAGAATATATTCTATACTGGGTTTTCTAATATTTATATATAATTAACTATTGATATAAAATACTGTAAACCATTAATTAAATAGTAAAATAAAGTTCCAGAGGAAAAGGTAAACTTGATATACTTAATATTCCTTACTCAGTATAGATTAGGAATTCTACTGTCCTCCATTTCAGTGCTCTGTCTTACAGCAGCCTCAACAAACTACTTTTCATCTTCTGTTTGAGAAACCTTTTCATTCAATTGTTTCCACGAGAATCTTGGAGGTAAAAAATATGATTTGTGCTAGAACTTAAATAGTCCAATATAGGAAATCGTTTGACAGAATGCACAGTGGGTCACTTTGGCTTTCAAAATCTATTCACTTGTTCAATTCTAATGAAAGCATAATTTGCATGTGCCAAAACTCACAACAGTTCAGACTCTGAACACATGAATTGCATCGCTGGATGTCACAAAAGAATAATTTCTGTGAATTTTTAGGTTATGGAAAAAGTACTTTAAAGGTGCTGTTATTAGAGATGCTTTACCATTTACTTGGGGAGTAAAGATACTGTGTAAGAGAATCTTAAGAGAAAGTATTTTTTTCTAGTTCTCATGTTGCTGCAGTGTATTCTTGAAAAATTATCACTCATTAGTCCACCCTTTGTAATGCAGAAGGGGTATTTTGGGAAGGGGTTTTTTTATTAAGTCTTCAACATTGATGATTTGAGATCTGAAACTGTTTGGAGGAGCTACTTAACCTGTGGAAGAATTTGACTGAAGTTTCAGAAGTGCAAATGTTTCATTTGCTGTATTTGTTCTTGGCAAAAGGTAGCAAATGTTAGGAAACATCAGATGATATCCTCAAAAGAAAATAGATTCATATTTCAATTTCAGTAACAAATGTGCTAAAGCTAAAGCATTACAAAATTATTTATTTTTTACAAGTGAAATCGCAAGTAAACACTTTTGGTTCTTTCACTGCTCAGATACTGCACAAGTTCTTCAGAGAAAGCAGTGTACATTTCTACCTTGTGGCCTCATCCTTTGTGTGTGCCTATGAGGGTCTCTGAGAAATACTGCCTTCTCTTTTCCCATGATATTAATGCCACAACAAAGCAAAAGTTACAGTTTACTTTCTCTTATATAGTTCTAGTCTTCATTGCTTAGGATACTTCCCTGAAGCACAAATACACCCACTCTCCCCATACAGAAGAATCTAAGTTTGGCACTAGTTTTGAAACCCTGACTCCACTGTGGTATAGATATATAGTCTACAAGATAGTACACATAACAGAAACACTGTCTAGGGTATTTTTTTATGAGACAGTGCTCCCTAGTTGTTATTCTGTTAGTTAAAGCTCATTATGTTGTCAGTTCAGTCACGTAGAATTCTTATTGGCATAGTGTAGATACCCATGCTTATTTCTCTCATTTCTGCTGCATGAGTCTGCATTTTTCATAGAACAAAATCTTTCACTTCTCATGGGTTTTTTTCTTTTCTTCAAATTTTAGGGAATAATTTAAAGGTTGGGCTGGATTTCCTATTTTATATTAATATAAATTAGTTTGAAGTAACAGAGGGAAAACTTAAAACAATAGTAATTATTAACAGATAAAATTTTAAGTCTTTTTGTCATAGCAAAATGGTGTTACTGTCTTTGCCAGGAAGTCTTTGCTGAAAGGGATTTGTTCTTGCACAAAGTGGAGCTGCAGTGGGAAGCACAGCAGTTTGCAAGTAGAAAGAGGGCTGGAAGAGGAAGCCGACACCTGACCCTTCCATGTACCAAGCGCAGTGGCTTGTTTCCAGCTGTTGTTTTAAGAAGCTCCTCCTAACCTCCCCACCAGTGCAAATACTCTGCCTTTTGACACTGGCTTAACACACTCCCTTAGACAGCTGTAATGTACTGCATCTTTAGTGATCTTTACAAAATGTACATGGTTGGATGCACAGATACATCAATTTCATTAACACTTCAATTACACAAATGAGGCAATCAAATCACTGATCTATGAAATTTCTATAAATCATATGCAACCAGGTTTATCTAAAAATTTAGATCTACATCTGCAGAAGTGGAAGAATAATTTACAAATTCCACAAGGTTGTTTTTTTCTAATATATTAATTTAAATTTTCAGCTTCTCTATAGTGTATAAAATGTGAAGCAATTTCCCCCAAATGTTTTGCAAGCTGTAAGTAAAAAAGAATCTGAGTGTTATTAAGTAAATATTTTAATGGGTTTGATTGTTGAAGAAAACAAGGACTTTCAAGGAAAGTTACAATGAAAACTAAGATTTTCATTAACTAATATACACTTTATTCAATGATGATAATTTATTTGTTTACAGAAGTAAGTATCATCGGGGTCCAACTATTGGGAATTAAATATATTCATTACTTTGTCATGGATAAGTCACTGAGTGTTGTCAGAGAGATCGCATTGAAAGAAATCAGCTGCTGAAACCTGTATTTCTTATTGTTCATGGAGAAGAAATAGATAAAATGTTTTTTTGGTGAGAAGCTCTGATCACTCTAGCTCCATGTAAGCTCTATTTTCTCCCTGCAAAATAAGAGTAGGGAAGTAGACAATAAGCTGAAATAGCTGATTTTTGAATAAAAATTACTGGCACATGCGTTGTCTCCAGCAGAGGTACTCTGAATGACTTTGAAGAAGGCATCTCACCTCCAGGCAGAGAGATGCAATTTTTATTCCTAAAGTACACACTTCTTACATAACTGGTTGAAAGACATGACTGACCTTTTTGTTGCATATTTGAGTGATCTGTCTCTTTAGTTTTTCTCTGCTCTTCTGTGGTCTGTGAGCTCTGTTGCAGAGGCTGTATAGGTATTTCTTTGGTAAAGCCCTTCCAAAATTTCAGCTTTCAGTGGAAAGCTCAAATAGGTAATGAAATGTTATCGATGCTAATGCTATAGTCTGTTAAACATAAATTAGCTGCAAATTTGTCCATTAATTTGCATATATAGCTCTATTATACACTATGCAGAGTCATAGATTTTAACTTGTTCAACAGAAATAGTATTTTTCACAGAAGCAGTCTCTGTCATCTTAATTTAATTGAATTTATTATGATTTCTGAGTCTCATATTTGCATTTTAGTTGAAGAAGTAAAACTATATTACTGCCTAAAACCAGCTGAAGAGTATATGAGATGTCTCAGATCATTACTTAATATTGAGGTCACACTTTGCTATGCTTAATATCTGAAAGACAATTATAAGGAGTTTCTGAACATTTCCAGAAGAGTAGTCCTAGGTCTTTTAATTAAATCAGTCTGCATTAGGTATACCCTCCAAAAACTGCTTGGGAGGGCTTCCACAGGTTAGAAACTGAACTAACAATTTATGTGGAAGCAAAGAAAGGCAGTGAAGCAGCAGAGAACTCTGTGAAACCAATTGGCAGTGAGCCATCTGTTAAGCAACCGCAACTACGTCAAAGATATCTAAAAATATACCAGTTGGTTTGGGAACATAATGCCCTAACTCCAATAAAAAGGCACTTTGTAAACAATCAAAAATGTGCTTTAAAATGAATTGCATTTATTCATATCGAAATGAGATATAAGAGGTTCTCATAGACGTTGGTAGTAAATCCTAAACAATTAAATTGTTTGTCCCTACTTGTCCTCTTTGGAGTAGAAACTAGCATTTTATTTCAATCCCATTGTCTCTCTCTGTGGCCCCCCCGACATCCTGACACTTCTGTCGTGCCTTGTCTTCCTTGTTTGCTTCTCCTGAGTTTCTCCCTCATGTATTTTCTGTCCAAGCTGCCTTGGGCAGTCCTTCTTTGTAGAACCATAGAATTATTTGGGTTTGAAAGGAAGTTAAAAATCCTCTGGTTCCAACCTCCCCGCTATTTTCCATTCCACTCACTTCATTTGCTTGCCCTCGCTCCTTCCCATTTCTCCCCTTCAGACAATCCTGCTGCTTGGATTTCCTGCACTTCTGCCTTTCCACTTTAGCTTCCTTCTTCCCACGTTCCCTTCTCCTATCTAAACTACAAACCTTGCCTTTCTTTGCAAGCTCCAAACTGGACTTTGTGCATTTCTGTCTTTCTCCTGAGCTCTAGCTTTTACTTTCAAGCACTTTTGTTTCTGTGGAACCCCTCTCTTCCACCTCCCTCTTACATGCACCTGTGTTCTTTGCACTGCTGGCTTATCCGTCAGAAACTGAGGACACTTCTTTGCTGGCATTTTAGTGTTTTATGCAGTTTTGCTCCAGTATTTTCCACCTACCTTTTTTATAGGCATCAGCCTCAGGTTTGAGAATCAGTGTAAAGCTTCAGTCCTGATTAAGGCATCAATGTGACAGCTCGGAATTAAATATCATCATTTTTTTCCTGCTTCTGCCCAACAGTGTCATCACTGCTGTTGTAGGAGAGCCGAGGGCAGCAGCCTTGATCTGTGATTCATTCTGTGCCAACACTATGGCCCCTTGCAGCAGGCAACAGCTGGCTGCTGGTGAGACTACCAACAAAAAAATTGCCCGTGAAACAAGGTTGAACAGTCCTAATTCAGCCTTGCTAGAGTACTGGTAAAATGTGAAGGTGCTGAGTCACTAATTCCTTAATAGTTTCCATGGAGGCAGGTGTTGGTACCCAACAGTTGACTCCTGAACTGGACATAGATGAAAATCTGAGTTTGACATCTCTCTTCCACCCTTCCTTCAAACAAAAAATGCCAAAGGAAGTATGAGAAAACCTGGCCACCAGCACTTTGGTACATTATTAGGTGAAACAGAGAGTTGTTAGAGATTGCAGCATTGCTGATTTCATTTGTATATGTCTAGCTAATTTAGAGTATGCTTCCCAGTGTGATGGTGATTTCAGTTCCTGTTCGGGGCACATGTTAAGTCACGTTATTTGAGGACATCCCAGAAGTGGACTATACAGTGGCTCATTTCAAGAGCGGATGTCACTGTAAATGTGGTTTACTTAGCAGCTTTTTTTGGTTACATCCATACAGTCAGGCTGCAAACATCAAAACAGGAAGTGTTCCCCTGTTTGTAGAGGTCCATCTGCAGTAATAAATATAAGCATATATATTTTGAAACAACTATTTTTAGGAACTTGTGTTGAGGACTGTGCTGCTGTTTGGACTTTATGCCCGTATGGATTTTCTTGCTTAGTCTATACATTTTTAATAATCACATTGCCTGCTAGCAGTGACATTTTGTGAAGGTCATTTTTCTTGTGAAGTTGGAGAATGGACTTGAATTTCATTGAAGGACTCCCTGAGCTGCAGGATCGTTGTTTATGGACTGTCTTGCATCTTGTACTACCTTTGAAGCCTGTTTAGAATTTTAACTAATGACATCTTCAAAGTGTCACCGTGCTCAAGGGCAGAAAATAAATCTCAAAATGCATTTTATATTTAAAAACAGTTTTGAATAGCTTTGAAGCATGGTATTAACTGAAGTGAAAAGGCATAGATACAGACTTGCTATGTGTGCACACACAGAGAATTCCATGTTTCACTAATCTTTTCATGGTCAGCAAAGTCTCTTCACCATTGCAATGCCTTTATCTTCTATATTATAAAAATCATCAGGTCTATGGATGTCTTAAGAATTTTTAATGTGATTGATGATTTCATACCTCAGCAGGTATCTTAGGGTAATCTCTCTCCCTGGAGGAGTTTTATTTTTGTCTACATCATTCCAAGCTTACTTCTTATTTTCCCTGTGTAAAACACAGTCACTGGATTGTATATATATATGACTTTTCTGTTTCTGAATAGAGCATGACAGATCCTAAAACCAACATACTATGCTCAAAATATAGGAGACTGTGGTGTCAGGTACTAAATTAAGATTGCTTGGTTTTGTATAAACCAAAGTTCCTGCTTCCCACAACTGAGCACATAACAAGTTTGCTTGTTACTGAAGTACTCAAAATTTTACATGGTAGCAGTGTCTGATGTCTTCTAATACTGATATTAATTTCTAATTCATTAATATTCTCATATTCCTTTAAAACATGTCAAAAACTAGTGACCATATTTTAGAATCTGGCCATTTGAATACCTGTACTCTTCATGGATTTTTTTTTTCTATTTTATTTATTGCTTCATGTGAGCACCTCTACATGTAAGCGTCTTTCTTTTAGGGACACTGTTGGGTTAATTCTGTCGTTTTCCTTCTCTAGGACTTTAGTTTTCTATTTGTGAACCAAGAGCTTATGAAAGTACAAGAATGTGATTTGTAAATGAATCATTCCCACAAAATGATTCGCCTGGTTCTTTTCTATTTTATTATTTTGCTATATCAGTCTGCGAAGAAAATTCAGCTTATTCAGGATGTCCTTATATTTAAGATGTTCTTTTCTATTTCTGTTTTGATAGCTGTACCATCAAAGCACTATAGTTTGGCTTTATGTTATACCATGGATTTCACAGTTTTATGACCATTGCTACCAATTTAGTTGTGCTCAATAAGTTAGAATCTTGTTTCAGAGCATGAAGCAATGTGATCCACTGAACACCAGCTACTGTGGGGTAAATGAAGAGAGGACAGGCTGTAACCTATCTTTAAGATGTTGTGTCTTAAATAAGGTTAGGTGTTGGGAGACCGGACAGATCGTGCATTTGAGAAAATTTGTGTTAGGAAGTAAGGATAGAAAGCTGTGTGTGATTTTCCATCTGATTCCTTGTTTGGGAAAAGGACTAAAAAGGCAAGAATTTTCAGACTCTGCTTCCAGACTTCTCAGTGCCCACTGCGTATGGACTGCTTATGAATAAAAGCCACCAGCCTGTTTGGAACTGCTGTTTTGTTGACATGATCAAAGGGGAAGGCCTCAGCCTCTGGCCATTATCATTATCATTTTACTATTTTCCTGCCTGCCTGCAACATGGGCTTCCCTTTGCAAGTTTTTTTTTTTTATCTTCTGCGCAGACTGGTTCATCCTTCTCATGCCTGGGAAAATCTCAACAGGAAAATGCACAAGATTGATGAGGAAGAGAAGGCAGTTACATTGGGTCTTTTCTTTGCTTATTCTCAAACATTTTTTCCTTTCTGTTCGAGGCAGTTGCTGTTTCTGTGGTGTTGGTTAACAGTTTTTATATTTATAGGGTCCTGACTTTTATAACTTTCTATAGGAATCTTCACAGTGCTGCTAACAGTACTTCATCCCAGCTCCTTGTGTTTTCCTATTTTGCACAACCAACAGAAAGTTCTAGAGCATATTTCAGTCCAGAATTTAGCAACAGCATTTCTTGGCAGGAAAAAAAAAAAAAAAAGAGGAGATATTCCTACCCAATTTTTAGCTGGTTTAATTTTTTTCTTATCCTTATACTTGTTCACTCATTTTGCCATTTAATCTTTGATTGCAGGCCACTAAAGAAGTAATAGAGCGAGAAGCCCCGGGGATGGCCCTGGCAATGCTGATGGGATCACTTAATGTTACACCTCTGGGCATGCTCTCTAGGTAAGACCACTTCCTTCAAAATGTCAGGTGAACTCTTTCCATAGCATTACTTATTGTTATCCAATGACTGTGCACAAATCACTGAAGACTGCCACTATCAAGGCTAGAAGTCTTGGCTTCAGAGAAGAGGCCAAATTCAAATAATGGAAATTGCATTGTCTCGTTTAATTCCCTTTGTTGTCTCTCTTAGAGACTTTATCCTCCTGTATTTTCTGTGCCAGGTTATTTGTAATATTGATACACACTCTTAAATAGCTGTCTTTTCATTCTAGAACTGTGGTGTTTTGGTGGTGAGTGAAGTTTTCTGTATGTTGTTTATCAATTATTAAAATGCTTTATTTGGGAAAAAAATCCCTTTGATAAAGGCAAATGTTTTGTACTGTCCTACATCTGGAGGAATATAATTCATTTATCTCTCAAAGTACCTGGAATGCATGCACATCCATGTGGTTTTCTTGAAAGCACACACAATACTTTTGCCAGTCATGCAGTTCTTAATCACTTACTTACTTTTGCATGCTCTCTTGAGAAATTTTTGGCAGCTCCATTTCTCTCTTGAGACACTAGGTCTGATTATTGGCAGCTGAAATTTGAGTTTCATGCTTCTGGTTTAGTCCTTTTGTTTTTATTATTGGTTGGTTGTACTGGACATCTAGCCTATAATGTTCAAAAATATTTAAAGCAGAGTACAAGAGCCAAGAAGACAACTGCTAAAGGAGCTATCTGCCAAACACAATTCCACCTCATTTTTATTCCTGTGTGGACAGTTCTTATTTCCTTTGTTTTAAATCTGCCATAAACTGTAACCCACATATAGGATTTGCTGGACTGAGTTTGTACTCTGTAAGCTTGACTGCTGCAGCAGAAGTAAATGAACATTTCTTTAATTCGGGATCTGTGCTGCAGTAGAGATTTCTCAGCTACCTGGAATTCTTTCTGAACTGAGGGTACATAGTGTGAAAGAAGGCAATATGAGAAAGGAGAGGCTGGGAGTCAGGCAATATACAAGCTGCCAGTTGAAAATGACACTTCAGGCTGGCTTGAGTATGATATCAAAAGTTCATTTAGTGGCACAAAAAAGATCTCTGTGCTATTTACCTGTGAGCATTGTGACAGATGCTGCAGAAATACTTGTTAGCCTGCTAAAAAATGCCATGTGACCAATAAATGACATTAATCACTGAGAATTATTTGTGTAAGAAGAAATCCAGGGAAATTGGCTACCCAATAAGCCATGTCCTTTGGCTCAAAATTTTTGCTAATGCCATAACTGGAAATTATTTTCTTTTCTGTTCTGTCTTCTGTTCTATCTTCATATTTTTGTTCAATAAAGAGAATATTACTCAGTTTCTCAAAATTGTAACGTCCATATCTTTGTGGTTTCATTTTGTCCTTTTACATTTTTCTTATTGTTATATCCCAGCCCTGGGTTTTTCACCTTGGCTTTTGTAAGCAGTGGAAGCACTCTTTACAACCTCAAGATAAAATTCAGTAGTTTCTTTTTTAAAAAATATTTAGCTAAAATGTAGAATAGTCAAACTCTAGACAACAGACAGCATTCAGCACTTGAGTATTCAGCTTTGTATCAACACCAAAGGAATTTCTAAAAGACAAAAAATATAAAAACTTCCATCTTTGATAGCTGATGTTGCCTTTTCTTGAGAGAGAGGGAAAAATTAGTAGGAAGAATTATATATGAATTGCATAAGTACAGTTTCCACTTGAGAATTACTTCCTTCTCTGCTTTTCTTATGTTTAATCTATAAATAAAAAGGACATATTTGAATTTATGCAAGAGTATTTTTACCTGGCCAGGGACAATGTTTGACATGGTCAGTTACATTGCAAAGGAACCACGTGTATAACCAAATAGGGATTCTATCAAATAATGTATTGGATGCAAGTGAACAGTAGAATTAAATGAGCTACACACATCTCAATAAAGATGGAAATCTAGCCAGTGTTTATACTATCAAATTAATGTTAGACCCTGTCAATCTTGTTTTATGCTTTTTCAGCTCAGTTTCTCCCAAGTTCTTTCATGAGAACATAGTCAGTAAATATAGTGGAAATTAAGTTTAAATCATAGGATTTACCTTAAGTGCTTTCCTTTTGTTTTGATAGTTACATGCAAGAATTTCAGTCTGTGTTCCTTTCATTTCAGGCCTGTGTGTGGAATCAGAGGGAAAACTCTCATAATTAATCTTCCAGGTAGCAAGAAAGGGTCACAGGTAAGAAACATTCTTACTGATCTGCTAGGAAGGAACTCTGATGAACACTTCTTGTTTTGAATGGTAGAAAGTGCCCACTCTAACAGATTTTACAGAAATGAATTGAAATGCATATTCAGACAAAGTTACCACACCATCACTTTTAGCCAAGGACCTTACAATTGCAATCTGCCTGAAGGTGCTGTGTGCCCAGGACAGCATGACATGTAGTGCAAGAGAGCACTCACTTGAGCAGGCAGTGCTAACAGTCTAATGATCTCTTACACTTTCCTTTCTTCTCTAATTAGCTGCACCTTGTCTCTGGGTTGTCTCCAGCTTCCAGGAAATCATTGTTTTTCACACAGAAGTAAGAAGAATTCATAGTATATGGTAGAACTTGCTGGAGCATTCCCAGTTTTGATCAGCAAGATGGAAGAAAGGAAACAATTTTTAAGAGTTTGAGGATGTTTTTAAATCTTCTCTATGTAGGTATATCAGACTTTTCACCCTTTATCCAGTTTTTTTTCTTCCTGCATTTTGCTCAGTTTAGACAGAGAAGTTATAATTTTTTCTTTATTCATGCTTTCTTTCTGACTGTATAGCTGAGAGAAACAGAATTAAACTCCAGCAGGGATTTGTGTGTGTTAGTAAGCCTAGATCTTTCACTAAATTCTTTGTAGTTGGCTGATTTAAAAACAGTCTTCTCCACACAAATATGCTAAGCTGAATAGTGATCTGTACAACCTGATACAAAACTGCTGAGGTAGGTCACCCATCAGTCACAAGAATCTGTTTCTTCAGGGCTCAGACTATGTCTGGCCTTGTTAATGAAGGTCTTTACCCCAGCCTCTAACAAATGCATACCTGGTACACATCTCCTGAGCCAGTAGTACCCAGGCACAGAGCAGACAGTGTTTAGCAGCACAGCCCTGAAGTCACTGTTTCTTGAAAGACTTCTGTCTGGAGATAGAAAAACAACATTTATGTGGGCTGTCACCTGGAAGCTGAAATGTTTTGAATACTATGATCTTAAGCAGCCACCATAGATTTCCAGATGCTCTGTCGACATGTTTCGGTTCAAGGACTCAGTGTGAGCTCTCCTATCATTCTGCCATTCCTTACAGTGGTTTTAGGAAATCTAGTGAGACTGTAATTTAAAGGAAATTTAAAAGCCTTCAAAACACACAACAAGCATTGGAGGGTGACGAGGTGGGAGTATACCTCCTTGAAATTCTTCCATTTATAAGTGGGAAATCATATGTATGTACATGTATTTAATACAGCAATGGCCTCCCATTTTAAAGAACTGGTGCACCAGTAGAAGGTTATTTCACAAGTGAATATGTCTTTGGCTGAATTAGGAGAGAGATGAAATAGCCTGCAATCTCTAATGGTTTTTATTATGTTCAGGAGCACTCCTAACCCACAGAAGCAATTGTCATTTTCTGTCCTGAGGCAATCAGACTTTGAAGATAGGTAAATTGCAGAAAGCGAATGAGGAAAAGAAATGAAAAAGTATTGATAAGTATTTTAACAATAGTTTAATATAGGGCAAGTAATAAAAAAAGGTAATTCTGCTGGAAAAAAAGTCATATGATTGCATCATGCAAGCAAGCTTCTGAAAAACTGATTTTTATTTGTTCTTGTCATGATGATACTCTGTCTTGTCACGATTTCTTTTAGTATGAGACATCTGTAAAGTGTCAGATTTCAGCAAAGACTTTTAAGATGAATAGTGGAGAAAATTGGTCCATAAGAGGCTACATCTCAAGAACCAAAAAGGACAGATTGTTACCAGGAATTTCCTCCATTTTTCTCTTTTACCACTTGCTAATTTCCTTTCTATTGTATAAATACAATCATATGAGAAGCTTATATAAAGCTGTGAAATTGCAGCAGTACACATATTTCTTTAATAAAATATTAAAATATTAATGAAAAATGGCAGCAGTGTAAATGCTTCATCTCAAAAATGGACTGCATGCCAAATATATTTTCACCACAGAACATTTGTGTGGCATGTACCATTGAATCCAGATCTGTAGAAAACTTCCATTTTTGTGTTTTTTTTTTTTTTTTGTCTTGCAAAAGATAGTTACTGTTATGAAGGAGGGCAAAGTATGAAATGACCAGATGTTTATTAAAATCATTTGGTCTTTGACATTTTATAATTATTGCCTAAACCAATGAGTTTCATATGTGACATGAGCTTTTAGAGGACTTGATGGAAATCTGTGTGTCAACACTCAAGCCAGCAAGGCTTTATTTCAGTGCTTGGAGTGGGGAACATGCTTCTCTGATTAGTAAATTATTGGTGTACTTTTTCACAGTTATTGGTCAGTACAGAGATTGTTGTTCTTGTTTCTCATTTGCTTGAGATCTGCTTCTTTGCTAAAGTAATGATGGCTGTGTGCTTCATTATTTTAAACCATATTAAAAGTAATACTGTGAAGGCACAATAACTCTGCAGTTTGCAGTTACATTATAAGTCATAATCTTTATTATCTTTACAAATATGTTGTAATATACATTCATTATATACAGCATTCATACTCATCTGGTTTACTCCAGTTCTTCACAGCACCAACTTGAATGTTTAAAGAATTTATAGATCTGTGAGGTAGTCTGACTTATTCATTACTCTTAAAGCAACTGAAAGATGTGTTCTTATTTAGAAGCTTTGAGGAAATACAATGCTTGTGAGTCATGTTTAGCTTACAAAGTGGGATATATAAACTCCAGTAATTTCTGATTGATTCTTTACTTTTTGTTTATGTAGTCATGCTTATTTATTGAAAATATTTATTTCATTATCTATTTATGAATTTATTATTATTATTATTATTATTTATTTTCTGGATACTCTAGGATATCAGGACACATTTTTTTAAATTTTCCCATGCTTGAAACAAAACCAAAGGGCAACAAAAGGAGTAGGGCCAGCTTTATCTATCAACCTGTGTGTTCCTGACTGCATTGCCATGGCAATTATTTCTTGTGACCCTGCCATCATTTTCCAATACTTTAATGTTTATATGCAATCTCCTCAAATGACTTAAGGAAACTTTTTATCATGGTTCCTGGGAGAAGAATGAAAGACAATAGTCACAAATTGTATGAGGCATCTCCCAGATGAAAAAGAAATGGAAAACCAAAACAAAACTGAAAAGAAAACCCAAACACATTGAGGGTAATTAAGCTTTAAAAGCATGTTGTCAACCAGGCTTGTGGAGTCTCTCTGTTGTTGGATTGTTTTTCAAGGCTTTACTGAATAAGCCTGAAGAAGCCTGAGTTTCATACTGACCCTGATCTGAGCAGGCAGCTGCAGCACATTACATCCTGAGGTTCTGCTTTGGTTTGATGAAGCACCACTGTATTTTAGCAGCATAGGTATTTATATATGGTAGTTTATATATGGTAGCTATATGTATGCCCATTATGGAACAAGGGCAATTGCATGGTATCTGCACGTTTGCTTTCTCCAGCCATATAAAATAAACTTCCTAATGGTTTGTAAGATTATAGAACAAGGAGAGGTTTGAAAAATAGCATATTTATGATTTTTTTTTCAGTTACATTGCATTATAATGACATCAGTGTTTGTCATTCTTCCAGGATATAGAATAAATCCATGAATAAAAAAGGATATAATTATATAAAAGTATAATTATGGAAACTCTTATGAATTGTTCTCTAATTGTGAGGGAGCATAATAGGAAAGATTTGAAGCTAATATCCCTGCAGGGATATAGTTAATGTTTTTCTTCTGCATTTTTGTAGCATTCTGCCAGTTGCTGTGGACTGTTTTCTGTATTACATATTCACAAAAATTTAACTCTTGTTTTCAATATTAGCTTCATTGCAGTAGCCCTGTTGTGCAATTTATTGTATTTTCATGAAAAAAGGCAAAAAGTTACAGAACAGTCACCAAATCTGTTTCTGAATTCATCTTTTTGATCTTTTAAGCACAGTTGCATAGGACATGGTAGGTTTTATTTATGATCAGGTGAAAAGATGCATCGAAATCCCAAATATATTTAAAAGTAAACTCATATTTGCATCTGCAGGTAACTTTTCATAGTGGTTTCTCTTCTCATTGTGCATAGGAATGCTTTCAGTTTATACTGCCAGCCCTACCTCACGCCATTGATCTTTTGCGGGATGCCATTGTAAAAGTAAAGGAGGTACACGATGAGCTTGAAGATCTACCTTCACCACCACCTCCTCTTTCTCCTCCTCCAACCACCAGCCCTCACAAACAGACAGAAGACAAAGGAGTGCAGTGTGAGGAAGAGGAGGAAGAGAAGAAGGATAGCGGAGTTGCCTCAACAGAGGACAGTTCTTCTTCACATATAACAGCAGCAGCCATTGCAGCTAAGGTGAGTCTTGCTTCTTTCCTTAAGAGACCTTTTAGTTTCTGCCTCAGGCATTTTCCACCAATACTCATTTGCATGTTAAGACTATACACTGATGTCTTTGTGTCAAACAGGTGTATTTCAGGTACACTTTGTAGAAGTAGAACTTCATAAAAATACATGAATTCTGTTTCGGTAGGTGATTTCGAATTCCAGTGGGAGACATATTATTTATTATCTTGATGTTAACATATGGTTTATGATACCATTCTGATGTGACAGACTGGTTTTAGTGGCTTTTTTTAATTCAAAGTATTCACACGCCTGAACATGCAAAGTCCAGTAGGCGGCATGTTAAGGAATCACAACAAAATTTTCCAACCCATAATATCTAATTTGAAATGAAAATGTTAGTTTCTGAAAACAGTGATAAAAGTATGACAGACAGGTAGCAATTTAAGTAATAAACTATCTAGATTATTGTATTCCAATGTGCATGTCTGCATAACAGATGTGAAATTCTGCCAACAAACTAAATATCATAATGTCTTTATAGCCTTACTTTAAGCAGTAGATCAGCATTACTCAAACTAAAATAATAAATTGGAGACCCCTAAAGAAAGAAATGAGGTAACACTTGTAAATTATTTCAGTTCAAATTTTAAACATTTCCCCAAGAATTATTGTATTATTTGAAGCAATATATAAATACCTCAGTTACCTCAGTTTTATGTGTTCAGTTTTCAGATGGAAAGATAATGTATCCCTGTGTGTTTGGAAACAGTTTTTTCCAAATTGCTTTGTTCTGTATCTACTCCACAAGTTGTGCTTTTAATTCCTATTATGAGAATTGAAAGTCTAAGTAACTCAAAATTATATTAAACAATTTCTAAACCAAAGCAGCAAAATTCTAACTCCAGAAATGTGAATTCAGGTCTGAGACATCTTGACATTTCTAAGACAGCTGCAGCTGGAGATCATCTCCCAATATACAGAAAATCCTGATTACATATGTCTTTGCAGGGATGAATTAAGGTAATTATCATTTGCAAGTATCAGTTTTTATTAATGCAAGTTTTAAATTGTTTGATTTCTTTTGATGCAGACAAAGATAAATAGTATATGCCATGTTTAAAGGCAGGAAACATCTGAGATCTCAACTGGCTGCGTTCATACGAGCTTGGCATTTCAGTATCACAGTTGTTTTCACCTCATTCATTTTTGGTCACTTGCTTGTACAGTTTCATGTTTTCCTGTCACTGTATTCATAGTTGTTGTGTGTTGTGCATTAGAAGCATCCATCCTATACCAGTCCAGCTGTTATCATGGCTAAAGGTCAACAGCCCATCCCTGGTCTCATCAGTTATTGCCATCACGCAGCAGGCAGTGCAGGAGAACTGGTAAGAGACACTTCCAAGAGGCTTTTGCACTAACACTAACTAAAAATGCTCTGCCTGCCTCCTAGTCTTTGTGTGAACAGACAGTGTTATTTGTTTTCTTCTAACAAAGGCACATCAGTGCTGTCTTTGAGAGCACACATTACAGAAAATATCTGCTTAAGATAAAGGGCTAAACAAGGTAAAGGTCGTGTGTGTTGTCACTTTGGATCATTTAGCTGCTGAGATAGTAATTGCTGTAAAGCCTATGTTTCTGATTAGTTATTGGCTTTATCATCTAATACACTCAATAATTGAATATAATTAAAATAATCTCCTAAAATTGCTGCTTTAGAGCTATGAAATTGTAACTTTTATCCTCTTTGTCTTGCATTGCTGCTTTTCTCTCTAGTAGTTTTTTGTCAACACAATACAGCATTTGCACTGGGTGTTCATGGTTTGCTTTCATCATTTGCAGTTTCTGCCTCATTTTGTTTTCTGTGTAGAAGTAGAATTTCTCAAAAAACAGAAGACTTCAGGAGTCAGGAAGCAGTGGACTTATTATAAATTACTGGGTTTTAGTGAATCATAGAAAACTATTTCCATGAATGGTAAAAGAGGACCTCTTCCCTTAGGCAAATAGTAATTTAAACCATCAATCAAATAGCCTAACATCTCTGTATTTAAAACATGATTCTGTGTCTCTTGAAAAGTCACTTAGGAAATGTGAAGGCTTTAAAGTTCACACACCTGATGATAAAGCTATATATAGCTTTATAATGCATACTTACATAATACCTACACTCATTTTTTGCAGTGCTTCTTTTTTGTTGCTGTTGGTTTTGGTTTTTGAGTCGAGGTTGCTAAACTAGAATTAGCACCATATTCTTCAGTATGAGTAGAACAGTGAATTTAGCCTTTATAAACAACACGGTTAAACTGTCATCCATGTTTCTGTGTTCTTTTGCAGATTACTCTTGAGCTATTGTTTTATGCATTCTATAATCCAAAACAGATCTTCAAACTTAGAGCAGAAAGTGGTTAGTTTTTTAGCAGGTTTTTTTTTTTAAGCTGTCCTTTCTGTATGTTTTTAAGACATTTTTTTTCTCTTGTATAACAGTCATAGTAATTGCCAGCTACAGATTGTTTTCTTACCTCACCATCAGTGTCAATCTTTGTTTCAGTTCTGAGCAAAAGATAATAAAGAAGTCCTATCTTTTCCTTTTTCCCCTTCTTGTCAATGCTCTTGTCAAAGTTCTCTAATATGACAACACAAATATTTAAACCAAAATAAAAGTATGTCAGAGAAAGGCCAGGTCAAATAAAAATTGTAAAAGCAATGACTGATGGATATGGTAAATATCTTTCTCTGTCACTTCATTCATTTCTCATTAATTTCTGTTACAATAGGTTTTCCTCTCCAGCTAGTGCAAACAGAAACTATTTTCACTAAGAACTAAGAATTTTACTGTACCCCATTTAAGATCTCTACTCTGTATTCAATTTATTTGAAACTGGAAAATTAATAAAAAATTTTAGGGAGACAAATCATAAATGCTTAGTGTGACTTAGTGAAAGTTAAAAGAACAATTTATCCAAAATGCAGTAATATTCCTCCCCTTCTTTATTTCAGGTTTCTATGCACCAGGATATGCAGAAATTTCTCAAGCATTTATTAACCTCTTTAACAGAGTAAACAAGAAGTTGCCTTGTTTAGAGACTTAGATTGCCTAAATTTAATTTTTTAATGTTAAAATTTAAAAACTTTCTAAATGTGAGATAAATGAGAAATTCCCCACGTCACATTCTATTTTTATGTGTTTCTGTTAATGGAATAGACATAGTAGTACCTTCACAAAATTCAGCAGCTTGTAGTGATTTAAAGAGAATATTAGTGCTACGTTTTAGCAATACAGCACATTCCACTTTCATATTAGAAAAAAAAGAACAACATTTGTAACTGAACTAATTTGCTGCTCTCAGTGAGAAATTTTTCTCTAGAACTTAGAGTTCTAGATAGGTTTATATATGAATTATTTTCTGGTAATTGTATTTTATGTAAAGGTAATGACTTGGAAATAATTCTCATTGAAATTAAGTTCCTGTGATCATCTTTTCCCTTTAATTTCAGCTTTCTTTTCTGATTAATATCCTGGCTGAAATTTTACTTAAATTTTAATTTTCTTGCAGGCAAAAATTAGTACTACACGTGTAGTTCAGGGGAAACTGGGATTGTCTAAGTCACTTTATTGCAGAGAGAAGTTTTTATTACTATAAAAAGGTGATATCAGATAAAATTGTAGAAGCAATTATTAATCAGTGTAGTGGGGGGGGGAAAAATGTTTCTTGCCTGAAGTTTATGAGGCAGTATGAAGTATCTGGTTACTCTAGAGTACCCAGAGTAAACCTAGGGAGAACTGAATCATGATATCATTTGCAAAAGCAATGTTGCTTTTCATGTTGTGGGGTCTAGGAGCACATAAAAGTGGTAATGGACCTATACACAATGATATCAAGATGTATGCAGCTTTTTAACAGAGAAGAGTAGAGAAAAGGTATCTTATTTGAAGACTTAAATCTGTTCTTTCTTTGATTTTTTCATTATTTTTTGCCTTTCTCAAAGTGTATTTTTTTTTTGCTGTCCATTAGGCATGGTCATTAAAAAGAAGCATTGAAAGTTGTAGAGAGTATCTATGCCAATATAAAACTTAGGGATTGCCAGCCTCATTTGGGGTTTAATGACTTTAAGATGGAATTCCAGGAGAAAAAGTGAACAGAAGGGAAATCATGCTTCTGACTACCAACCATTTGAGCATTTGGAATACCATTGATTCAGTTTACCCCTAAGATACATTTCTGAGATTTGCAAATCAGAATCCTCCATGTAGAGGCCAGTTAGGCACTGTTTCTGAAGAGGAAGAGATCCCTGGTGTAGTTGTCCACAGTGAAAAGAAACTCTGCTGACTTCATAATTTACAGTGGAAATTGTAGAATGAGTTGCTTAGCCTTGAAAGATCCTCTGAGGAGAGCTGACAGAAACTGACTGGCAAAAAACTGTTAGTCTAGAAACATAGTAGAGCAGAATGGAGTCAGTTGGTGGCACTCTGAGAACAAAACCTGTTTTCACACAACTTAGAAACAAGTTAGAAACAAAAGAAACTCTTAACATGAGGAGGAAGGTATATGGTGAAATAAGACCCCCTAGGTATAACCCAGTATTTCTACGTCAAGATTGCTAAGTTAGACACAGTCATTACATATGGAGGGGAACCAAGGAAGGTGAGGGAGTGGGAAATGACATGTATTTAATGACACAAATATTAAGATTGTTCATTTTAACTACACCGAGACAAGTAACAAAGCTCTCTTAATGTTCTAATAATGTAATACCTACTATAAGCTAGGATTCAAGCTTGTTCCTGGAAGGACATACTTTCCAGTGGCTTCTCTCTATCCTAAAGTCTTAGTAGGCAAGAATGCTCAAATGCCTAGATGCAGACTGGGTAACAGCATCTTTGTTTATTAAAAAAATCCTGTCTGGAAATGTCCAGCATTCATGATTTGGCTCGTCACTGGATCTCCCTTTCTTCCTTCCTCTTATTGTCTGCTACTGCCATTTCCCCCAGACACAGGGGTTCTTCTGATGGTTCTCTTAGAACCTGAGAATCAGGCTGAATTAAGAAATTCTTAATGAGGAGAAAGATCTTAAAATACGCATGTGTGTATATATTCCTTCAAACATCTGAATGTCTACATTTTCTGGTTAGCTGTGATAGGATTTTCCCTCAGTGAAGCCATGCTGGCAGCTCCAAATCACCTCCCTGTCCTCCCTGTGCCTTAACAGGGCTTGTAGGAGGATCTGTTCCATGGTCTTCCCAGGCTCAGAGGTGATGCTGACAGGTCAGTAGTTCCCAGGCTCCTCCTTTCTACCCTTTTTTAAGATGGATGCAATGTTCCCTACTTCCAGTCACCTGGGACTTCCATGTCTTTTCTAATGCCATGGACAGTGGTTTAACAGCTACATTAGTCTATTCCCTCAGGACTCTGGGATGGATCTCATCAGGTCCCATAGACTTAGGTACCTCCAGGTTCCTCAGGTGGTCATAAACATGATCATCCCTTAGAGTGGGGCTTAATCACCCCTCTGGCTTAAGGTCCATCCATTCACAAAGTATGGGAGGAGAGGTTGCCAGTGAAGACTGAGGCAAAAAGTCAATTTCCTCAGCCTTTTCCTCATCTGTTGTTTCCAGTTTGCCAGTTGTTCATCAGGAGGGATATGCTTCCCTAACTGGCATGCTAATATATTATGTGAGAAGTAAAAAAAGACTGAATTTTTGTTTTTCCCCTCAGAATGCATTTAAACCAAGTGTCAGCTTTGGATGGTGTTTTCTAGTGCTTTTGCCTTTATCTGCTCCAGAGAGGCCTTTAGCTTCTGCATCACAAACCTTACACTGAGAATTTTTTGTAGCTGAAACAAAGTCTTCATGGAATTAAGAGTATTTACTCACTGCATGACATTTCTTGTGAGAAATTTTCTCACTGCATGACATTTCTTTAGAAGGGTTCAGTTAATTGCTAGCAAATGGTTTTCTTTTCAGAATATCGTCCCCTAGTTAGTGAATGGAAAGTCTGCCTCCCTTCATGCCATGGTAGAAATCACTGTTGGTCATTGTTGAGTTTGAAACAAGGGTTTAAGAGGAAACCATTATTTTCTTATGATTTCCTGTGGTAGTATGTTTGAGTCATAGTTTTTTCAGGACAACTAGTATGTTCTGTGCTACTTCAGTTAGAACATGACATTATATATTTGTTAGGTTCTTGTTACTGAAATTAGGATAATATGCCATTAACCACTGCCGAGCACTGAGTATGAGGAGGTGTGCAAACTGAGGAGTGGGGTATTCCTATGTTTTTGAGGTAAGGTTTTGAGTAAGTTTTACATACAGTGTATTTTTTGCTATTAATTCCATCTCTCTTCCTTTTAAGATTCCAGATTCCATCATCTCTCGTGGTGTTCAGGTTCTCCCACGTGATACAGCCTCCCTCAGTACTACTCCTTCAGAATCTCCTCGTGCCCAAGCCACCTCTCGCCTCTCCACTGCATCCTGCCCAACACCAAAAGTAAGTACATCTATGCCTTGCAAGCTCCACACTCAGCCCTGTAATCAATCAGATTAATGTCTTGCCTCTGCTGAACAAGGTTGGTTCGCATGCAAGGGTTGTGTCACTCTGTGGGACAGATAAATGCGAGACAGTGTAGCTGGTTCCTCGGGTACTGTTGCACAGTTTAACACCTGGGTCCTCCAACACCTTAGGGTTACTGAAATTTGTGTTATCCCCTGCAATACTGATCATGAATATGGGATTGTTAGCACCTTGAATGTATTTAGTATCCTTTAGTATCCCCAGGAACACAGATAATCCTGCCACTGAGTAACAACACTAGGCAAATAGTATTTTGTCAAAAAAATGTATGTGCAAATTTCTAGCCTGGGCTGGGGCAGATCCGTGCCCCACTTTATTATTGTTCAGTTTAAGATTTTCAAACCAAACTGGCTTTGCTCAAAATTTAGATATTTGCTGCCTGACATTTGGAAACAAAAAACAGCCAAAATTTTAATAGAAAGAAAGTTTTAATGCCAACCTTGTGGGATTATTATTCAGTTCTTAGTGATTAGACTATACTATTTATTCATTGAGGTGAACTCTATATGTTCTCTTTTTATCAAACTTTAAATAGCATACATCAAAAACTAAGCAAATTGACCAGTGGCAAGGCCTGTAATGTTTACCTTCAGCAGAATTCCTTTCAGCAGAAGAAAACTGTCTAAATTTGCTTTGTGCGTTCACATCACAAAGATCTTTCTTTGGCACCAGATGCTGACGTACTAATAAACCAGTAGCAGATGGCAAATAATAACATTCTTCCTTATCTAACTCATGATCCTTGAAGATTATTCTGCTTGCTAAAATGATTGCCAGCATCTGCTAGTTCTTCTCTCCTACTGTCTCATTCTTTTCTGTCAGCAAACAAGATTTATTGGCAACCATACATAGAAATGTTTTGGTTTAACCTATGGGATTGTTCTATGCAGTACTTACCTTCACTGTAATTGAATCAAAATTATTCTGATGGATAGCAAACTTGAACTTTGGTATATGGTCTGCTTTTCTTAAGATTGTCCAGTGAATTCTATCTGCAAGCATCTCCTTCACTTTTTTCCTAAAAAATTGTGTCTTGTTTGACAGCTTAAAAATAAAAACACAGAGCTTTTTACATTACAATGCTCAGAGCAGGAGAGCAAGACAAAACAGAGAAACTGACCTGAGCCTTATCCCTGATGATAAAACAAAATTGTCCAAAGAAAACCAAAGGTGACCAGTAACAGGCATAAATAAGAGACTGCTCTGCTGGTAAATAGCTCTAGATGAAGCCTTTATATTTTCAGGAAGTTTATCACAATGGGAAGGAGTAAAGCCTATCTGTTATGAAGTCCTCTAGACTGTCTTGATTGATTCAGAGATTACAGAAGGAACGTACAAGAAGTTTGAAACAGATTGAAAATCTGAAACTGTGTTTGGGCAATTAGTGAAGATGAGCTCATTTAATAATTAGATCATGCTTTGGTATTTCATGTTGAGACCTGCTTTTAATGTATTACTGCAAAATCAGGTTTTGTTCAAAATGTGTGAGACCACACCACTTTTATAACAGGAATTGCCATGCAACATCTAGCTAGTTTAGATTTTCTGTGATGTATTTGATGGTAGTTTGTTACAAGCTGATATAGGGAAAAATAAAATTAAAAAAAAAACTGGAAAATGAACTTGACAGGTGATGGCATCTGTTCCTATTATTTAGAGGTTGGATTTTGCACACAAACTTCTTTATCACTCAGAGAGTTCTTGGTTCATTTTATGTATTACTTCCAAAAAACCAAAGAAACTGCCCATTATTTTTTGTTCAGTCCTTTACAGTATCCTCAAGTTCTCAAACATCATCTGAATTTATCAAGAAATATGGTTCATTCAGATTCTTCTAGATTATCAATGTGTCTAAATGTCTTCACTTATTCTGTTTTTCCTTCTGGATCCTGGCTTTCTAATAATGCAATATGAATTAAGTTTACAGTGGCCTCTTGCCCATACAGTAATGAAAATAAAAGTGATTTGAAATTCAGCATCCAGGTGATGTTCCAAGGTTGTTTATTTTGCTTCTTTAATCTACAAGTGTGTATCTTTTCAATACACTCATTTGCTGGTTTAGGAACTCATTTCAGCACTCCAAAATGTGTATATATGGATGAGGAAATGTCAGGGGAAAAAAATTATTTCTTTGATTATATTTACTTTTAGAGTGGTGGTCTAGCCACAGAGCAAGTGGCACTAGATTTCTTTGTCAACTGCACATTCCAGTTTATTTTGTTGTACCGTTTTCTTGTTGTATCTTTTTGTCCTGAGTGTACATGAACCCTTACATCTCTCTTACTGAATTTGCTGAATAACAGAAAGCTCTGTGTGTCTCAGAAAAAAAAAAAAAAAAAAAAAAAAAAAAAAAAAAAAAAAAAAAAAAATTTTGAAAAAGAGGGGGANAGCTTCTGCAATGACGGGAGTACCTCTATTAAATGAATGTAAGTAGCAGCAGGTTACTAATGCATGAGGATATTGGAGAAAAGGTATGGGAGAACACTTTACTAATGCTCCTGTTTGATCTTTTTCAAGATTTTACCTTTTCATAATCGTATTTTGGAAAACCTAATGTTGTTTATGTATACAACCAGATCATGTAGACAAAATACAACATTTAATTGCAAATTTTCTTTACTGTTTACAACTTATCAAACGTGTTTTCTGAAAATCCCTGTTTCTAACAAAGTATTAAAAGATAAATATTGAGTTGGAACCTGGATATTTCAATCAGTCTTCAGAAACATAATTTCCTGGTAAAAGAAGTAATTATATTTCTTGGGAGGTAGGAACTTTTTAAGACAAATTGCCATTGGGACTGTTCTATGTCAATGATTAGGTACATCCCCAAGACTAAGCAAACCAGCTTTTGTTAGCTTTTAATAAATCTCTGTAGAACACCTTTCTTCTCTAAATTGTATTTGAGTTTCAAACAAAATCGACCACTGCACAAAGAGCATTTAAACCATATTTGTAGTAGATGGATTCACATATAGAGGCAATCTAAGTTTTGCTCAGAGGAAAACTGCATTAATAGTCTTCCCTTTTTCAGTCATTCAACCATAAATTTGATAGTGGATGTGACATATTTTCATCTTGTTCAATATAGTTTTGATTGTTTAAAAGTTTTACGGCTTTCTTAACATGGTGAGATGAATTTGCTGAATATTCACATGACAGAAGTTTAGGATGACACAGTGTGGCTTGCAAGGTTTTCTTGTCATTCCAGTAGCTGCTTAGATTCTAAGATCTCACTATGTTTTTGTGTTTGTGGTTGGCATTTTCATGAAGTGAAATGCAATGTTCTTTTCAGACACAAAAGCAGTATGGGTACTTAGGGTAAAATGCTTCTACAAATGTGGAGAATTTTTTTATATTTGCATTAATGTTGACTCTTGGGGTTTTTTAAGCTTACGGTATAAAATTTTTGATTTATAACTTCAGACAACTTAAAAGAATATATCCAGAGCAACTGACTCAGTCATTATTTTAAACTTTGAATTTTGTTCTACTCTTAGAGGGATCATATTAGTATAAAAGAAAATTACAGTCTTCAAGTTGAAGTCTTCACTTCTCCCATACATAAATGATGTAATCAGTACTTAATTTTTGGTAATGTTGTGTGTCAAAGTCAAATGAAGCAGATTCAGAAGACCAAGGACAGGTTTTTAATTGTTGCCAGGAATTCATTTCAGTGACAAGAGGTGTTCAAAGTATTTCATTTTGCAAGATCATCAGTCTCACTGAAGTTCAGTTCTTTCACTTCAACGTGCAAAGTTTCTTTCAGTGTTATCTTTGATCATGAAGGATCCCAAGGAACTTCTTATAGTACTTTAAAGATAAGAGAGTGGGTTATTTTCCATCTTACTACTTCATTTCCTTCACTCCTTATATTTTGCTTAAGTCTCCACTTTACTTGCTAGTTTTCTGTCCCTTCCCTAGCTACTTATTGTTTATTGAACAAGACAAAACTCTCGGTCGTAGGTTAGATCCTCACATATTTGAGGTTGCAATAGATAACTTTTGATTCCTATGTAATGAAAGTTTATAGGCTCTATCTTACAGATAAAATGAGCAAGCAAAGCTATTTTTCAGAATTTTTTTCAAGTCTAGCAAAACAGCCATCTCACCTATCCACTGCTCCATCCATCCACACCTTCTTTGTAACAGTACATTTAATTCTGCTAGTTGTTCACTTTCTGTTGCTTTCTGTCTCCTAGGAAGAGCTATTGTCTTTATCATTCATAAGTAGACATTTGCCTAAAGATCTAATATTCCCACTGTAGAAAGTATGACACGTGTAATTTATGTAAATGTTCCAGTTGCAGAGAATTTCTGAAATTAAATAGCCTAGAAAAATACTTTAAACATTTCTGAAAGAAAAAAATGCTGATGAAAGTTGTTTCTGTGACAAAAAAATCTTATTATTTCAGTAATTTCTCATGCTTACTGCTAACAAAAAATGATCTGTCGTGAACCACCACTTTAATGCTGAATATGTACATTGACATCCACACAATCAAACGAGTTACAAATGAATACTAAACCTAATTGTGATTTATGTTTTCAGTCTAGTGTTTTCTCAGTATAGAATTGCTAAATGAAGTAAGCACATTAGCAGATGGGAGCAGGTGGAGTTGGAAAGATGTTTTTGTCAATTACTGCTGTTACAAATTTTTCAGTAGAAATATTCAGTATTTGTCTGTAAAAGAAAGATCAGGTTCCTTACCAGAAATTCTTAGTTAATAATAAGATGCTGTTCAAGATGTGTTTTGGTAAGCTGTAGTTTTATCCACAGTGTAGATATTTTGTGTTCATTTGAGTGCCTAAGTTGTTTTTTTTTTTAATCTTGATTCTTACTATTTCTTCTTGAGGTGGTCATCAAAGTGAAATATGGCAAGTATGTGAATATACTTTAAAGTTTGAATGCATACACTGAATTTCAAAGTGAAATTTGTTTCTTTTTTATTTCTGAAGTTTGCATAAGCTGAAGTTTATTCTACCTTGGAACTTGCTTGAGTAAGTAGCAAGTGCTTTGGCATGGCTGTTTAGCTGTGATTAGGTTGAGGAACATGGAAAAGTGCAAAGAATATTTTAAATTGTTAGGATGATCTACAGAGGTGAGATCACACCCCAAGTACTGCAAGGGTTTCTTGCTTTTTCTTGTAAAAATACACACAGACATAGTTAGATACTTGTTCCTGCTAAAACTTCCAGTGTTTTCATGATTATTTCTGGGTTTAATTTAATCTTAATTTTTTCAGTGCACATTCCAGCATTGCAGAAAATTATGTTTAGTAACAAGAGATGCTAATAGAATGTGTGTTTGAGTAGAAAGTAGCCATAGTTGCCTTAAGATGAATCCTGCTTCCTAATGCACATCAACATAGTGTATACCCCTGGGTTCTTCTCAATACAGTTCAGCAGTGGTTTTCAGATCAATTACTAATTAAGATACCAGAATATTTTCATATAGTCATTACCTTTCCCTCTCATTGTTTAAAGTGTATTGTCTTGGCAAAACATCAGGGTAATTGAATCTTAGCAAGTCTTATTTTAGTTTACATTTTGGTTAAGAACCTTGCTAGTTGTTAATTAACAACATGCTGCAGCTTCAGAAGTGAGACATTGTAACTAAGGAAGCAGCAGCTTGGGATATTAAAATACCCTTCAAATATATCATAGTTACTAAAATCCTTTCGAAAATGGAAGATACACTTTGTAGGAAGGTCAAAAACTTCAGGGACAATCTTTTGGGCATTTTTTGTTAGTACCAAAATAGACCCATCAGCAAGTCTCTGGAGAACACAGACTGGGGTAAAGTGCAGGCTGAACATTGAATTTCAGTAGAATTACTTATTTGTCTTAGCTTTCTTTATTGCAGTGTTTCAAGTAGTACATTATTTATTCATACCTGGAGTCAGTATTAAATAGTATAGCAGCAGAAAAATATAGTTCTCTTCCCTTACTCATGCTGAAGACATGTTTATAGCAGGACTAAAGAAGGATGTTAGAGTAATTGGGAATTGGCTTCAGATCCAGAACATCCAGAACAATTCTTGCAGTCACAGAATCAGATGCTTTTCAGACCTGTTATATATTGAATCATATGAAGAAGCTCTAACGTGAAAAACTTCTCTACATTTGTATGTCTTGATAACTAGTTGATAATTATTAATCTGCAGAATTTCATTCTTTTCCTGAGTCCAGTGAAAACTTTCAAGCAGGTCAAAAAACATTTCTCAGTCTGCCTCTGGAAATACTTTTTCTTTTCAAATTGTAACTATTCTGCATGTGTATTCCTTCAGAAGAGAACAATCTTTCAGTGTATGCATCCTGGCTCACATATGCATTGTATGAGTTCTAGTCTCTGTATGCTAACATTGCATCAGAATGTCAGTTCCTCCTTGAAATGGTTTTTTTTCAATTAGCTTTGGGAGCAAGAGTTTTCCTTTCTTACTATGCTGTCTTCCAAGGCCAAGTGGTTTTTCAAATTCTGGTAACTTCAATTTGTCATTTCTTTAAGATAGGGAAAAGATGTGCATCCTTCTCACATTAGAAGCCCTACTGACATCTTTTCAGTTCCTATCCAAAACAAATCTCTGGTATGAATTCTGATGTAACACAAGATGAGAGTTTTGGGGGTTTGTTTAATGTATAGGGATTTTTTCACCAACAGCTGTATAGTTACATCTGTCTTCCATCCAGTGTCTTCAATTAGAAATTGCTGTGAATGCACCTCTGCAGAACTGTTTGCAAGCTACATTTTCAGTGTGTCTGGGTCTGGTTTTGTCACTGATGCTTGTTGAGTTTGTTGGCACCTGCTGATCATTTTTATGTCTTGCTGAAGATGATGTCAGAGAAATACTGACTTCCCATCTCCATTCAGTATTTTTTCCTTGAAGCTATTAGTTCCTATTACATATGTCAACTGACTAAATATTGTTTCTTCATGAAAAATGGTTTCAAGAGTAAAACTGTGCATCCTGTAGGCTGAATTTCCATATAGTCTTATGTTCTGTGTGTAGGAATTTGATTTTCTTCTGTTCCTCTTTTTTAGTGTCTTAGTCCATTCATACATTAACCTGATTTAATCAACAGTTCAGCTATGGGCTTTTGTTCCTTCACTGACTATTGACATAATAAATAACCCACATCACTTATTGCTGTGTTCTCTTCTGATGAAATGATCAGCAGTTTTTAAAATGTACCTGTTAAGGGTAAACAGCAATCTTGTTTCTTTCTTATTAAAGTAAACAATTTAATGATGGTGTTGCAAAGTTCAGTGCCAGATGTCATAGGTAATGCTATTTTAGAACAAAAAGGATTTAATCATCCTTTCATATCTATGTATTCAAGGACACAAAGATAGATGCATTTAGTAGTCTGTCCAGCATCCTTGTGTGTATCCAGCTGGTCAGGATAGCCTGAAATTATGGAGAGGATGTGGAGCACCAGCTATAACATTCTCCACACTTCTCTAGCATCCTTCTTATGCCAGTATCCATTAAGTCACTGTTGGATGTGCCTTTTATACTCTTTAGGACCTGACAGTAAGAGGGGATATTTGCCCCTCCATCCAGTTCCACTTCTTGACTATGTTAGATTTTCTGGCTGTACTGTGTTCTCCTTATGTAAACCTGTTCTTTATCATTCTGATTTCATCTCTCAGCAGCTCAGCTCTGTTTTAGTCTGTTAATCATTTTTGGTTGTCTCATTTTGATGATTGGGTGTCCTCAGAAGCTGCATGAAGTACTGTGAGCTAAATGAACTACTAATCTACATGCCATCAACATTTTTTGTATGTTCCCTCCACTATGCTTTCTGGTGCTTTCCCATCCATACATGTCCTTCCTTTTCTCTGCCACTCTTAATACCTGTTAGACATTCAAAGAAGGTTCTTATGCTGGAGTCTATATTGGCTTGCTCTTGAAGCAAGCATGTCACAGTTTAATACTGTATCATGCTTCTACAGTTTTGCAGTATCATCATCTGCATTTCATGCAGATGTATGCTGGTTTTGGCTGGGGCAGAGCTAGTGTGGGGCTACACAGCACTGCAGCAAGCAGCAAAAGCAAAAAGCAGCCACTAAGGAGCACTAGACTAATACACAGCCAGGCAAGTGAGCCCCATGACAATCACAGGAGCCTGCTGAACAGAAATAACAGCTATATTAGCTGAACAGAAATAACAGCTATAAATTCAATCTAGCACATTTCAATCAAATCTGTCATTATCTCAAACTCTTTGAGCCCCATGGATGGTGCCAAAATGACTGTCATGGTTTAACCCCAGCTGGCAACCAAGTCCCCTGCAGCTGCTCAGTCTCTCCCCCCACCAGTGGGATGGGGGAGAGAATCAGAAGAGTGAAAGTGAGAAAACTTGTGGGTTAAGATAAAGACAGTTTAATAGGGAAAGCAAAAGCACACACAAGCAAAGCAACACAAGGAATTAATTCACTGCTTGCCATGGGCATGCATGAGATCATCAGCCATCTCCAGGACAGCAGGGCTCCATTATTTGTAACAGTTATTTGGGAAGACAAACACCAAATGTTCCCACCTTCCTTCTTCCCTCAGCCCTACATGCTGAGCATGACCCCATATGGTGTGGGATGTACCTCTGGTTGGGGTCAGCTGTTCCAGCTGTGTCCTACCCCAAGTTTTTGTGCACCCTCAGCCCACTTGCTGGTGGGGTGAGGAACAGAAAAGGCTTTGATGGTGTTGCAAGAACTGCACAGCAATAGCAAAACCATCTCTGTATTGTTGACGGTGTTTCCAGCACAAATCCAAAGCATAGCCCTGTGCCAGCTATTGTGAAGCAGATTATCTGNTGTGCCAGCTATTGTGAAGCAGATTATCTGTACCCCAGCCAAAGCCAGCA